>OX101749.1:16856133-17456133 GCA_944452665.1 Stenoptilia bipunctidactyla | reverse complement strand
TAATTTGTATGTCAGATTTGTTATTCAAACGTAAACATGTTTATTTGACACAAAACGTATTTTTGTTGAACACTTCCTATCCAATTCATAAATTATTTTATGTGTTTATATAAAACAAAATACATTTGCAGTTACAAAACTAAATGGAAGTAAACAAAAAGTAGGCAAATGTAATTTAAATGCTGAAGGCGGGCAGCCTATCACATGTGAATGGACCGCGGCGCTGTAGATATTTATTTCAATGATGCGGGTGGTTGAATTACTGTAGATACCTGTACCGTGGCTTGGGTAGGTACTAAAAATATGAACATAAATTATTAAATGAAAATTAACAGCAACGTCTTGCCCTTACTAAAGAAACGAAGATACTTCTATGCGGTTTCCTTTTGTCAGTAAAGTGGGAACAGAGACCATCATCAGCCGAATCAATACGTCACCGACACTAGGTACTTCACATACCTATCTTTATTGCGCAATCGCGAATGCAATACCTTCGGATAGGTCACATATTAAAAGGATAGTTACACTCATGAGTTACACGGATACGCCTACAACCTAAGAATAATAATTATTACGCTACGCCTATAACTTTTCAGTCTTACCTTTTTTATTGGTAGGTGACTGTGCCAGCGTTTGTCCTCTAAGTCACCTGAATGTAAGTGGAGGCAGTGAACTTGAGGACCAAGATGACACTCCGGACATTGTCTTAAGTTTTTGAGATTAATAATAATTATTATTAATTATTATTTCGTATAATTTATATTTTACATTTTAACTCGACGTTTCGGTGTCTGCAGACCTGACTCAACCGGTCACGACCGGTTGAGGTATCAGGCGTCGTATTTATAGGTGGAAAAAGTTATAAGTACATCATCTCCATCTGTTTCTCAGTCTTCGAGCTACGCGTTCAGGGTTAACACAAAATGAGCTGACCATGTCTTGAGTTTCAGGTCTTGCTGTTTGTTAGATGTTAGATTTAATATCTTTGAGAATAGGGTCCCATGCCAGGGATAGTTTCCAACTATCTTCTCTGTTTAAATTAGACGCCTGACACCTCAGTCGCTCGTGACCGCGGGGTCAGCAGTGCGAGCACAGAACTTTATCGAATCGTATATTAACGAATGTTTACGAATGCTCGTATAGTATGGAGTCGGTTGCAAGTTTTGAGTAACATTTTAATTTTTTATTTTACAGATATTTATAAGTACAACATGTTTACAAACATTCAAAATTAACAAGGCACACATTTATTTAAGCTGGCCGTGCTAGGTAGATTTCAATTTTTTCTTAAAAACCGTCTCCATACTATACGAACATTCGTTAACAAACGATTCGATAAAGTTCTGTGCTCGCACTGCTGCAAAGACACCGAAACGTCGAGTTAAAATTTAAAATATAAATTATACGCGATAAATCCGGTTAAAAAGTGTTTTATTTTATAACACACCGATTTATTCTTAACTGGCTCTTCATTAAAAATTACTGGAAATATTTGGCGACAGGTTCTATATGAAAAGTGAACTAAAAGTGGCTATGAGAGACAAGCAGTTCGTTTCACACCAATATGGAACTTTGGGCAATAGGTGTTCGTTCCAAATCCCCAGAGAAGTGATGACGGACGTTCTACTTAAAGAAACATAGGGAGGCCAATGTAGGATTAGTCTATAGGGATATACGTCTTGACGGCATCTTTGTAATTTTTCTTGCCATCAAGCTAGCGACTGGAGGTCAATATGTCCATGCTTTACATTAGACTTTTTTGAATATCCACTATTTACTTGGTCAAGATATCAAATATTCTGCACCTATATCGCTCATAAGCGAGTGGTGACGAGGTTCTCAAGAGCGTGTGTGGGTCGGTAGGTACGTGGTTCCAGCTAGTTGCTCTGAAACTGCCACTCCCAATTTTCAATTCTCCAAGCTATCTATAGCCAACGACTCAGGCACACCTGTCCCCCTGCAGAAAAACTCTTAACATAACCTACATAAGTATTTGCGCGTGGCTCTGAGCTTCGCTACAATGCTCAGTCAAGCGGTAGGTATTCATGATAACAGCTTAGCAATTCAAACACAAAAGAAATAATCTTTCAATATAAGCTTTAATACATATAATAAAAAGCGTAAAGTTATGAAATAAACTTATTACAAAATATTAAAATAAAAACAGGGCACATCTTTTAATCAGATAGAAAAAAATATAAGTAGACAAGTACATTTTAATAAAAATCACAACAAATTCCACCGTTAATAATAAACTGATACTGATAAACTTGATAAATCCATATAATAATTCAGTTTATATTAGCAATAATTTTTTTCAGCGAATCAACTGCTCAACAGTTCATCGATTGTTTATAAGGACTAAATAGTGGAGTCGATGCCTACAGTTTTTATAATAATGTGAAAATATACCTATAAAGTTTTTTATTACCTTGATGGTAATTTAAAATGAAACATGTCGCATGAAATACTTTGTGCCAAGACGAGACGTATGTCAGCGTGGTATACTTACGTACGATTAGTACGTGTTATACGATATATTTGTGGCAACTGTCAAGAGTCATACACCGCAAGGTGACAAGCTTGGACTGGAGCTACCGAGGACATCATTTTACCATTATTCATCATCAAACGAGCTCCGCCCACAAAACGCCCATTGGTCGAGTGTTTGGCTGAGGCTTGAGAAGAAATGAACTTTTCTAACCTGGCACAGGTCTGGAACTAGGGATCATTTCATAACAAAAGCTTATATAAGACAGTTTTAATTTTACTAATGTATTTATATTTTTATCGATTATAGATGGCAGGACTCACGATGCATTGCCAACCCAAGGTTTTAGCTGAACAAATTCATGTGATTGGGGGTAAATCTCACTGGTTTTCCTTCCGTTTTCTGGAGCACAACTAAAAGTGGCAATTAACATTCAATAACATTCAGTAATCAACATCAAAAGGGGGAGGGTTAATCTACAGGTTAAATTACAGGAATTCGCCCACCTTGAAACTTGTACAAAGCATTATTAGTCGCGTACTATCTGTAATTGGTAATGTTTGGGTACCCGGTAGCGAATATACAAAGGCTATACTATTTGAGTCACGAGTCAGACTCTAATAGAGGAGCTTTTGTTTATGCATATTACTTGACAAAACCTAATCGAACTCAGTAAAAAAATTGACTGAAATGGATTAGCTTTTGCTCTTGTAATTTTCAAAGAAATTCAATGACAAAACCTAGTACTGTATAGTACATATTCACTCAAATAGATAAGCTTTTGCCAAGATGAAAATTAGGTATATCTTTGTTTGATATACATTGCGATGAAAGAGATAAGCTACGAGAAGGGCTCCCGCACCGGAGGGTGGAATCAGTACGGTTAGGTGCGACGACGAGCGCAGCGAGGAGGAGCATGTTAGGTTGCATATAGTTATACACATGCGCGAGCCGAGCGAGCGAAGCGAGCGGTGCCGCGGCAGCGGCCGGCGAAGCGCCATAAACCTGGTCAGCTATTATAGTCAACCCTGGACAATCCCGACATGGTCAAAAGTCAAACGTTAAGTCATCAAAATAACGATGGTCATAATGCATGCACATTTTATTTCTATCTTTGAAAATCAGAACAATTGCCATTTAAGTATCAAATTGAAGCCAACGATCGGTAAATATCGATATCAAATGGGATAGCTTTTGTTGCTGCAATGTTCAATTGAAGTTATCTCACAAAGTCTACACGACTTCGGTAAATTTCTGTACTAGAATGGATTAGGGTTTGGGCAAGTTTTTGTCATACAAAAGCTAAGCCAGTTCAGTTTGCACTTTCACTCTAATGGTATAGCTTTTGTAAATACGCTACCCGGTAGCGTATTTACAAGGACATTAGAGGAAAGTGCCAACTGAACTGGCTTAGCTTTTGTGTGACAAAAACTTGCCGAAACTCTAATCTATTCTAGTACAGAAATTGACCGAAGTCGCGTAGACTTTGTGAGATAACTTCAATTTAACATTGCAGCATCAAATGCTATTCCATTTACCGATCGTTAGCTTCAATAATAGGTTGATACTTAAATGGCAATCATCGCGACCATCGTTATTTCAATGACTTAACGTTTGGCTTTTGACCATGTCGGGATTGTCCAGGGTTGACTATAATAGCTGACCAGGCTTATGGCACTTCGCATCCGCGGCCGCGGCACCGCTCGCTTCGCTAGCTCGGCTCGCGCACGTGTATAACTATTTGCAACCCGTACGCTTCCGGTGCGGGAGCCCTTCTCGTAGCTTAATCTCTTTCATCGCAATGTATATCAAACAAAGATATACTTTTCATCTTGACAAAAGCTTACCTCATGAGTGAATATGTATAATACAGTACCTACTAGGTTTTGTCATTGCATTTCTTTGAAAATATCAAGACTAAGGCTAATCCATATGAGTATATTTTTTTACTAATATAGATTAGGTATTGTCAAGTAATATGCATAAACAAAAGCTCTTCTATTATAGTATAGCCTTTGTAAATACGCTACCCTGTGGACCCAGTCCAAGTTCGCTGGCTCATAAAAAAATTCAAAAGTAGCCCGTTGCTGGCATGCGCCCATGCGCCGAACGCTAATGTGTTTGAGTTTGACGATTTTTGATCATCTATCGACTTGTGCTAACATGGTTTCAAAAGCATTCCGTGGCGTTTTGTCGAATAAAACTGTGTAATCGATTTGGCATCAGCTCATATAACAATCTAATATAAACTCTAACCACGATCTACTATATCTAATAAAGCTTGCCTGCGTTGTCTGCGGATGCCAAAGTATTTACTTATTCTTGTTAAATGAAATGAAATGATGGCTCATAAATTAAATTAGGGAGATTTATTATTGTTGTTTTTGCGGTGTTCTATGACGCGTGAATATGCTTGGTAATGCTTGTAGCTGACAGGCGAAGTAGGTGGCAAGCGACGGTGAGGCAGATCACTCTGAAAACTCACGACCCTAAGCATTGAGGATACACGACGCAAGGAGGAGGAATATGGCGCATGATCGTGGAACAGATGTAAGGGTATACGTTGTAGCTGCGGTCGAACGAAAATTTAATCGTGTTGAACGATATCCACTATCGGTGTGGTGCAATGAAGTATTCATAACATAAATCATGGCACGTCATATAACTGTTAAATTTGAAAGCACAAAAGTCGGGCTGATGAGAGAAGTTTTCATTAAGAGATTTTTGGGACAGTATAAAGTGAATTATTTATAACACTTAACTACGATTGCTAAAAAGTAAAAGTAGTACCTACTATCCATGGGGTTTGGCTAAAGAAAACTTATTCTATATTGTTTTTGCAATAACACACCAGGATAGAACACCTGGCTTCAGCTGAAGGTACATGACGACAGTGCTTCTGCAAATCTATGCGAAATAATACATTTACAATTCTAAAAAGAAAAAGTAATTTAAAAAACAGATTATGATTACAAAAATGCTACAAACTGGGTAACAATAAAAGCGATGGATATTCACAGTATCTTCTCAGCCACATGATTATGTCTCTGCTATTCCTTTCATAATGTTCCTGGTAATAAGTAGAATACACCAGCAAACAGAATTCAAATGCCTTCAAAATGTGCAATCTTATTATCCGATAAATGCTCACATTCTTTGCTAATCGGGAAAGTGATGTAGTATTTCATTATTAATAATAACATCGTAAGCGTAAGTGTTAATGCAAAAATGTTAACCAGCCATTTCATAGTGGAAAGCTAAATCGAAAATATTGCAAAATAATACTCTGCTTGCAAAACAGATAAGAAATACCTCTGCTGTCATCATCAATTGTCATTACAGAATAAAAACCCAAAAACCTATAACGAGACGATGCACTATGTTTTTTATTGAATCAATTTTAGATCTTAATTCGATAGTTCAAAGTCGTTAATGCCTTGTTCTCGCCATCACTTCAAAACGGGATGTAGGGAAAGGCTCTCTGGGGGAGTGCATACTTGTTTGACAAAATTCAGTTAAGGGACAGAGGTTTTATTGGAGGCTTTTTGTGGGCGATAGGCTGACCCCCTGTTACTACAGTAGTCTCTTTCCATCTTTATAATACCTCCAAATTTGTCAAAAGTGAGATCAGATGGTCTTGTATGTAACCTCTGGTGTTCTGCCTACCCCATAAGGGATACAGGCGTGACGTTATGTATGTATTTATGTATGTACTTTAAAAAGTAATATTACGTACAAATGCACTTATTTCTAATAGATATTTTGACTGGTCAGATATATCGAAACAAAATTAGTGCGTAACAAAAAATATATTCAAATAGTTCAATACTTTCACAAAGATAAAATAAATACTTATACTACTTATAAATAAAACTTTTATGCTTACATATTGTCCATATCCTTATTAATATACATGGGTCAATTTCAAAAAGGCGATTTTTTATGATTTTGGTTAACTTTTTGTTATAATAAGTTCTCTGTATTTTATACCTACTCCAAGTTACTTATGTAACTATCTCAATAAGTAGAAATTAAATGAAAGTTAAATTTTATAAAGCATTAATGAAATAAACGTCTTTAATTTTTCATGCCACCAAAATGATAAAACTTATCCACTAAAATAATATCATACATACATAACTTCACGCCTGTATCGCTAGTTTTAAATTTATTACTATTCTTATAAATATACATAATGTTTTCATATAAATATATTGAGACGGTATCTTGACATACCAATCTCTTTAAACTTTTCTCTTAGAAATTCTCTATTTCCAAGTTTATAAGAATGACAAAATGTTTGCCAACAAATTTACCAAAATGAGGTTCCAGACAAATATATTCTATAAAAACAATGTCGAAAGGTGTGGGAAGTCGCTACCATTTGAACACGTAAGTCTTCGTTTCGGATACACTCCATCAGGATATGTTAAACATCTTCTGCAGAACCACACTCCAAACAGTTGCGGGATGGAACTTTTTTCATAAGAAATGCAAATTTGTTAAGAGGCATGTGTCCGGAACGAATCCTAAAAGCGGTTACTAAAGTATTCCTATCTAAGTTGCTAGACTCAAACCACGCGTTCTCACAGGGTTCGAATCTTATAGTTTTATACCAAATGCCCCTACAATGAGAAGTTCTGTTAAAGTGTTCACACACCAATTTAATCGCTTGCTTTTGCAGCATTGATAGAACGTCAGAGTATAAGGGACGATACGTTGAGGTATGCCATCTACATAGCTTCTATTGATAGAAAGTCCGCAGTGTTATTATTTTTAAGTCCTATTGATTAGATGACTGAAGTTTTTGCTTTGTCTTCAATACAGTGTAAGCAATCGGGAGTCCTCGAAAATTCAAGGTGCACCGAGCCACATGTCGGAGAGAGATATCAAATTTTGTATAATTAATATTCTGTTAGTATGAAAGAGCTTCGGATATCGCAAAAAGCTTTGCGTACATAATGGATACATCGGCATCAATTTGAAATTTAATTTCGGATTGTGTCTGGGGATCGAAAAAGGCTGCTCCAGTTCCTGAATTATCTTTGGATCCATCTGTGTATTATTTATAGAAACTGTGGTATTTATTTTCTATCAATTTATTACACGCATCTTTAAGCAAAATAGCATTTCAAGGTTTTTGGACCCTGTAAAATTTTCTATAAAGCAAAAGATGGTATTTTCTATACATACATACATAACTTCACGCCTGTATCCCTTACGGGGTAGGCAGAACACCAGAGGCTATGAAACCATCTGAGGTCTCGTTTGACAAATTTAGAGGTATTAAAATGATGGAGAGAGACTATTGCAGTGACAGGGGGTCAGCCTATCGCCCGCGAAACTGTCAATAAAACCTCTAGTATTTTCTATACATTACCTGTGGCTTAGACTTTTTATTTAAACACATGGAACCCATGTGTTTAAATAAAAAAGACGTGTGGCACTCGGAGACTGCCGCGGTAAAGCTATTGCATAGCATTTTTTATCAACTTATGCAATTATAATTATTTATTTATTTTATTAATGCAGTAATGTTTGATCTAATATGAAGTTCCACAAGTTTCTAGTAGATGGCGCTGATTGTTTATTAAAGCCCGCATGTAAAGTTATGAAATCACCGCTGTGCCGGTCGGAGTGGGGGGTGTTAGGTTTTTTTCGTTACGGAATTTCTGGATTCGGTCCCCTCGCTATGCAATAGCTTAAAAAGTCTAAGTTACTAGAATGAATTGGTTAGTAAAAAATAATCTGAAAATTAATTTAAGTAAGACACAAATAAAAAAAATAAGTCAACAAATAAAAGAAGTTAATATTACCAAATTCTTAGCGCTAACGATTGTCAAACCTAAAATGACCTGCCCTGCGAAAGTTGACAAAACTAGTAAATGAAACAGTCGTACATCAGCATATTATGCTCACATAGAATCAGTCCTACGGTATGGAATAATATTTTGGGGAAATTCCACCAAAAAGATATAATTTTGAAAGCACAAAGGTGTTCCACTTGATTTCCCATAACTCTAGGGTATTAGTGGGATCATGTAATAGAATCAAATAACATGTGAATAATTTTTCATTCTTTTTGTTTTTTTTTCATACAAAATAATTCAATTAAGTAAGTCAAAATATCTTATCGCCCATCTGCGACGACAGTGTGACTTCTCAAGATAACCGATTTTCGATACTTCAGTTCTGATTCGCAATTACGCGTGTGTTATCTGTAAAAAGATGGTATTTTTATCTTTAATAGCAACAAAACTGTGAGAGAAAAAAAAACAAAATACCACTTTATAGCTGTCTCATTTTGACGATCTAGCTGCCTACTACATTGCATGCAACAATCTGATGGCACCTGCCTGTGCCTAAACGTGTGAAGTGCTCGGTGTTCAAGATCAGCGTGACTTCTAAACACTTCTAAAGGATACCACAGTATTGATAATAAAAGAAAGTCTTTTACAATATTTTCCATTATTCTAAAATGTGGCATGTCACAGTTATTACAATATTCTTATAAAATATAAGCCACAGCTACGGAGATATATTTAAATGTCACGTTATTCTCGTAAGAGAATCAAACTACCCTCGTGATATCTTAAATATTAACGTTGAACATGATGAATATTTTTCATAAATAGCTAATATTGTGGGTCAAATCTTGGAGCTCCGTATGGTATTCCGAAATACCGCTCACCGAAAGGACGGTTTTCCGATAACACTCTACTCCGACGGTTAATTGAACGAAAAAATAATTGGCCGATGAAACGTTTCGCCGATAATATTATTCATCGACGGTTGGTAGTCCGAATGAATCCTTCGCCGATGTAAATGTACATCCGGATGGCTGGACCATTTGGCGTATAAAGCTGGCTCTTACATAGATCGATAAACAATCGTAGGTGACTGCAATCTGCCTACATTTTATCGTTTGTGACTGGTTAGTTTATTCAAAAAATCAAAAAAATGGTGTCCAGCCAGCCAGAATTTCGTAATTATGAGCATCTCGGATCTCAGCCCCAAGACGGTTTTGAGAACCCAGTTCTTATTAAAAGTATAGTGACTGGATATGTGACTGCAACCAAAGTTGTTTCATTCAATTTGATACGATACTTTTCGAGAAATCACAAAAACAAACTGTCCAGCCAGCCATAATCCGGTCGGCTGGACCATTTTGTTTTTGTCGATATATCAATAATTATAACACTGAAAGCAGCAATTTAGAAAAAATCCTTAGTGACTGGATATGTGCCTAACATTATATAGCTATAAATATGAATGATTCGTGCATTTATGAGTTATTGGCAAAAAGATTTTGTTGACACCTGTCAAACTTCCGGCTGGCTGGACCACCCATTCCAGCACTTCTGTAAGGCCTTCGCAGTCGGAATCTTATAAAACGGTTAGTGACTGGGGCGAAGAACACAAATCTTCGTTTGTGACTACTCTAAATGCAGTCAATCAAAATATATAAGCAATTATTTTTATGCCATACTATGTAACTGAGGGTGACCATAATTTTTGGTTGAAACAGGGATTAAACGTGTTTAATAATGATATTCGAGTACTTTTAGTATTAAAAGTTGTAAAATGTATGTAATGCAACAAAATAAAATAAATATTATACAGGGTTTTGAAATAATAGTGTAAAATATTTTAAGGGGGTATTAGGAACAGGGTATATATTCGATTTATGTAAAAAAAAAACATTTAAAAATTTTGCTAAGTAGGTAGTAGGGTAACAAAATTTAAGTTTAATTTGTAATATACGACTACTAGCAAATAATAAAAACGTAAAACAATATTAAATAACAAAGTACCTACCATTTTACGTGGCACGGTAACTACACGCCTATGACGTATAACAGCTGTTTCGCCCGCTCGGTCGTGACCGGGAGTGACCTCGCGTCAAGGTACTTAGCAGAATTTTGAAATGAAAAAAAACAATTTTTTTTGTACGTAAATCGTGTCTATACACATTTCTTAATGACCCCTTAAAATATTTTACACTATTATTTCTGAACCCTATACATACTCACTTATATATACTAACCAAGCTGTGTTAAGAATAATTTCCCAAACTTCAACAATTAAAATTAAATTAATAAAGGAATTCTAAAAAAAGTATTCTAAAATTTGGTCACCCTAATTCAACAAAACATGTCAAAAAAACAATTGCTTATATATTTTGATTGACTGCATTTAGAGTAGTCACAAACGAAGATTTGTGTTCTTCGTCCCAGTCACTAACCGTTTTATAAGATTCCGACTGCGAAGGCCTTTCAGAAGTGCTGGAATGGGTGGTCCAGCCAGCCGGAAGTTTGACAGGTGTCAACAAAATCTTTTTGCAAATAACTCATAAATGCACGAATCATTCATATTTATAGCTATATAATGTTAGTCACATATCTAGTCACTAAGGATTTTTTCTAAATTAGCTGCTTTCAGTGTTATAATTATTGATATATCGACAAAAACAAAATGGTCCAGCCGACAGGATTATGGCTGGCTGGACAGTTTGTTTTTGTGATTTCTCGAAAAGTATCGTATCAAATTGAATGAAACAACTTTGGTTGCAGTCACATATCCAGTCACTATACTTTTAATAAGAACTGGGTTCTCAAAACCGTCTTGGGGCTAAGATCCGAGATGCTCATAATTACGAAATTCTGGCTGGCTGGACACCATTTTTTTTATTTTTTGAATAAACTAACCAGTCACAAACGATAAAATGTAGGCAGATTGCAGTCACCTACGATTGTTTATCGATCTATGTAAGAGCCAGCTTTATACGCCAAATGGTCCAGCCATCCGGATGTACATCGATGTAACGGTTCACCGAAAACACTCTTCAACGACGATTGGTTAAACGAACGAATCTTTCGCCGATAGCACTCGTTGTAAGGGAATTCTTTTGCCAAATGGATAGTTTTTCTTTCAGCTTGACAACACCCTTGGGTCTTGTAGAAGTCATGTTAAACATACAGGTAATAATAAAATAATACATGGAAGAGTGGCTATAGAAAAAAAAAACAAAGTTTTTATTTAACAATAACAAAATTAATCAAAAAGGCAAATTTATATTGTTTTTTACAATAAACAATATGATTATGATTATTATGATTTCTCTATTAGAACTGCGACAATAGAAAAAAAAATTAAATAAACTGTGCGAACAAAGCAAAAAACAAATAAAAGTAACACAACGTGATAAATTTTTGAAGTTTAAATTGTGAGTTATTATTATTATTTGTACTTATAATTGTTATAATTCTTTAATGATATAAAAAAAAACTTTATTTCTTGTTTTTCAGGTATAGAATATGGGCCAATCCACCTAAGAAAGATTCAATATTCATTTCACTCTTTTGTGATAAGTGATAAGATGTACTAACTAAGATTGAAAAGGGTATGCTACGGTAGTTTGGACATTAAGAAGGGTACACTGAAAGTAGATTTACGAAAGAGGTGTACAGACTGGATGGTGATGGTAACGAATGGATGGTGATGTCAGGAGCGGCCGCCCTAGGCCGACCAAATTGGCGTCATATATAAAAGGTATAGGAAACAAAATTGGTATGTCTGGACCGTAGCAATTGAATTCACCAACAATTGAATTTTTGGACGAACTTTATTTATTTTAACCGTGTTTTTAATTAAACCAATGTGTTGAAAATTCTTAAAAGAATAAATTAAAGATAAGTGATGATTGGACTTCGAAACGCTCATTATTTCACGTAATTATTAAGGATCCACTTTTGTTCTTTATATGACTGTTAGAAATATTTATATATTTTTGAACGAAAATAATCCATTACACTTCTGGTTAATATTTACGTATATTATATTCACATAATAAATAGTAAATAGTAAAAACTACAAACTTAAAAATAAAATAACATAAAAATCACGTAGAGTACATTCACGTAGTTGGTGACATATTCTTTTCAATTCACAAATATCGTCACATAGGTAATAGATGCTTGCAATAGTTATTCAGACCCTAAGAATTAGGTAACGAAGTTCGTACTTCAATTTACTTTCCAATGCAGTCTTCTCAATTCTTAGAAAACATCGCGAGTTTTCGATGTCTGATGTTGTTTTACATTGTGTTACTACACGATATTCTCAATGGAAATTTAATTAAAAATCTTATCACTAGACAAACACTTACAATTAAAAACATATAAAGAGTAGGGACAATAAGCCATCTCATGTTTCAAAGTGAAAAATTATATAAAATGTGATAGAAGCAAATCTTGCGATTCTACTCAAGAAGTGACATAAATTGAATATTTTTTTAAAAGATTTTATATCTTGGTAACTAGACCTTTAAGCCAAGTTATTTAAATGAATGAGTGAGTGATGAATGATGATTGAATAGCACTGAGTTGCCAGATGAGAATGAACCACCGAGTGTTGAACCCGCCTACGACCGTATCTTATAGGGAAGATTATTTCCAATCTTTTGAGGGCAAATCATGTACCCGAAAGTGTATCACTTTATCAATACTTGGGGTTTTCCGCTTTTTTTCTGAAAATCCAGTGTAGATCTTCTTAGATTATCGATAGCGAAAAATTCTCTTTCAGTCCGTATTCAATTCTCTTTCAGGTTTAGATACTTAAGTGTCTATTTTATGAATAATAAACAATATTAAATTGTTTTTATGTGATTCCAAACAGAAACCACAGGACTTATTATACATTTTTTATAGAAACCTTTACAATAACAATGATGGCCCTTACTGTCAGGTTTCCCTGAAAGTTTTCATAACAGTTATGTGAATTGCCCGCGTTTTACTATTATTTTTGTGTTGAATTTAACTTGTATCATGCCAAAAGGATTCAAAGTAGTAAAAGAAACATTGTTTTATCAGTGTGAACTTTTTGAGCAAAAGAAAAACACAAAAAGGGCCTATAATTCCATTAAGACATGTTCATCATAGAGATAATTGGAGCTACCCGCATAAACATTTTATCGGATTTCAGGTGGATTCCACATCGCTAAAGAATTTAATAGATAATATTTAGCTTTATTTCTTGTTCAGGCATATCTGAAAAAACTTTTAGTAAAGAAAGCTTAGTCGCAACTTCCACATAAAAAAGTCCACACCAAGAAAAAGACGCAAGCAAGATAAGAAAATCTTATAAAACTATATTGATCTGTGTGCAGGGCGAACTAAAATGCTCGACACTTTTGCAAGGAGATACCGACATTGGGGAAACTCTTAGCACATTTGACAGTCGATTTAAATTTTTTGTGGAGGTCGTGCTGCATTTTGGAAAATTGTATCAATAGGTTTTCGGTTTAAAAGATGTAGATCAAAAAGAAACCACCACCAGTTTTTCCATTGAATGCTTTTTCCTGGATATGTAGATATTAGTGATGTTCCAGATTTCCCTATCCGTATTCGCAGATATCTGCCGGGAAAAAAATCCGTATTCGTATAGTATCCGTTACTTTTCACGCGGATCGTTGCTAATTTTCAATTAATAGGATAAAATGATATAGGTATGCAGGAGATGAGATAGAATTAAAAAAATCTTAAAAGAGTATTTTTTATTTGTTAAATCAAACATTTGGCAAACAAAAGTAATACCCGCGCGACGCAAGTTGAAACATGTCCTGCGTGGCTGCGTGTCGTTGCGGCGAGCGAAGTGTCAACTATCGTTTCAAGGTCACTCGCGCCTATACCGATTGCATAAGAAAAACAAAGATCCGTATCCGCGGATCTTGACACCGTATATCCGTTTTCGGATCCATATCCACGAATTTACATTTTTAGCGATCCGGAACATCACTAGTAGATACCTATAGAATTTAAGTACCTATTCGCAAATGTACAGTCGACGAAAGACGTTCCTTGATCTAGATTATAGTTGTAAAAAACCCATTAGCTACCGTTAATTAACCCAATTTATGGTTAGCTACTGATAAAATGCAGGTAATAACGGTTAAATATCTGACAGCAACAACGAAAAAGGATAAAGATATTCTTTCTTTTCCTGTTAACCGATTTCGAAAAAGGAGGTTATCAGTTCCACCACCCGTATGTATGTAATATTTCTAGAATTGCCCAGTTTTCGTAGAATTGTCCAGTCTATATCAACGTCTGAACAAATCTGAAAAATTTCAATAAGGTATGTATGTTTTTATGTTTGTACTAGCTTTATCCCGCAACTTCGTATGCGCTTAACTACCCTTCTCGTGGAAATTTCAGAAACTATACAACCAGACACCCACTGAAAGAACCTTTATACCAAGTATCACACCCAGCACTCAAGGAATAAGTTTTTTTCATACAAACTAAAAATCATATATTTTCCGTGCCCGTGGGAATTTTGGGATTTTTTTTCGTAGCACAACCCGTCACTCTTTGAAGAACCTTCATGCCAAGTATCACATCCGTACACTCAAGGAATAAGATTTTTCATACAAACTAAAAAGTCCAACCCCTTCCCGTGGGAATTTCGGGAATTCCTTCCATAATACAAACAGACACTTATTGAGGAACTTTTATATCAAGTATCACATCCGTGCACTCAAGGAATGGGATTTTTTCATACAAACTAAAACATCATATATTTCCCGTTCCCGTGGGAATTTCTGGAATTCCTTTCATAACACAACCAGACACACATTGAAAAACCTTTACACTAAGTTTCACATCGGTGCACTCAAGGAATAAGATTTTTCATACAAACTAAAAAGTCCTATATTTCCCGTTCCCGTGGGAATTTCGGGAATTCCTTCCTTTGTGCACCCCTCCATCCCCTAAAGAATGTATGTTCCAAATTTCAGCTCTCTACGTCCAGTAGTTACGGCTGTACGTTGTCTGTCAGTCACTCAGTCACTCAGTACCTCAGTCACTCAGTCAGTAACGGAACAGTTTTATATATATTGATTCGCATATCTCCGGAACTACGTGTCCGATTTAAGTTGTAGTTGTAAGTCTTTTTCGGTTGTACTAGGTATTGTTCAACTTAGGGTATACTATAAGTTTTATCAAAATCAGTTTAGTAGTTTTTGAGATAGGGAATTTCAACCGACTTTTTTTTCCAGTCGAAACTGGCATCATAGCACAACTTGCGATACACATTTCAATCCGTTAGCGACATCTCGCAGTGGTGTTTAACCGTAATAAGCATATAATGCGGTTATTTAACCGTTCTTAGGGAAAAATGCATATTTGACCGCGTGGTTAAAATGTTTAATAATTTGCTTCGCATCTATAATCTAGATCCTTAAATATAGGTTGTAAGTGCGAAAATCAGTTCAAGAGATCCTCATGCCTCCAACACCAAATCTCCAACGTGTAAATTTTTCGGTGATCTTGCAAGCATGGGGACCAAGTGTCTACAAGTACCTATCTTTCGAGGTATGCATCTTTGGAGATATGCAGTGGAGGTTTTTGGAAGCGGATGTGATGCGTTTTACATGAAAAAACGAATAAAGTTTACTTTCATCTCATCAGTTCATCCGTGTAACAAATCTGAATAAATGTAAAATAAATAGTAAAAGACCATAGAAGATACACAATAGTCCGCCTTCAAGTTTTAATGAACAAAAAAATATAATTTATCGTCGTGTTATTAGTAAAAGGTCTTTGGGAAACTCAACTCAAAATCACACAGCACTCACTCATCATCATCATCCACAGCCAGTAGACTTCCACTGCTGGACATAGGCCTCCTCCAAGGTTTTCCACGTGTCTCGGTCCCGCGCCGCGAAGCCTCATCCAGCGTTTACCGGTGACTTTGACCAGGTCGTCGGTCCATCTTGCGGGGCCCTGCCCTTCTCTGCATCACTCACTCAGTAGCCTTACATTAAAAGACTTGGCTAAAACGCCTAGTAACAAGACATATTGTAAGTTTAAAAAAAAACACACACAAATGTCACTTTTTGAGTAGAATTTATTTTATTTTTTCACGACTTGGTGTTCGATGTTATGATTTTTTTGTTAGTTTTTCCACTTTTCAACATGAGGTGGCTATTGAACGCTTTTTGTTATTTCCTGATGATTGTGGCCCTCGCGTTTGCAGTAAGATATCTAATCAGATTCCCATTAAAGCCATCTTGTAGTAACACTAGCTAAAGATGGCCAAAATTCGAAAATTCGAGATGTACTTTAAGGGCCGTGAAGAAGGATTTAGAGAGTAACGGAAATTTAAATATTTTAGTACTAAGACGTGCTATGCGGGTACTATGCGGGTAATGATGAATATTGCAAGTACTGATGCTGCAGATTAGCAATGCTGGTGACACTTGTCAATCGAAAACATTATTTTACCAACTATGCACCCGCTGTAAGAAGACCAGTTCAATAATTCTGATTTTTACATACTTTGTAAATATATTTACACTTATTTACTCGATGATTTGTTAATTTTGTTTTTTATTTTTATTCAAATATATTTTTTCTTGAATAATTTTTATTTCTTCTTACTTATTATTTTTAAGAAAAGAAAAAGAGGTACTAATTTCCTATCGACCGGCATCGAACCCGGGTCTCCCGAGCGGGCATATCGGGCGAGTGCTGTTTTTCTTATCTATGCGCTTCGTAGCAAGCCGCCGATAGGTTGCTGATTGTTGAAGATTCCCGATCTTCTTTATACGCACTGGCGGGCGATTTTTGGCGAGCCGCCGATTAGTTTGTTCGTGAGTCGCAACGTCCCAGCCGTGAACTTCGACGCAGAGAAATTCAGTGTTGAAATTGAACAACGAGAAGCTAACAGTGAAGGAGCAATATGTTTCTTCAGTTCTTGCGAACTGGCCAAATTCTTTGTGTATTTCTAGTAAAGGATGAATGCAGTATCTTTTTTTCGGGAATAAAAATAAATAAATAAATATTCCTGACACTCACACAACGTTATCTAGCCCAAATTAAGTTTCTCAAATAACTTGTGTAATGAATACTAGATAACTGATATAGGTACTTAAGAAATATATAAACATATATAAACAGAAATATATAAGGCAATGTATGTTACCACTACACCAGCCGGTATTCAAAATAAAAATAAATAAATAATTCAAGCTATCTTGGCGGCGTACATTTTGTTTATGGCCTAAGCACCCATACTTACGCACTAGCGGTTGACCGCAGGGCGGCTAACCGCGCGGTTAATCATTTTTCCAGTTTAATATGCAATCTCCTGTGATTGGACGCTCTAATCGCCACAAAATTTTAAATTAGAGGCAACCGCTAAGAAACTGCGTCAAGCTGTTGGACCGCTCATGGACCGCCTAGGCGCCGACCGCACTCTTAACCGCTTTTCCATTTTAATATAGAACCGCTAGGCAACCTCGAAGAAACTGCGTTGGTCCGCTCACGAACCACCTAGGTGGCCAACCACTAGTGCGTATGTGCTCTAAGAGACTTTGAGCTATTCAACCGCTTAGCGCGGTTTCATCGCGGCTGACCGCTATGACGTCAAATCGCAAAGAAACCGCGTTGAATCCGCGTTGGACCGCTCAAACAAACCGCCGCGCCGAGGGGGCCAAACGCTAGTACGTGAGCGCTTACGCCGTACTTCACTATTGAATGTAAACGTCGTTCGCGTCTGTACCCCGACTATGGGCAAAGTTCGTGCCGGGAATTTGCGCCGTAAATTGAAGAGCAATTGAAGACCGGCCTTACACATTATTTAAGCAAAAATATAATTAACAGTGACACAAATCTTTTAAAATATTTTCTTTAGACAACAAGAAGGACAACAAGAATTAGACAGTGTTATTTTTTTCCCGCCCACCCCGGGTGGACACAGACATTACTTTCATTTTACTTCTCTCGATATCCACCTTTTAAAAAAATATTCTCGATGTCCTTTCCAGTTGGATTTAAGACGTTCGACCACCGCCAACTAAACTAAATTAATTAAACTAAACAAAAGTTGAAGTCGTCGTGGCGCCGTGGTTACTGTGTGTATCCTACGATATCACAGGTTAAGCAACGTTCGGCGCGGTCGGTACTTGGATGGGTCACCGCCGACTATTCGTTCCTCGCGGTGACTTCCGTGCTTCGGAGGGCACGTTAAGCTGTCGGTCCCAGGTGCTGTATACTTGTATACAGTAGTCGTTAGGGTTTGTCAGAAGCCATATCGGCACCCTGAAAATTCTGACATCCACCACCCAGCACTGGGCCAGCTCGGTGGATTATGGCCTAAACCTCCTCGTCACCCAGAGGAGAGACTCATGCCCTGCAGTGGGCCCATTACAAGGAGTTGTGATGATGATGATGATAATGATGAAACAAAAGTTGTCCGTCCAGAAAGAATAAAAATGAAGAAGACGCACCTGTACGAAAAACTGGCTCAACTATGGGAGCCACCGAGGACATCACGTGTACTATGAAACTGATATAACTCTGATGCGTGCTGAGCTACATTAGCTTAGTTTAGTTGGCGTTGGACGATCGGCTTTATGTGTAAACGCTGTAAATAATTATCACAGAATCAATCGAGTACCTAGGTGCCTGCTATCATAATATCAACATGTTTTAGTTGTACCTACCTACTGTTTGTGTCTATATTTACAATAGCATTTATCATAGTTACATAAAATGTTCATGTTACATTGTAACTCTGATACATACATTTATAACTTCTCGCATATGTAAAAATAAGTAATTGAACTGATTGTCTTACGTTTTCACTGATCATTATTAGATATACATACATACATACATAACCTCACGCCTGTCTCCCTTTGGGGTAGGCAGAGACAAGGGAACACCAATTGCTTCGATCCATACATACCTCTTTCGCTTCCTCCACGTTCATTAATCTTTTCATACATGATCGCCGGTTACGGGTACTTTTAACTAGGCCCTTTTTAAGAACGTCGCCAATTTGATCGGCGTACGTTCGCCTAGGGCGGCCCCTTCCGACAGCACCATCCATTCTTGATCTGTACACCTCTTTCGTAAATCTACTTTCACTCATCCTTTCCAAATGTCCAAACCACCGTAGCATACCCTTTTCAATCTTAGTCACTACATCTTCTTTCAATCCACATCTCTTTCTTATTTCACTATTGCGCACCCTATCACTCAATTTCACTCCACACATGCTTCTCAACGCTCTCATCTCCACAGCATTAATCTTGCTTTCATGTCTCTTCTGCCACACCCAAGATTCACTTCCATACATAAGCGTTGGCGCCAAAACTCTCTCAAGTACGGCAAGACGAGCCTTATTTGGTATAGTTTTGCTTGCCATTATCGAGTATATGGCGCCATTAATACAATTTCCTGCTTTTACTCTCCTTTCAATATCACCTTCACACTTCCCATCTCTTGTAAACAAGGACCCCAAGTATACAAACTCTTTCACTTGTTCCACTTTTTCATCCCCTATCATAATATTGCATTCCGTCATATCTTCATTCCTCTCCATAACCATAACTTTCGTCTTTCCAACATTCACTTTCACACCTTTTCTTTTAAACGACTCATGCATCACAGTGACCATTTGCTGCAATTCCGACGCTGACGATGCAAGTAGAACCTGGTCGTCAGCGTAAAGCAGAGTTTTGATCACTGTCTCATTCATTTTTAAACCCCATTCACACTCTTTCAGATCTTTCAAACAGCTATCCATGAATAGGTTGAACAGCCATGGAGACGCTACACAGCCCTGTCTAACACCGCGATCGATGCTAAACCATTCTGTGTAGTCATCATTCAACCTGACACAAGCACTCGAGTCCTTATATAAGGATTTGAGTGCTCGTATCAAGTCACTGTCCACCCCAAACTCGGATAGAGTTGACCAAAGTTCATTCCTCATCACACTGTCATACGCCTTTTCCAAGTCAATGAAGCAGCAGAAAACCTTTCGGTGTTTAGCCAGAACCTTCTCGGTTACTGATCTTAAGGCAAAGACTTGATCCGTGCATCCCATCCCCTTTCGGAATCCCGCTTGCACATCCCAGATCTTGCTTTCTGTTTCATCCATCACTCTTTCGATTAATATCTTTGCATACATTTTGCCTACAATACTCAAAAGGCTAATGCCACGGAAGTTTTTGCATTCCTGCTGTGACCCCTTTCCTTTATAAAGCGGCACAATAACGGCCTTGCACCAGTCGCCCGGAACACGGCCGGACCGCCAACACTTATTAAAAAGCTGGTACAACAGGTTTGCAGTGACACTTTCACCCGCCTTGAGCATTTCGGCATCTATTCGATCATACCCTGCCGCTTTACCCAGTTTCAAACCTGCCATTGCTTTCATAACTTCTTCCATACTTATCTCACTTTCACGATTGGCCACACCACTCGAAGGTGAGGGCCTACTTTCCAAAACATCACTCGCACTTCGTTCAAATAAATTCTCGAAATATTCTTTCCACTGATTCATAATATCTTCATGCTCACTAACAATATTCCCATCCTGATCTCTTAACACGCCCACTTTCGAGTCTCCAACCTGCCCTCGGGCTCTTCTGACTAAGTGCCAGAACAGTTTGGAATTGGCTCGAAAGTTTTCCGAGAATTTCCTATCAAGCTTGTTCTTACATTCTTCTTTCTTTTTGCTCACAATATCTTTCACAGTCTTTCTTAATCTATCATACTTTTCTTTTGCTACTCTTTTATCATCATTCAAGTCATCTCGTATTCTATTTCTGCCCCTCACTGCTAGTAGATCTAGCCACGCTTTCTTCTTTTCTAGAACAAAACCTTTCACTGCATCATCCCACCACTCGTTCTTATCTCTTCTCACATTTTTCTTCACACTTACCCCACACAATTGGGTGGCCGTTTCTACCATACCATTCTTAAATCTACTCCAATATTCCTCTATCTCGCAGTCTTCATCATTCAATAGCTGTCCCAACCTTTCTTTCAATTCTAACTTATATTTCTCACGGACAGTCTCTTCTTGCAAATTTTCGACTTTCACTCTTTTCCTTCCAGACATACGTACCCGTGGGCGATGTCGCCATTTTTCAAGCAGACCTGCTATTCGTGACACCACAAGGAAATGGTCGCTTCCGACATTTACTCCACGGTACACTCTCGTATCCTTGACTTTCGTTCTCAACCGTTCATCCACAATTACAAAGTCAATCATACTTCTCTCAGACTGTCTCTGCCATGTATACATATGAATCATTTTGTGACTAAACATAGTGTTAGTCACCACAAGCTTTCTCTCCAAACATACATCTAACAGACTGGTGCCATTATCATTTGTCCTTTCATCACCAAAATTACCTAACACCCTTTCATACCCATCACGCTTTACTCCCACCCAGCCATTACAATCGCCTAACATAACAATTCTTTCATTATCTTCACACTTTCCAAGCACATCTCTAACATTATCCCAAAACTCTTCCCTGACTGCCTGTGGCTTGGACATATCTGGCGCATACAGACACAGGATAAAAATCCTGGTCAAGCCTACTTTCAGTCTCAGCCACAGGAGCCTGGGACTCACATACTCATAACCTTTCACACAATCACTCATTCTTTCTGACAAAAGAATGCCCACACCTTGGCTTCCTCTCTCAAACTCTTCTACTCCCGTCCAGTAACCAGAGAGTCGGCCATGCGTGGACATTCCACAACCTTTCTTTTTCGACTCACTCACACCTAGCACATCAATTTTCCTGGTATTCATCACCTCGCATACTTCGTCAATCTTATCGTCTATTCCTCCGCAAACATTCATCGTCGCAAAAATGCATTCCCCTGCCCTCTTTTTGCCTGCTGGGGGGACAAGACGTGACGTGTGGCAATGCACGTCGCCGTCGGGAATTTTGCCCCCCCCCAGATACGATGGGGCTGCCTGAGGTGGCCTCAGGGAGGGATTCTCCAAGTAACCTGGTACCCTCCTGGGGTAGTATATTTTTAATTCCCTTCCTCATTGTATCTGCTCCTACTTCGTCGGATAGGAAAGGATAAGGTCCGTTTTGAAGAGGATGAGGAAAGAGAGAAAGGAAAAAGGTATTTTGAGGATACTGCATACACGGAGGGGCGTTTGTAGTGTACGCAGTAGCTAGGGAGGCCGGGGTCGCTTACCCGAGTGCCTTTTCTTCATAGTCGGACAGACCAATGAAGAGAACACCCCCTGACCACCATTATTAGATATGTATTAAATAAAACACCTTTAAAATGTTTTAATCGGATTAATGCTGTGTTTTTACTGAGACCGTGATCTAAATCCATGAATATACGTTTGACCTCAATCGCACTTGATGATAGTTAAGATGAGGTTGCACATGACACAGACACGAAAGAACGGGGCTGCAGGTCGTTTTGCTGATGACACTAGGACTATTTTATTTCATTCTTGTATAAATACTCTTGTCCCAGTTTGTCATGTTCGTGTTTTGCATCAATAGCTCAATGCATCTACTATGTAAGAAATTTGGTTATGGCATGACATTGGCTCTCACAATTGGCTGTCTTTTGTTTATTTTTTTTTCATGCGATGGTCAATATGTACTGTACCTATTTGTATTAATTCGTATAATTCTGACTGAAAAAGAGTGCCAAGAGTTTTTATTCCGCCGCGCCGGCTTTTTTGTCTCTTGGTCTACTGTAATATCTTATTGAATAACTATCAACACCTTGTTCAAGTCAAAGTTCAAAATTGTGACGTCATTAAGCGGTCATTCGATGGTCTTATCAATCATCAATATATATAAAACTGTTTCGTTACTGACTGAGTGACTGAGGTACTGAGTGACTGAGTGACTGAGTGACTGACAGACAACGTACAGCCGTAACTACTGGGCGTAGATAGCTGAAATTTGAAACATACATTATATAGGGGATGTAGGGGTGCACTAAGGAAGGAATTCCCGAAATTCCCACGGGAACGGGAAATATACGACTTTTTAGTTTGTATGAAAAATCTTATTCCTTGAGTGCACGGATATGATACTTGGCATAAAACTTCTTCAAAAAGAGACTGGTTGTGTTATGAAAGGAATTCCCGAAATTCCCACGGGAACGGGAAATATAAATGATGTTTTAGTTTGTATGAAAAAATCCCATCCCTTGAGTGCACGGATGTGATACTTGATATAAAGGTTCCTCAACAAGTTTGTGTTTGTATTATGGAAGTAATTCCCGAAATTCCCACGGGAAGGGTTTGACTTTTTAGTTTGTATGAAAAATCTTATTTCTTCAGTGCACGGATATGATACTTGGCATAAAGGTTCTCCAAAAAATTACTGGTTGTGTTATGAATGCAATTCCCGAAATTCCTACGGGAACGGGAAATATATGATGTTTTAGTTTGTATGAAAAAATCTTATTCCTTGAGTGCGCGGATGTGATACTTGGTATAAAGTTTCCTCCATAAGTGTCTGTTTGTATTATGTAAGGAATTTCCGAAATTCCCACGGGAAGGGGTTGGACTTTTTAGTTTGTATGAAAAATCTTATTCCTTGAGTCCATGGTTGTGATACTTGGCATGAAGGTTCTTCAAAGAGTGACTGGTTGTGTTATGAAAGCAATTCCCGAAATTCCCACGGGAACGGGAAATATACGATTTATAGTTTGTATGAAAAAATAAATTCCATGAGTGCACAGTTGTGATACTTAGTATAAAGGTTCCCCAGTGAGTAACTGTTAGTGTTGTGAAAGAAGTTCCCGCCATTCCCACGGGAACACGAAATATTGGACTTTTTAGTTTGTATGAACAATTATTTCCTCAGTGCATGGATGTAATACTTGATATAAAGGTTCTTCAATTACTGGTTGTGTTAAATATAAAAAATATTTAGGCGCGTACGAAGTTGCGGGCAAAAGCTAGTGATGAATAAAGCATTTTTGATTTTGAATTTTGAACTGGCTCTTCATAAAACATTGTCGGAACACATCACCACCAAAGAAATTATATTTGGCGATCGACTTTAAAAGGATGATCGCTTGTCTTCTCATTAATTGTATTTGCACATATGTTAGTAATAAATTTGGCAGTTAAGACAGCTTCTCCCCACAATTCTTGAGGTAAATTCGTGTCAACCAGTAGAGCTCTTGTTCGTTCCATAATTGTTCTATTCATTATTTCTGCCTTCCCATTCAGTTGCGGTGTATAGGGAATCGTATAGTCTATATTGGTTCCTTTGTCTTCACAAAACTTCTTTTTATTACTGCAGTATTCACCACCATTGTCAAAACGAAATGTTTTTACTTTTTCCGAAAACTGATCCTGTTAATTTTAAACAATCACTATGTAAGAGCGCGTTCAAACTACACGTGACACCCAGCGCCCACTACTTTTGTAATTTGTTGTGTATATTACTATTAGAGATGTGTAACTCATATTATAAAATCACCTACGGGACAAGTTTTCCTCCTTTTTGGCAACGAACCGATTCGAAGAGACTTCATCTGTAATCAACATATTATTCAACCAGTTCTCGCGTAGAGCCGTATGCTACAGCTTGTACTTATCACATTTAGATAAAAGTCATGCCGACTTCAGTTTTACAGACGTACTGACATACTGCATAATATGCAGTGTTACTAATTATTTTTACTATAGTTTTTTTAATAAATAACAGATAGCTGCAGAGGTCTTCTTACATTAAAGGTATCAACTATAGTGATCTGATAACAAAGGAATTATCGATTTATTATCACACCAAAACTTTAACCGCAATTTTCTCGAAACCGTCAAAAGCATTCTACTGCAACTATGCTATTGACGGCATTATGCCTCATAGTTCCTGTAATGACATAGCATTGCATCTCGAGTTACATCGTTTTATGTTAATAAATCGTAAAATAATCTACGCTATGTCTTCTTGGTATGGGTTCAACCTACAGTTCATTAAGAGTTTCCGTTGCCAAAAAAACTCAACATTAGACTTTACGGTAACCTTAACTTAAAATAAATTATTTTTGCTAAACGCTGTAATCTAGATTGCAGCGGTTTACTGCGACAAGACTACAAGAGAGCGTGACGCGGGTGAGTCGTACGCGTTCTTTTAATTTCGGTCAAAACACGGTGAGCTCAGTATTATGCAATTGGCTGCCTACATGTTGTTAAAACTAAACACGGTTTTTTTTATTTCTTGGATTCTCCTTAAAAATACAATATGTTATAGGGAAAACAACAAAATTATCAAAAATTTGTTTAAAAAATGACCATCTAACGTCACTGGACAAAAGGTAACGAGTTAAAGTTGTAAACTTTTGAACTCGTTTTTCTCAAATTGTCATTTTACAGATTACAGTCCTAACAAGATCGCGTGGTGCATTGGTCAAGTGTTGGGCTGCGGCGTGCGTGAGGGATCCAGGGTACGAGGCCCAGCCGGGACAGTTTAGGAAATCTTTTCGAAACTAGCTCGGGTCTCAGTGTAGGTAAGTACAGTTTGGGACAGAGAAAACTCACCCCCTTTCGGCCATATAACGGTGGCGCTACCTCGGTTACAGTAACAAAACTACAATGGATGCCATTATATAAAACACATGGCGCTCTGTCTGATCAATCAATTTGAACGTTCCAGGTTCGATCCCTAGTTCGGGCAATATTTTTTACTTACAAAAATTTAAACGTATCGCAAAATTAGGTTTTGCTGTGCTACGGACAGCGAAACGATTTATATAATATTTGTTCGGCAAAAATCGCTCAGAAATCATTTCTTTGCGAAGTTTGCATTCGTGTTTTAAAATCAACAGGGTCACATTTCTCTGTCCCTTAGTGTACTTATAATAGGATCCCCCTGCATTCGCTGCGTGGTCTCCGAAACTCAAGCTTATATAACAAGTTTACTTTTGGGTCAATGTGGTTTTGTGCCAGTTTTGCTATAATATAAAAAAACGATGTCTAACAAATGTACGTAAAGACTGCAACAGAAATATGCATAGCACCCCGCCTCCACCTCCCCGGTCACACGCAGCATGCATACGCATCTGATACAAGTAATTATTGGATTTAAATACAAAGATCTTTACATAACAGATTTTGTGCGGATATTCAAATTCAAATATTCTTTATTTCGTAAGTATTTAAATACATTTGAAATAAGTCAAACAATTTACAAATTGAACTGAATCTACCACCACTTCGGAAAGTCGATCTGTTGAGAAGAAGTGGCAAGAAACTCAACAGCAATCATCTTTTAAAAATAAGAGAAAAATAATACATAGTAACAATTTACAGCCAGGGAATCCCAACTTCTTGCATCCGGATATCTTAAAGTAAAACTTTTCACATAACACTTAACCTTAAATCTATCGAAGGGTTAATAGGTTAATCTTAAATATTTTAGGATTTTATTATAAAATGAAGCGTACACATTGACCCATGAACGAGTTGATCTTCTGGAGTCTACTACTTATTATATTTATACAATAGGCAATCAAGTACTAGAGAGAAACGTAGACATAGATATAGAGGCAAAGATAGAAGCAGAGATAGACGTAGCGATAGAGGTGAGAGAGAAAACAGATAATGTGGATGGAGATGAGGATAGTCGTGGACATAGACAGGACGTGGACACGGAAATGGGGAAGTCAGAGTCAAGTTCAAAAAAAGTCATAAAGTCATCAGCAAAACGACCTGGCACCGCTAGCAGCACCCGTTCACGAGTATAACGCAAGCACCAGCCATCACCCTCCTCAACCATATTTTAGGGAAGAGGGTGACCCGACACCCGACGCTACCGCTAGCCATGTCGCCTGAGGGAGCATGACGTTCTTGCTGTTGTATGGAAGGAGATGTAGATGGCGTTGGATAAGAAGGAGATGGAGTTGGAGATGGAGATGGAGTTGAAGGTGGAGTTGGAGATTGAGCACTTTAGAAAAACAATTACAACCAAGGACTTTTATCGTCCATATATTCAGATATTGTATAAAAGCCTTTATTACACAATTTTTGTTTAATAGTTACTTTAAATTTATCAAGTGGTAAGTCTTGAATATTTGTGGGAACCTTATTATAAAAACGTATGCATTGACCCATAAATGATTTAGTGACTTTATGAAGTCTACTATCATAGCCGGCTAGCTTATACTTATTTCTAGTATTAACATTATGTAAGTCACATTTTCTACGGAACATGTTTAAGTTCTTTTTTACAAACATCAGATTTTCAAAGATATATTGTGACGCAAACGTAAGAATATTTATTTCCTTAAACTTATTTCTAAGCGTCGCTCTGGAATTAAGTTTGTAGATTGCGCGAATAGCCCGTTTCTGCAGCACAAAGATAGTTTTAATATCGGCGGCATTTCCCCACAGGAGAATGCCGTATGTCATTAAGCTATGAAAATAACCAAAATAAACCAATCGCGCAGTAGCTTCATTGGAAATATTTCGCATCTTTTTGACGGCATATGCTGCAGAACTAAGTCTCTTCGCCAACCTTTCTATGTGTGGTCCCCACTGTAGTTGAGCGTCTAGGGTTATGCCAAGGAACATTGCTGAATTTACAGGGCTCAATTCTTGTCCTTTTACAATTAAATTAGTATTTACATGCCGGACATTAGGCAATGAGAATTTTAAAAATTTAGTTTTATTTTCATTGAGGAGCAGGTTATTGGCTGAAAACCAATTTTCCACAATTTCAATACAATTGTTTACTTCAAAGCAATGCTTCAATTGCCTACTCACTTTAAAAAGAAAAGAGGTATCATCAGCAAACAATATGACCTCACACTTGTCTTTTACCACAAACGGCAAATCATTTATATAAACTAAGAATAAGAAAGGCCCAAGAATCGATCCCTGGGGCACTCCCATATGTACTGCTGATCCCGATGATCTCTTTCCATTAATATCAACTCTTTGCATTCTATTGCATAGATAGGATTTCATAAAATCAAGTGCCCTATCATTGATTCCATAGTGGTGAAGCTTCATGAGGAGTGTATCGTAGTGAACACAGTCAAAAGCTTTGGACAGATCACAGAAGACACCAAAGGCATCATGTGACTCCTCCCAGGCATCAAATATATGTTTGATAAGCTCAACACCGGCATCAGTTGTTGAGCGACCCCGTGTGAAACCAAATTGATTCGGATTCATAATATTATTGCTATAGAAATGTACCACTAGTTGGTACAAAATAAGTTTTTCAAAAATTTTACTGAGTGTTGGTAATATAGAGATCGGTCTAAAGTTACTGGGGTCAGTCATGCTTCCTGCTTTAAATACGGGAATAATTTTACTAAGTTTCATTAATTCCGGAAACACACCATTATCAACACAATTGTTAAATATACTGGCTAAATAAGGTGCAATACCGTCAATGATAGATTGGATGATTTTAACAGAAATACCATCCAGATCAGCAGTGTTCTTAATTGTTATACTTTTAAAAGCTTTCAATACCTCACTTTCAGTAACATGCCTGAAAGTAAAGTTAGTTTTACACTTAGTTTTATATTACTTTCTTATTCCTATATCTATAGAAAATTTCATGTGTTATTCCTGGAAACACTTCCGATTAAGCAAACCAATCATCATCATCATCAACTCCGTCTAATGAGCCCACTGCGGGGACTATGAAATTCTCCTCTGAGTGACGAGGAAAATTCCATAGTAGTCCACCAAGCTGGACCAGTGCTGGTTGGTGGATGTCAGAATGGTGCCGAAATGGCTTCTGCATACGTATGTATAAGTATGCATACGCGCGATCATTCAAGGTGATAAGTATAAATAATTCCGTTTTTTTTTTTATAAAATATGGATGGGACGTTTGTCTTCCATGACACCTGATGTTAAGTGAACATGAAGACTAAGGTGGTACACGTCCATCCACGAGAAAACTATTCACTCGACGCTTAAAAGTACTAGGACTATACTGGTCAGGGAAAATAGAAGCAGGCAGTTCATTCCAAACCTTGGCGACTCGTATCAAAAAGGAACTGTCAAAGCGCTTAGTTCGACTTTTCGGAAGGTCAACCACATATGGATGGAAGTTCTGTCTGCGTCTAGTAGTCCGATGGTAAAAGGGTGAGGGTTCAATTTGCTCAAACAGAGCACTCGCGCACTCACCAAAATGTATCCTGTAGTACACGGTTAAACTAGCAACCTTACGACGATGCTCTAGGGTCTGCCGTTTTTTGGTCGTAAGGTCGGGCTCTTCGGTCAACGGAGTCCAGCGCTTCTAGTTGATATTTGGCTGAACCATCCCAAAGATGACTGCAGTACTCCATGCATGATCGCACTTGAGCTTTATATAAGTTAAGAAGCTGTGCAGGGCTGAAGTACCGCCGTACCTTCGAGATGATTCCCAACGTTTTCGAAGCTACTTGAGCCATGGACACAATTTGTTGACCGAAGTGTAAACTGGATGTTATAGTTACGCCTAAAAGCCCTAGATGGTCAGTAATGGGGACAGATACATTTTGAAAAGTGGGCGTTAATGTGAAGGTGCTCTTTTTTGCGGAGAATTGTAGTCTGTACCAGCTTCTTTGCTCAGTCTCAGCCGTGATACTGTTCATTCCGTAAAAAAATCTTTACAAAGTATAATGCCTTCAACCTCCCCAAAAATTAGGCTCGAATAGTAAAAAATACACATCAGCGGTGCGAGCGCAGAACTTTATCGACTCCTATGTTTAGGAATGTTCGTATAGTATAGAGTCGGTTGCAAGTTTTAGTAACATTGCAATTTTTTATTTTACAGTTATTTAAGACAAATTAATATATAATTATTGATAATAATTAACAAGGCACACATTTATTAAAGCTGGCCGTGCGGCAATGGATAGATTTCAATTATTGTTTACAAACCGTCTCCATCCATACTATGCGAACATTCGTAAAGACACGACTCGACAAAGTTCTGTGCTCGCACTGCTCAATATTAATGACGACCACTATGCCGATGGGGTACCTAATTAGCACTATCTGCCTCAGACGTCAGTGGTCGCGGGTTGGATTCCCGCACTATGCAGATATTCGTGTGCGTTCGTTATCATTGATCTGGGTGTATTATGTTGATGACCACTCTGGCGATGGGGTAAACCTGTCTGCCTCAGATGCAAGTGGTTGCGGGTTCGATTCCCGTACGGAACAAGAAAAAAATTTTCCGTATCTGGGTGTTTATCTATTTATGTATTTATATTCTAGGTTCCTCCCTAGTTCTCTACATGGTAGTCCATAACACAAGCTATGCTTACTTTGGGGCCATGTAGTTGGTGTGATTGTCGGGGGATTTTATTTTTATTTATTTATTTATGTATAATATGTATTTATTTACGAAAATAAAAAATAAATAAAAAAAGCTATTAAACCAAAACCAAAATGAAAGCAAACTAATTATTTCTTTTTAAGAAAAAGTGAACTGCATTCAAAAAACCAACCCACTAAAAATGTTTAAATAATTTTTATAAACGCCATCCTATTCCTGTTTCTATTCCATCCATATTACTACCCCGTATAGTAAATTTCTGCCAAAAATTAATTAATATTAATGAATGTAATAAGAACATTAACAGTTTATCTGGGTAGGTATTCACATAGTTTTTTTGGATTAGTTCTGGTTTGGTTTTGGGTTAGTTCTGGTATCAGTAACTACCTACTTCTTATGGTAATGTGATGTTTTGGTACTGTAAAATCATGACTGCGACGTACCTACTATTGTTATATACGTTTTACCTGTAGGTCTAGGTAGAAAACTATGGAGAAGGACGCTTTAAGAAAGAAGAGGAATTAAAACCCCACCGAAAAATAACGACGACTTGATGCAGCACGAGATGGTCTTGTCTAGGTATCGCCAGCATGCTCGTGCTGCAGAAACTGACAAACGAAAAGAGATTCGCTTAAAACAATCTTCGTGCGAACAGTCAGCTAAAAACTTATCCAAAACTTATCACAAAAAATTCTATCACGTATATCTACAAATATGGAACTAATTTACTATGAAAAAACTTAAAGCTAACCCTAAATTGAAAGTAAGTAAAAGGTAAAAGGCTCTCCTAAATGGGACTAATATCCTTTTGAAAACCGCATCAACATCGGTTCAGCCAAACGCAAGATAATCGATGACAAACATAATTAACATACAGGTTAAACTCCTCTTTGTAAGTTGGCTACTTTTAATCAGAAGTTGTGCAGGTGAATCTGCGGAAAACTGCTAGTATTCGGTAATTATTCGGCAAATCAATCAAACATTCGGCTGAATTTAAATTTTGTACGAAATACGAATGTTCGGCTGAACATTTGCGAATCTCTGATACAAATTAAACAGATAAATTGAGAACCTTATTTTTTAAAGTTGGTCAATATCTTTAAACCTTCTCCTAAACGTGACAAATCTTTTTCTGAAAACCGCATCCAAATCGGTTCAGCCAAACGTGAGAAAATCGCGGACAAACATACATACATATATATACTTATTTACAGGTCAAACTGAGAACCTCCTTTTTTTGAATTCGGTTAAAAACTGTTTAACTATGTATATCCATCCATTTTCTGGTACCCGTAACACAAGGTTAGTCTTCTTTAGGGCTAAATGGCACTATTTGCATTTATGTCAAACTGTGTTAAGTGTTTCTTAAATAATAAAAAACCTATTTCAGAGAAAAGTGCGCTCAAAAAACAATTTCTTGAGCTTTATATTCTAGTACAAAGAGGCGATAATAAAAAGGACATACAAAAATAAGAAACAAAACATTTATTACAAACATTTACCTAGACATCTATTTGATAAGAGCTTCATACAAACAATGGCCGACGGCTCTCCGACACATTTGAAACGCATAAAGCAATAGCGACAGATTGATTCCACAGGCACACTTTAATAGTTCTTTAGAAACATTATTGACAAAAGTCTTCGTATGGAATGATTCCGAAGAAGAACACAATAGAACATATTAGTAAACTTATTAACAAGAAAATCATCATGACGCAACCCCATAGCATGACACGGCTTTTTCACAAAAATTTTTGGTTTATAAAATGTATATTTGATAGGAAATTTATGTAAAAATCGTAAAAGTTGTAAAGAAAATAAATAATTTTAAAAAGATATTCTTCTTCTTATTATTTATGGCATAAAAAGATATTGAGGATCTGCTGAACTTATCAAATAAATCTGTCATGGTAGTTGACATTCGATTTTTTTTCAGTTTATTCAGGTACCATGGCATGGATAGTAAATGTGCATACGAATTATCAGTAATATTTATTAAATTATTGTGGATTTCTACAGGGTAAAGCAGTCGTAAAGAAACAAGACGTTTTTCTTATTGCTTAACTTTGCTTTAAGCACGTGGACGTTACAATAGGTAAAAACAAGGTAAAAATATGTAAGTGATGTTCGATATTGCGTGAGTTCCAAAATTGATTTACTTACATTTAAAATTGGAAAAAAACATCGACCCAATAGAATCATGCAGTGCATGACCCACTATAGGCCCATTTTGGCAAACGATCTAAATGCTAGTAGGTTGGCCTATTATGGATCTCAAAACCATGCGATGATATGAAATAGTTTTGACGTTAAGGTCGCTCAACATTCTCGCGAGATTCTCGCGAAAACGCGAGAAAGCCATTCAATTCTCAATTCTTTATTGCTTTCATAATATACACAAATAATTAGGATACATTATGACCCTATTGGGTATTGCAATATTAGGAGAGAGGAAGCCATTCTCGTATTCTACTCAATTTCTCTCATTTTTCTCTACTTTTTGTGGGTTTTGGGGTTTATGGGGAGTTTGGAGTTTTGTGTAGGAGTCACGATCGCATGTTTCTCAGTAACAAGCGAGCCGCCGATTTGAACGGTTATATCGCAGAGTATATTTCAGCGATGTGCGTCTGCGAATTATCATATCAGTCAAATAAACTACTAATACTAACTTGAATATTCGACTTGAACGATAGTAATATACAAACATCCTGAATCGAATGATACTTCTAATATTGTACTTACTAATTCTAATTATAATTACTAATGATGGCTAACCTCAATAAGGCCGAATGACCTTGAAAGAAAGCATTCGAATGGTTATTTGAATGACTGAATGCATAGACAGCTTGTGTCCGCTGTTTCACCCGCATAACTCCCTTTCGATAGTTTTGAACTCGTATTAGATTTTAAGAGTTTTTGTTAATTTTTTTATATTGTTATTATCGAAAATGGTCCAGGAAGATAAAAATTAATATCTAATATGTTTCATTTACTAACAAATAAAGATAAATTGTAATGAAAACATTTTGATCTCAAGGCTTTATATTCTATGTACGCAGATAATTATATTACCGACTCGCGAGATTCTCGCGAGAATGTGGAGCGGGCTTAAAACATATCATGCTATCATTATTTGGTATACCATGTAAATTGAATACAATAACCCCCATATATAATAATAAAGTATTTATTTATGAAAGCGAACGAAATGGAAGAACACAAATGAAATCAAGAAACCAACATATCATAGAGGTGGGTGCGATCTCAACTTTTTCAATTAACGTTTTTAAGTCATAGATGATGATTGAAACTGTCATTTCAAAAGGTAATGCAATGCCTCTTGCATGCAAATGTAAAGGAAATCCATTTATTCTTTATGTCATAATTGTTGATCATTGTATTATAGTAATCCTTTTTATCATGTCATGTCATGAAAGAACCGTAATAGGCCTACTGGTCGGGTAATTTTTATTTATCACATTTTTCATTTATTTAGGTTGAAATTCGCTTGAAGATAGGTTTCCTTGTTACGATCTTGATATCATTTCATTCGACACTGACATTTACTGAGTACAGAATTCGTACAGTAGGTATCTAAAATGTCCTAAGTAAGTGCATTACGATAGACCTTAGTTACAAGTTTGACAGTTTTAACCGTGGGTCATACTCATGCATGATTCAGTTGGTTCGGTGTTACATTTATTGATAGACACAACACTTAACAATAGATCAAAAACAAAAAGAGAAAATACACATAAAAGACGATAGTTTTAACAGAATCACGAAGCACACCACAGGTCGACAATTACACAATATAATAATAAAAAACAGATGAAAAAAGTGTCAACTGCAGACACTAGAGCATCGTCGTAAGGTTGCTTGTTTAACCATGTACTACAGGAAACATTTTGTAGAGTGCGTGAGTGCTCTGTTGAAACAAATTGAACCCTCACCCTTTTACCATCGGACTACAAGACGCTGACAGAACTTCCATCGGTATGTGGTAGATATTCCAAAATGTCAAAGAACTTGCAAAAAGCCGAACTGACCGCTTTGACAGTTCCTGTTTGATACGGTCGCCGAGGTTTGGGAATGAACTGCCTGAGCCCTTTTTTACCTGACCAGCAGTGCGATCACAGAACTTTATCGAATCGTTTGTTAACGAATGTTCGTATACTTAGTATGGAGACGGTTTTTAAGAAAAAAATGAAATCTATCCATTGCCGCACGGCCAGCTTAAATAAATGTGTGCCTTGTTAATTTTGAATGTTTGTAAACATGTTGTACTCATAAATATCTGTAAAATAAAAAATTACAAAGTTACTCAAAACTTGCAACCGACTCCATACTATACGAGCATTCGTAAACATTCGTTAATATACGATTCGATAAAGTTCTGTGATCGCACTGCAGTGTAGTCCTAGTACCTACTTACTTTTAAGCGTCGAGTGATAGGTTTCTCGTGGACGGACGTGTACCAACGACTAATCACAACGTACAATCACAACGTTTTAGTTACGGCTTCTGTCGCTACGATGCCATTTTGTTGTAGCCATTTAATATTTACTGAGAGTCCTGGTCGCACTTAATAAAAACGTTTAATAAAGGAAGCTGTCATATGTATCTCATATTAGTAGTTTACTAAAATTGATCATTCAACCTCAGAGCGGTACCGCAATACATCCGATTCTTATCGGATCCAAATCCTAGAAAATAAGAATCTAGAAATCCCAAAAACCTTTCACTAATAACAAGATGGCGGCGCACTAGGCTCTAAAAAACGGCCCAAACGAGAAGCGAGAAGTGACTCTCACGAACTAGAGCTCTGTCAGGTGAAGTTTTTTCTTTTTTAAATAAAACCCAACTTAGTTACCAGTATAATGTCTTTGAGAAATCCTGTATGAAATGACTGCTGACGGATGCCGGATGCACAGACCGTTCACTACAAGATGTCCCCTGCCTGCTGATGTTGGCAGCATTGTGGCGGCAGTGTTACCAATAATATGTGTCCATTTTAACCCCGTAATCTAACTTTGTTTATACCTACCTATCACGTATAAATATATGTTTAATTTTCTGATTTGTAAATAATAAACAACTATAAGACTAGGAAGGTTTTGAATGACGAAACAATTTATATTATACGAGGGCGAATCAAAAAATTCAAATAAAAAAATACAAAAAAAAATTTAAACAAGAATATTTTATTTTTCTACGTAATCTCCTTCTAATCTAATACACTTAGAATACCGCATCTCCAACTTTCTTATTCCTTCCGCAAAAAAAACATTTTTTCGACTATTAAAAAACTCCTCTGCGGCACTCATAACCGCGTCATCATCGTCAAATTCAGTTCCACGAATATGCTTCTTTAATTTTGGAAATAAGTGAAAATAACTCGGGGCTTAGTCAGGAGAATATGGTGCGTGATCAAGGACTTCGAAGCCAGCACTGCAGATTGCGGTGAGCGCAACTTCCGAACGATGAGGTGGAGCGTTCTCCTGGAGAAACAACACGCCCAAAGACAATTTCCCACGACGTTTTTTTTAATCGCTTCACGTAATTTCGGGATTAAGTTTGCATAATAGGATCCAGTTATCGTTTGCCCTTTTGGCAAGTAATCAATAAAAAGGATTAATTCACTATCCCAGATAACGAAAACAGCTTGACAAGCTATAGTGCCAACATAACGGCAGGGGACATCTTACGATGAACGGACAATAGTGAGTCAGTTTCATAGAAATAGTTCTACCGTCATGTCAAGAATAGTTTACGACCAAGGACTTTTACGACGTAATTGGGTCGCCCACGTAGGGAGCAACCACCGACTGTCACCTGTCTAATAATAGAAGTAATTTCATAATGAACTTAATATTTCCAATATTTGGCGCTTATATTAAGGCTGCCCATTTCGCACATATTTCCATACAAAGTAAGAGTTTATATGGAATCTAATAAACTCTTTTGAGCTTCATATGGTCATTATTTGGTGTTAAACTACAAAAAGTAATAATAGGTACAGAAAGCAGCAGATCAAGCGTTACATTACCTTTCAAATTTACCTAACCAAATCTAACTTAGATAATGTCGAGGGCATAGTGTTCAGATTCAAATAAAAAAAATGACAGATTTGTAAAGCTTGATGTACAATAAGATATTGTCTGGTCTTGTCGATATTTAAGTTTGTCACTGGTCAGCATAATTCTTATAGAAAACATTATGAAACTATAATTTGGTAAAAACCCATGTATCAAGCCCAATTTTAACGCAACTTTTGGTAGGTATAAATAATTCGAATTAACTTTTTGGATATTTGGGGGTTATTGTGTAATTTTGTCCTACGTACCAAAATCTTATTAAAATATTTTACACCCTGATTTCTGATGTATATCTTGCATCTCACCAAATATATCAAGTTGAGATTATCAACTGAGTGGAAGCTAAGTGAAAAAGCTAGATTTTTGCCAACGACTTCTAATTCAATTCGCTAAGCGAACTGCAGGCTCTTAAAGTTTACTTTTACAATAATATAGAATTCGTTTTTGGGATATTAGGTAGAATAAGATGCATAAGGACGACATGGTCAAAATAAATGATCGAAAATAGTAATCCTTAGTGGGGGACTTAGTTAAAGTAGAAAACCGTTAGCTATATTAATAAAATACGTAGATTTATGCTTTTATATGAAACTTAACTCAGATTTCAACTATTCATACTCAAACACAGATTTTTAACATTATCTATGTATATTATATATCAAATCTTGCCAATAATCTATGCTTGTATCAACGGCTTAACACTTGTACCTATGTTACTTTACAAAAACCGCCATTTTCTCTTTTGTTCTCTTTCTAATTTTTATATTGCCGCGATGAAAATAAAGTTTCAGTAACGTGGTGGGTTGCTTGATACATCATGTAACTGTAATTTTTTCATGAGCAAAAAGAAATCATATCCCAAGGTACTAAGAGCTAGAGGTAATATTACAAGACCCAGACAACGATTCGCCAACGAAAAGCACAAATAAGTCACTAACAGTTCAGTTAAAGCAACAAAAATGCACCTAAAACTTAAGTCATAGGGTGCTTTTTCATTTGGATTCCGCTTAAGTATCAAAAACAGAATCGCAGACTACCGAAACAGTTATTCTTCCCTCCATAGAAAAGTCAATACTGAAACTTAATGATTTGCGGACGAATTTGGCTCTTATTTTATTGTGTTAGAGTGGTTTTCTGTAGACTATAAAGTGATTATTTAAGACTATTCGTAGACGCGCTGCAGGAAATTTTGGCGCCAGTCGGGTTGTCGCCATTTTCTATTTCAAGGGAACGGGAGGCAAAGGTATCCTTTTGTACATACTTACATACTGTCGCAGAATCTTTTGTTAGACGAATCACAAGAATGCAAAGGCTTTTGTTACATAAATATATGGAAAGATACGTATATTTAAATATATACGATATTCATATAAAAGTTACAAATCAAAAAGTAGTATGGTATAATCTGTACCTATCTATTAGGATATTAAGGCGTCCACGTTTATATACTTGGATTATTGCTTAGGTGGTTTTCAAAAAAGAGTTACTTTTTTTGAGGATATCGAAGTATTGGAGGACACGAAGCTCGTACTTCCAAAAAGATAAAATCAGGAGAATAGGCCAGAAGAACACTCAGGGCTATATTTTAGAGTTTTTGCATTTTTCGAATTGGTATAGGATAGGTAATCGCGTTTTATTATAACTTGCATTTTGAAGTACTTTAACTCTGTTTTCAGTGGTTCTCCTACTAATATAATAAATGTGAAAGTCTGTATGTAGGTACCTATGGATGTTTGTTACTCTTTCACGCAAAAATTACCCAATGGATTTTTATGAAACTTTACAATATTATGGCTTATAGGTACATCAGTAGACTTCGTGATTATTGAGAAATCTTAAATAAATACACTTTTAATTCAAAGCTCTATATTAACAACAAAATTGGTATCTACATCGCTCCGTACGCGCGTAGAATATTGCTTATCAATTATTGTTAAAAGTGCTAGACTTTAGAAATTCCTCCCATAATGCAATCACACATCCACTGAAGAATCTTTTTACCAAGTGTTACATCGGTGCACCCCTTCAGCCCTGAAGGAATGTTTGTATGTATCAAACAGCTTTCTACTCCCACATGTTATAAGCTGTATCTGTGTATGTGCTTATATCTGTCAGTTACTCAGTAACTCAGTCGGTAATGAAACATATATTTTACATTTAAAGTCGACGTTTTCGACTCTGGTGTGTTAAATAAATACTACGCGATAAATCTGGTAAAAACTGTTTTTGTTATAAGTCTATGAAATACTTTTTCTTATTCTTAAGATGTTGGTGAAAAAGGAGAAAATATTCTACTATCATCTTCATATTTCACCCAATTTTCTTACTTACTAAAAATATCTAAACCTTACCCGTTGATTATTTTAACCATTGGCAATAATCATATGGAAATGCGTCTTATTTATAGCTTATCGCCTGTAGGCACACAGACTGCAGGCAGGAGGACTTTGTTTTTTTTTTAATAGTGCTATCTCTCTTGATCCGATATTATCAAAGTATGTTAAGTAAACAAATAAATGAACCCCATTGATCCCCAGACAAACACACCGACTACATAGCCCCAAACTAAGCAAAGCTTGTGATGTGAGATACCATGTAGCAAGCTAGGGGAGTACCTAAAATATAAAATACTTACATATATAGGCGAACACCCAGACCCGGTTTTACCGGAATAGAACCCGCGACTTCACGATTTGCTAAGTAATGAAGTACATTAAGTATGAAGCACTATAGTTGGCTTTACCTTACAGCATAGACCTCATACTATATTTCCGATCACAGAAACGTCACAATAAAATTTTCGTTCCGTTAAAATGACAGAAGAGCTTTATTCTTTAGAATATTTGTAAACAAACCACATCTATGTGAAAAATTCTCGTATTCCCATTCAAGTCCAAATTACCACCATGTGGACTTATGCAGTCGTGGTCCTGTGCCTGGTCCGGATTTCTGGTGGTGAACATGGTTGGGATGGAAATGACACACATCTTAGTTTGGTGCCAGGTGGTGATGAAAGTGATGGTAATTGTAGCATCATAACCTTGGTTTCTGAAGCAAAACAAATATATTCTGCTTAGTGGTAGAACTACTATTAAAAATATTCTTCCAAATACTTGAGGTCGCGTTTTTTAGTGTTTTAGTATCATAAGGATAGGACATTTGTCTTCCATACCACCTGATGGAAAGTGCACATGAAGACTATGGTACACGTCCATCCACGAGAAACCTAAACCTTGACACTTAAAAGTACCAAGACTGTAGTGGTCAGGAAAAACAAACCTCAATCTGACCTTATGGTAAGTGATTATCAAATAATTGGATTAAAAAATTGACTTACAATATATAGGGTCTTCTTTATGAAGATCAATATATTTTAATATAAGGTTAAGAATGATGTATGGATTCAATTTATGAAAGATTTTTTTTTTTTGTTACAATTAACAAAAAAAAAATATTTCATAAATATTTTATAATTCTCATAAGTTAACAACATTTTAGTTTAATCTGTTATTTACGACTAAAGCAAGAAATAAAAGTGTTTCTATTTAACTATTTATATTAAGAACTCACTCACACACACAGAGAAAAATCGCACTAGGCATAGGTATGTAGGTATTCTCTGACGGCACTATCGACACCGAAAGTCAAGCGAGCCGCCCGCACCGACAACACTCTGTTGGCTTGTCGGCGCGGCACGGCGGCGGCGGCGACTTTGTTTGAGCCAAACGCTCGCGACCCGCTCACCGCTCGGCGAGCGCTCGCCAGTCTGTAAAAGTCTGTCTAATGATACGCGCGCGTAAATTAATAATTATCAAAATGCCTAATTTCGCGTACACGAACCAAGAATATCTTCAAATGGCTTTGTGCTAGTGCTGCGAGTGAGAACCTGTCACGAGCTCGTGACACGTACGAGCAGAGACATGGAAGGCGTCCCGCCCTCCGAACAATTCTAGGAGCTGTGCAGCGCCATCGAGATTATGGCACATTTACTCCACGTGCCCCAATGTTGTGTGCTGCCAATGTTATTAAACGAACAAGACTTTGTGTATCGCAAATAGGTAGTCATGTGCAGCAGTTACTATAAAGTGCTTGTGTATGTGTATTCGTGTGCTGTGTACCTAACATCATTGACAGGAAGCAATATGTAAGTTATTTTTGTACATAAACTGTAAATAATAATAGTTGATAATAAGGTGATTCCATTTAAACATTCAATTGATTGTAAAATACATTTATTCGTTAAGACAAACAGCTCAAGCACGAAAGCTTTTTTTAAATTTATTTCTAATTTAAACATTATCAAAGAAGTCAACATTACTAAAACGGTATTTACCTACAATTAGTTGAACGTAAAATTGACAGTTGAAGTGTGATGGGAAATTAGAATCAACTTTTATACGAAATAAGTATGATATTACAACAGCTGATTGTTACGTCATACATCAAGCTAAGTAGGTCACGCATCGCCCGGGCGCGCGAGCCATCGACCTTTGCTCGCGTGGATAGATAGGTACTAACCGCGTAAGATCTTTGTTTTAGTGAAGTTATTTTCTTAAAATAAATAGATAGGTTTTTTTTATTTCTTGCAAGGTTTTCGTAAATAACAGATTAAACTTAAATTCGGTCACTTAAAAGAATTGAAAATTTCAATAAAAAAAAATATAGTTATATGTATATTTTTATTTTTTTCATAAATTGAACCCATACATCATTCTTAACCTTCTCTTAAAATATATTGATCTTCATAAAGAAGACCCTGTATAAACTAAATGTTACTATTGTCACATGTAGGTAGCCCTGGAAAAAATTGCTCTAAGTTGTTTAACAAATATTAATTTCCAGGATTGACTCTCGATCGATTACCCCGGGATGCTTTTGAAAAAGTACCTGGATATGTCAGAAATTCGATCCCGTATCTTAAAAGTAATCCACTGCAAACAAAACAGAAAGAAAGAAAAACCGCGCCGTCAGAATCTCGGGCGTTGAAATTGAAAGAAATTCAAAAAGGAACTACAAGTTTAAGTAAACGAGAAGGGACGACTAAATTAAAAGCATATACTAAAATAAATAAACAAAGCCTTTTTAAATCTTCACACACTAGTATAAGCAATAATTCTTCAAATCTAACCAAATTAAAAGATGATGAAAATATGATGAATAGCGTGACATCTATGGGCCACAATATTAATAAGGGAAACAAGCATGAAACTACGGAAAAATCAATTGAAATAGATAATCAAGATTCCTCAAACACTAAATCTTCTACAACATCAGTAGCAATATCAAATATAAACATACAACGAATCACTAGAAATGATGTGAGCAGCGGCGATGATGCTGAGTATTCTAATGACGATTATAATGAGCTTAAACAAATGGGCGAACGCGCAAAATCACTTGCAAAAGTTAATTCGGAATCTTTGAGGAGATCGAAAAACGGTATGATGAATTTCAGTGCTACTACGCCTAGAAAAGGTTGACATGCTAAGAAATGACATAGCTATATAAAATGACTCCGCAACAGAAATTCCGATTACGAAATCACGGTGTCTCAGTTCAAAAGTATAAAGTACAATTTACGTTCGAAAGTAATTCTGATGGTGGCATATTGGGGTTGTGTTGACCGACGATATGATGTTAAATGGAGGGCGTACACAGGCCCGCGCCGGACGCATCGCACGCACGGCACGCAATGGATTTTGGTTTGCTTTGTATGAATTCATCACCAGCCTAACCAGCATTTATGCGCTGTTGTTATCGGCCAATGTCGCCGTCTATCTCCATGACTGAAGACGTCACCTCACAACGAGAAAATACTCTCAAATAAGTAAATAATCCGGATACCTTGAAAGCATGCCTTCGGCTATTCCGTTCAGTCCGTTGCGAGCCGTACGTGTGGTCCGTCCTTCGTGGGCCAGTGTAAGCGCACCTTAATCCTATATCGCTCTATCAACATTCATATTGAACTTGTAAGTTATATTTAATGAATTAGTATATAAAAAATATGTTTCAGCCTTTGTAATCAGTAGCCACACCCAGCCAACTGTGACTCCAACCTTGACACCACGTTTAAATATATTCGACTTTATAAATTCAATTGAAGATAATCTAGAGGAAATGCCTCAAAGAACTACGGTGAATGACTCTGAAATTAAAACTTTGTTTTCAATCAATGGGACTGAAGATAAAAAAGATAGTCCACTTCGGAGTGGTTCTACATTAATTAGTCCCCTTCGGACTAGTTCCATAGAAGTAAGTCCTCTTCGGACTAGCTCTACAGAAATTAGTCCACTTCGGGCTGGTTCTACATTAATTAGTCCCCCTCGGACTAGTTCCATAGAAGTAAGTCCTCTTCGGACTAGCTCTACAGAAGTTAGTCCACTTCGGGCTGGTTCTACATTAATTAGTCCCCTTCAGACTAGTTCCATAGAAGTAAGTCCACTTCGGGCTGGTTCTACATTAATTAGTCCCCTTCGGACTGATTCAACGGAGACCAGTGGTGCAGGTACAATTCTCTTTTTTATTTAACTGTAGACATATTTTTTCTTATATAGACTAAGCCTGCTTGACCACAACTCACTTGATGGTAAGTAAAGATGAGATTGGAAGTAAAAGGATAGAAGATAAAAGGAAAGGGCTGAGGATAGAACTCGCTCTTCATGAAGTAGTGCCGGAATATATTTCATCACTCGGCCAGGTATCTAGATCCGATAGGGTTATTCTAGGCCCACCCTACACGGTCTTACCGCCCTTATTTAAATGCATTAGTTGCAAAGGGGTTGATTGGGCTGCTGTCGGTCCCGAAAGGAAAGACTAAAAAGACATGGTTAATTTTAATTAGCACATCACCTCTTGCCACATCAATTGTTCTACGACTTTTCACAAATCTTGACGAATAACACAAAACAAGAAAACAAATAAATTTTTGCTCCCTGTTTTATCTATTACTCTGTATTTTATCACCTCGCAACCCCTCGCCCCGCTGCACCTGGCGTGACGAGGTGTGTGGCATCAGTGTAGAGTAACGCCAGTTTAGAGACAATAAATATTTTTGTATGGAAAAACCTTCAATTTTTAAAATTATTAATTTTAAGAAGTCGTTAAACAAACATTGATGGGATTGATGTAGAGAGACTGCCCTCAAGAAGTGATGCGCTAATTAAAATTAACCCTATATAACTTTATTTTTGGTTTTTGCGAAACCCGAAAACTGTTTGTTTAGAAATGATAACAGAATCGAATGCAATAGTTTATTTACCATGTTATATTTTAACTTAATAATCTATACATAACAACGCAATCCCAGGAAAGTAGATACCTACGTCGCATGCAGGTGTTGCGGGCGAGCGCCTTCGCTGGGTGTCCTCACTTGCGCGACAAAAGCAAGATAACACAAGATGCTCGAATGATGTTTTAAAATAATAATATTTTTTTTGTATACCGATTATTTAAACAAATATATTTGAACAGTGTACTGGGTTTCACATAAACAAAAATTAACGTTGTATATTTACGAAGAAAAATATGTATACCTACCCGTATCTAGTACCTATAACACAAACAATGAGCAGAGTTCAGGGCTAGATGGCGCTCTGTCAATAAATGTACAATAATTATTTATTATTTAAATTATAATCACTCATGGATACCTGGAACTCCTGATGACCCATGAGGTAACATATGGGGGTAACAGACATTATATGAAACGTGCTTGCTAAAATCAGCGGATCCCTGGATAAGCCTTTCCCCAAGACCTATCTTTCTCTTTTTTCGTTGAAATATATTCATGATAACTACCATCTATATATGTACTATATTATCCTCTCTATCAGTATCCAACGCCACACAGCTTTTCTGTTTTCTGTATGGGTAGGATAGGCTGGCTAGTTACTGACACCGGGATTGCTGTCTTGTATTCCAAAGCACTCTTTGCTTCCCTCCACTAACCAGCACTGGGCTATCTTGGTGGTTTACGGCCTAAGCCTAGTAGTCAGCCAGGAGAGCTCATGCCTTGCAGTGTGCTCATGATCATCATCAAAGAATTGTGATGATGATCATGATCTCAAAGCTAACAGTTCATCTTGCTTGTAGGTGGTGCTAATTACTTAACATCAGTTAAATTGCTATTAATTATTGCTTTTATCTTATAAAAATAAAATTTCAGCTAAAGAAGAAACCGTCAAGGAAGAAAGTAATCCAACAAGGGAGGAAACCATAAAGCAAGAGAGTAATCCAGAGAGAACCACTGAGGAAGAAAGGAGTCCAGCTATAGAGAGAATGATTAAAGAAGAAACTAGTCCAGTTATAGAGAAAACCATTAAAAAAGAAAGTAGTCCAGCTATAGAGAGAACCATTAAAGAAGAAAGTAGTCCAGCTATAGAGAGAACCATTAAAGAAGAAAGTAGTCCAGCTATAGAGAGAACCATTAAGAAAGAAAGTAATACACAAAAATCGGAACTTGGAACAATGTTGGATATATTCAAATTTCTGAACTCAATTGAGGAGTACACCATGCTTGCCGTGACCGGTTCTGAATCACCCACACCCTCCCACGAAGATAATATTCCAGCTGTGGTAGCATCTGAGAGAGTTTTGTTAGGTATTGAACTTTTATTTTTCTCTCGGTGACTGAATCCGCGTTTAACCGCAATCTCACCTGATTTTAAGTGAAGATGAGGTGAAAGATAAGCACACGCGGTTAGGAAGGTACTTGCTCTTCATAAAATATTACCCGAAAACATCAGGATTGCGCGGTGGTATTTTGCGGCAGATCAAATAAGTAGCGTGGTCATTAGCTAGGCGGACCCTGAAACTATACAACCACCAAGCCACCAAGCGGGGACCACTCGGATTCAACGCATTGTACGACATGCTTTATAATCTGTGGCAGGGCTTCTTCAAGCCGATCCTACGTGACCAAAAACTTATTAGGGTTAATAAAATATTATTTTTAACCTAAAATACAAACTCGCTGTTTAACAGCCACGTGAATAGACCTGTTAGTCACGCAAATACAGATTAGTTGGGAATAATTTTTCAAAATGTCTTATATCTCATATCCCTTTTTGACTCAAAGCGTGACTTAAAGCGTGCTTTATATTATAAATTAATATTATAATTTATTATATTCTTTGGCACCCTTTCACACTTCTTCTAACGATTTGAGCCAAATTCAAATGCTGCTCGTCCAGAATTTCGCCACTTCAACGGCGGCACTATTGTTAACCAATTCAGGTGGTGGAGTCAAACTCAAACTCAAACTCAAACTCAAAAATTCTTTATTTCGTAAGTATTTAGATACATTTGAAATAAGTCAAATAATTTACAAATTGAACTGAATCTACCACCACTTCGGAAAGTCGATCTGTTGAGAAGAAGTGGCAAGAAACTCAACAGCAATCATCTTTTAAAAATAAGAGAAATCATCTTCTTGCATCCGGATATCACTTTTCACATCAACACTTATCCATAAATCTAACAAAGGGTTAATCTTAAATATTTTAGGATTTTATTATAAAATGAAGCGTACACATTGACCCATGAACGAGTTGATCTTCTGGAGTCTACTATTATATTTATACAATAGGCAATCAAGTACTAGACAGAAACGTAGACATAGATATAGAGTTAAAGATAGAAGCAGAGATAGACGTAGCGATAGAGGTGAGAGAGAATACAGATAATACAGATAAAAGTGTGCAACTGGGCCAGTGAGTAGGCAATTCATTGTATCAATTCATTGACGTGAATCACTTATCGTCTGAGCTCATTTTCGAAACCTCGCCCTGCATTGCAATGATACATGTCAGAAAACTATTACATCACATTACCCGACATCTGGGGGAGCTATTGCTATAGGGGATACAGTTTTTGTACCAGTGTTGGCTTTAGACAGTCCGACAGTTTTTTTTTTTACGGAAACCTATCAAACCGACCCATACAGGGCAAACCGCAAGCGTATTGACTCGTGGAAAAATATAATGCAAAATAACTTTTCCGCAGTACTGGTGGTGATTTACGTACTATGCCATTTATAATATGGGTGAGAAGTACAGAAATAACTTTTAAACTACAATAGTTAAAACTAGCAAACCTAAAAAAGTTAAGAGCTAAATTGAATGAAAAATAAATCATTAAGTACTAAGATATTGTTGTGATTTTCTATAATTTGCAACGTTTATAACGTTTATTTTCAAACTACTGATGGCTCAACAGCATTTGCATAACCACCAGTCAAACCAATATTAACTGTGAGCGGGTCGATCATGGCGCAGTGATCGGGAGTTCGGCTGCGGCATGAGGCGTCCTGGGACTCCTGGGTTGGGTCCTGACTGACTCAGTTCTGGGTATATTTATACTTGGACGACCACTTTAGCGATGGGGTAAACCTTTCTGCCTCAGACGCCAGTGGTCGCGGGTTCGATTCCCGCACGGAACAAGAAAAAATATTCCTTGTCTGGGTATTTATCTATTCGTGTATTTATATTCTATCTAGGTTACCCCCTAGTTCGCTACATGTAACCCATAACACAAGCTCTGCTTAGTTCGGGGCCATGGAGTTGGTATGATTGTCTGAGGATTTTATTTATTTATTCCGCTGTGTCAACATAAGACAAGCTTATATAACTTTGTGACCGTTTGCGGGTTGTTCCGAAATTTATTAAATTCCTGGCATAAGTCCAATTAGGTACGTAATTCACGAACTACTTTAGGTTACCAAATAAAATTGATACATAGTAACATTAAATTACATATGAGTTTCATTATAATGAATAAATCTATACTAATATTATAAAGAGGAAACCTTTGTATTTTTGTATGTTTGTATTGAATAGGCTCAAAAACTACTGGACCGATTTCAAAGAAGTATGGCAGGCGTGTATGAGGATTCTGTATCGCTTTCTGGAACTTCACAATTTTATGTCAAACATGTATATTTTATAAATATTATATATGGTTAATCATGACAAAAGTTTTCAGATTTTTAGAAGTTGGGATTTAAGTTATTTGTATTTAAATATTTGCATCGTATTGTTCGAAATCCTGAACACAACTTTTGAAAGTGAGCGTGAGCTTTTGATAAAAATCGTTTGTCAATGTCATAGCTAGATGTCACACAATAGTATATATAACTAAAATGGCTGTTACTGTATTTGTTGAAATGAAACTAAATTGTACTACTGTAAAATGGTTGTACTAGTGTAAAATGCTTCGACGAAGTTTATAAAAACACGTACGAAAAGCTTTTACACAGACGAACTCCAAAATGCTATTGATTGATTTTGATTGAATGAAGATGAAGGTGGGTGACGTAATATGACATTGGAGTTGTCAGATCTGACACAGTAAAAGATTTCGTTTAGTTTATTGTCTACATTTACGTTTCGTTATTGAATTTGTGTATGAAAAACAAAAACTATTCAAATTGCCATTTTTCTCTTCTCCGGACTTTTAAAAATGATCTAATTGCTGAAAAATGAAGATAAGAATCTTCTTATTCAATAGTGTAAGTTTGGTGCCAAAACGTTGACTTAAACAGGCGATACACCATCCCGCATTCTTCTTTCTTTTACCATTACTTAGAGGGATTCTTCCCAATCCGTATAGGCTACTTTTTATCCCGAAAATCCCGCGGGAATCGAAATTGCGCGAGTAAAACCGCGTGCAACAGCTATTATATAATAAAATACCCATTGTTTCAGAGACCGGTCCTGAAAGGTCATTGATAACTTCCAGTTCCCCTGAAAGAACATCGACGATTTCCAACTCAAATGATCAACAGCGATTAACCCCTAGCAGAACATCAATGAGTGGAATAACACTGCCGCAATCGGGCCTTGACAGAATGTCGACGATTACCAATACCCTTGAAGAAACAGCAATGATGTCCAACTCAAACATATCAGGCCCTACGAGAACATCAATGAGCCCCTATTCCAATGTACGTTTATTTCCTGACAAAATAGCGCTTCAGTCAGAGTCAAATTACGTAGCACGTTTGACGATTGCCGATAGCCTTCCACAAACATCAGTTGTGTCCATTTCAATTCCACCCATATCGCGTCCTACGCGCACAAAGCCAATTTTAAACATATTCGATTACTTGGACTCAATCATCGAATATACAATGCTGAGTGGTGCTACTAGATCAAGAGTATCTTCAAAGTGGAAAGGGAATTTTCAGAGTGGAGATTCTAAAGGTGAGTAAACAACAAAATGAGAAAATAATTAAGCTGCGAATACGTATCACAGTACAGATATCTACATTCATTCAACTCGGCCGCATCTTTGAAATAAATGGCTACAGCGCCGCGGTCCGTTCACGTGTGAGAGGGCTGCCCGCATTCAGCGTTTCAATTACATTTGCCTACTTTGTGTTTGCTTCCATTTAGTGTTGTGACTGCAAATATACTTTTTTTTATACAAACAAATAAAATACTTAGTAAATTGAATAGAAAGTGTTCTACAAAAATACGTTTTGTGTCAAAAAACCATGTTTACGTTTGAATAACAAATCGGTCTTATAAATTAGCTACCGAAAAATACTTGCGCCTCGACTGAGATGCAGGAAAAGATGTATTATAAAATTTTAAAGTATAAACAATCCGCATATTAACCTAAAGGTCAATCAACAATTGTTTCGGTATGCAGACAGTCCCGAGATCGAGCCACATAAGTATAGCTCGCGTTTCGCCCGTTTGTATGAAGTTGAATTACTGTAGATATCTGTAATGTGTTTTGAGACTAAAGAAGCGGAGAAAGGGCGAAGCGCGAGCGCAGGCGAAACAAAATGGGGGAAGTCCCCGAGTCCCTGTCAAGGGAAATGTATATCACAATGATCATAATCCTAAACTAGTTCAGGTTTTTGATCAGAAATCTGGCTTCTTACAGTTTTATGGTGAAATTGAGTTTAAACTGTGTCATCTTGCGGTTTTTGACCAAAAACCGAGGCTTTTGATGAAAAACCTAATGTTATGAAAAACCTGTGACATACTTCGCAACTTATTCAGCTGTGATAAGGTTCAATTCCAGTGAATATGTATACATTTCATTAGACGCGACTGTACATAAGTAAGCCAGTTGTACAGAAGGTCGCAGATCAAGCGTTACGAACCTGTCAAACTTCCTACACACACACATAACATCACACCTGTATCCCTCATGGGGTAGGCAGAACACCAGAGGCTATAAGACCATCTGTGTCACGTTTGACAAATGAGGTATTTTAATGATGGAGAGAGGCTATTACAGTGACAGGAGGGGGTCAGCGTATCGCCCACAAAAATGCCAATAAAACCTCTGTCCCTTAACTGATTTTGACAAAATGCCCAGTCCAGCATGGAAGCATTTTATATCTATTTTTAGGACGTTATGTATTCGATGTGTGTATGAATAGTATCACCTTCGTTTAAGCAACATAAGGCCAGGGTTTAATAAAACACTTTTTAACCGGATTTATCGCGTATATTTACATTTTAAATTTTGACTCGACGTTTCGGTGTCTTTGCAGACCCCGTGGTCACGAGCGACTGAGGTGTCAAGCGTCGGATTGATAGATTGAAAAAGTTATACATCATGGAAATGATGAAATCCGGTTAAAAAGTGTTTTATTTAATAGTATGAATCGCGAAATCTTAAGACAATATTAAGGCCAGGGTTGCCTGATCTTTTAAATTTCAATTCCACCCATATCGCGTCATACGCGCAAAATGCCAATTTTAAACATATTGGACTCAATCATCGAATATACAATGCTGAGTGGTGCTACTAGATCAAGAGTATCTTCAAAGTGGAAAGGGAATTTTCAGAGTGGAGATTCTAAAGGTGAGTAAACAACAAAATGAGAAAATAATTAAGCTGCGAATACGTATCACAGTACAGATATCTACATTCATTCAACTCGGCCGCATCTTTGAAATAAATGGCTACAGCGCCGCGGTCCGTTCACGTGTGAGAGGGCTGCCCGCATTCAGCGTTTCAATTACATTTGCCTACTTTGTGTTTGCTTCCATTTAGTGTTGTGACTGCAAATATACTTTTTTTTATACAAACAAATAAAATACTTAGTAAATTGAATAGAAAGTGTTCTACAAAAATACGTTTTGTGTCAAAAAACCATGTTTACGTTTGAATAACAAATCGGTCTTATAAATTAGCTACCGAAAAATACTTGCGCCTCGACTGAGATGCAGGAAAAGATGTATTATAAAATTTTAAAGTATAAACAATCCGCATATTAACCTAAAGGTCAATCAACAATTGTTTCGGTATGCAGACAGTCCCGAGATCGAGCCACATAAGTATAGCTCGCGTTTCGCCCGTTTGTATGAAGTTGAATTACTGTAGATATCTGTAATGTGTTTTGAGACTAAAGAAGCGGAGAAAGGGCGAAGCGCGAGCGCAGGCGAAACAAAATGGGGGAAGTCCCCGAGTCCCTGTCAAGGGAAATGTATATCACAATGATCATAATCCTAAACTAGTTCAGGTTTTTGATCAGAAATCTGGCTTCTTACAGTTTTATGGTGAAATTGAGTTTAAACTGTGTCATCTTGCGGTTTTTGACCAAAAACCGAGGCTTTTGATGAAAAACCTAATGTTATGAAAAACCTGTGACATACTTCGCAACTTATTCAGCTGTGATAAGGTTCAATTCCAGTGAATATGTATACATTTCATTAGACGCGACTGTACATAAGTAAGCCAGTTGTACAGAAGGTCGCAGATCAAGCGTTACGAACCTGTCAAACTTCCTACACACACACATAACATCACACCTGTATCCCTCATGGGGTAGGCAGAACACCAGAGGCTATAAGACCATCTGTGTCACGTTTGACAAATGAGGTATTTTAATTATGGAGAGAGGCTATTACAGTGACAGGAGGGGGTCAGCGTATCGCCCACAAAAATGCCAATAAAACCTCTGTCCCTTAAGGGGCATTAGGCGGTCAGCGAAAATTCAGATTTCGCTTCGATTCCACGCCTGAGGCGGGGGGCGCGGTGCGACGCGGCGGCGGGGTGCGCGGGGGGCGCGGCAGCCCTAGCTATCCTATTTCATTGCGTTTCGATTCTTATAACCATTATATAATGTATTGGGCAGATTAGCTAGATGACTGGATTGCTATAGGTAGGTACCTACTACACGAATAAAAATAGATTACCTAACAATCATACATAGCTCCATTTAGTATCTTCTGTATTCCTACTTATGTATATATATACATATATATACAAGGGACATTATAGGGGAATAATTGGGATGAAAATCAGTTAGGTAGGTATGTAAGTACGCAGTAATAAAACACAATAAATAAAATTGTAAGTATAAAATTTTTTATTTCGCTATCATAGTCAGCTGGTAGGTAACAAATAATACACAATAAAAAAAATACAAAATAGTGTAAGCGATCCCTAGAACAGGTCCATCATTCATAAATAGTAGTAAATTTTTCGGTACGTATTTTTTCATGTAAATTATGAAAAGTTAAAATAAGTAGGGTAAACGACCTACTAAACGGACCCGTCTTCAGTTTTGTAAAAGTGGTCGAATATATTGAATACATACCTAAAACCCAATATAATTATAATTATAAGCAAAATATTATCTAGAGCGCCTCGTACATGATCAGCTGAATACCTTCCTAGTCCAAAACTCCTTATTAAATTCTCACCAATCTGGCTTTCGACCAGGCCATAGTACTGCGACTGCTCTCCTGAAAATAACTGATGATATAAGGTATGGTATGGAAAAAGGAAAGTTGACTGTGCTCTCTCTCCTTGACTTTAGCAACGCCTTTAACAATGTTGACTATGACATTCTTATAGAAGTCCTCCGTTCTCTTAACATATCTCCTGTGGTTATTGATTGGTTTCAAAACTACCTGTATGGTCGCCGGCAACGTGTCTTGGTCGATAATGTGGCCTCATCATGGTGTGATCTATCTGCCGGTGTACCTCAGGGCGGCGTGCTATCTCCGTTACTCTTTGCTATCTTCATAAATTCTATTTCTGCTAATTTAACTTCTTCCTACCATCTGTATGCAGACGATCTACAAATTAACAGCCAGGCTGCACTTCACAACCTACACGAAGCTATCGCTACCATTAATGAAGACTTTGGTAAAATAAGCGAATGGAGTAAAACTTTCGGCCTCAGGGTAAATCCTAATAAAACCCAAATTATTGTTATTGGTAGTTCAAGGATGATATCAAACATAAACTTTTCTCACCTGCCTACGATATCTTTTGACGGTACCCAAATTCCTATCAGTTCCACCGTAAAGAACTTGGGGGTTGTCATGGACAGAACACTAAGTTGGGATCCGTGGCTGTCAGAAATAAGTCGCAAAATATTCGCATCTTCGGCATCTCTCAGAAAACTCCGAAACTTTCTTCCTACAGCGACCAAAACTACGCTTGCACAATCACTCCTTTTGCCAATCCTGGACTACGCGGACGTCTGCTATCTCGATTTGACAGAAGTCCAGCTAAATAAGCTTGAGCGGCTTCAAAATTTCTGCATTCGGTTTATATTTGGCTTGCGCAAATATGACCATGTATCTCATTTTCGCACTAAACTCAAGTGGCTTCCTATCCGGCTCCGTCGTAACTCCCATATACTATCCATCTTATACTCCATATTATTTAGTCCCACGACCCCTCAATATCTTAAAGAACGCTTCCAGTTTCTCCATCTCTCTAATAATTTTAATTTGCGGTCGTCCAATACGCTCCAACTAATGACACCTGTACATACCTCTTCCTTTTATGGCGACTCCTTCACAGTACAGGCCGTCAAATTATGGAATTCTCTGCCCGTTGCGATACGACATGCAAAATCTCTCCCAATATTTAAGTCACAAGTTTATAATTATTTCTTGTCAATGTCAGCTGCTATGGAATAATGTTTAAATATATCATGATATTTATTATTTCTTTGATATTGTATTGTATTTATGTATTATATACCTATATATTGAATTATTATTTATATATAAATATACGCCGCACCACCTTATTACAACAATTTTAGTTATTCTTGTCCATCCTAAGGTTGCCTGGAAGAGATCGCTCTTAGCGATAAGGCCGCCCATTGTACCCTATTTTTTTTTATGTTTTCATTCTTACTGTATTTTATAATATGTGGTGTGCAATAAAGAGTTTTGTATTGTATGTATGTAAGTATGTCATTGTATTTCCGAATTAATAATCTCTTGACAAAATAATTATAAACGTATCTTTTTAAACACCTCATTATCGAAAACAGCCGAGGCGTTTTGCGTCATAAATGCATACATATACGCGCGGGAAACATTTCGCATTCGTTGGGTACATAAATATCAGAAACAAAGAGATCGGTTACCGGGCGCAATTTGTTCGAGCCTCGATGTCACCGCAAAAATTCACACCCATATGGACATATTTAAAATAAGTACACTGTTCCACGCGTACATTGACAAATTACTTGACCAATCATTGATCTGTTATCGCACACAAATATACAGCGATGTTACTGTGTTGCCCGTATTGCGTTCTCACCGGCAACGCCCCCGATACCACTCTAGTGATTTCTTATCTCTGTGGTTGGTTAGAAACTAGTGACCTTGAATTTGTATGAACCAAGCATGATTTTGTTCACCATGAGAGCCGTATCTCTCTCTTTAGGTTTTTTTCAAAAATTCACTTTCCCATTGGAAATTGCTTTTTATAAGCTGGATTTATAGGCTGAAAAGGGACATTTTATTTCCACAATGATATCGTCACCTATGAAACCGTCAGGTGTTGCACCCAAAAAAGGGATTTCTGGATCAACAAATAGGCCACAAGGCCTGATTTGCTGTTCTAATTGCTCCAAAGCAATTTTTTCATTGGCAATACCATGTTGCACTGATGCAACATGGCTAATATCTCGTTTGTAAATTATTTGTTTTACGAGATTTTTGGCACTCGTGTTCTGCTTTCTTTTCACCACTTTAGCAAAATTAGAAGCGGTGATAAGATTACGTCGGATCTCCAACCACTCGCTTGAATCATGGTGTTTCTTTCTATGTCCTGTATTGCCCCGTTTGTTTTATGCAAGTCTTTTAAGAATTGTTCTTTGCATTTTAGAAGAACACCATCAGACATGTCTGGCCGTATACATGATTCCCCATAGTTCAGATCACTGTTACTTTGATGCAAAAGACGCCTTTTGCTTTTTTAATTTGGCGTGTTCGTTTCGCCCTTCGAGTTTTCAGCCGTTTAAATCTCGTGGGACTTTTGCCAAGAATACTTTTGTGCAAAGTGTACAAGGGTTTCTTTGAATTAAAAGATACAGCAGCAGCATCGCAACGTGCTTGGTAACTACGTTTCAGTGAAAAATTTACGCGCTTATAACCCACAAATTTAGCAACGATGCTGTTAAAACATTCGACCCTGTTGCTGTCAGCATCGCAAATAAGGCTGCGGGATTTTGCTGCCACGGATATAACAATTGTTTTGATCCTGAACCATATTATGGATTTTTCAAAAGAAGTGTCAAATCCTTGCTCATCCGACTACTTTCGCAGTTTGTAATATATGTGTAAAAGTTTGTGACTTTTGTGTTTAAATCGCAATCTACAGACATATGTTTCTTTATTGCACAGCAAATGACTTTCCTTACAGCTAAAATTCTCTGAGTTGTAATCTTTTTTCTAAGTTGTAGAGGGAATTTTACATCTGTAGATACTGCTTTTAGCTTTGAACACATATTTCTGAAAATATGGTTACGACATTCTATTATCTCGACACTAAACTTGGGATAAACCCGGGCTTCAGAGTTTTTTTAAAAGTGCTAGAATCTCCGTCAGCCACCATCCGGGCATAAATTAGGTTGTAGGTTCTAAGAGATTGCTTAAAACCTTTCAATAAAATATCAGATTCCATACATGTCGATGAACAGGAGTAATTCTTGAAACATGTATGTGTACCTGGGATTTATTTTTGTTTTGAGCTCGAGCACACACAGAACAATATTTGTTCTTCACCCCTATAAAAAGAACATCACCAAATGTTCTTCCTACAATTGCGGCTGCTCCTGAAAGAGCTGAATAATTGGTTTTATATGAGCGCTTGGACCATCTGCAATCACATCTATGTAGGGTATACCATCTTTTGTCACGTCGCCTCTTTCTATGGCAGCATCCCTTTCACGTTTACCAGCAGCTAACATTAGATCTACAGCAGTTTTGTGCCATTCATTGCAAACCTCACTATGTAATAAATCAAAATGTTTTTGATTTAGACTGGGTAAATCCATTGATGTACACAATTCCTCAAACTGCGAGAAACCTATACCTGTGGACATAAGCCCACTTATTGCAGCCTTATTTAAACCCAGTTTTATATCCGGTTCATTAGTATCCACGAAAAAAATTTCGTTACACATATTACAAGTAAATTGTAACTTAGATTTAAGTCCTGTTTTTTTTTCGACACAAGAACTAAATTTTGAAGACCGCAACCAAAAGCCGGATCGTGCATGGAAATTTTCTTTAGGTTTTTCAGAAAAAAATTAATAGACACAATTCTGCGCCCATCTTTATTAAATAGTAAATCATCTGCGTCGAGGAGTGGCCACCAGTTTCAATTTGAAATTCAGTTTCCGTTTCACTATATAGCTGTTCATCGTATCGATCTTCTGTATTCGCTGAGCTAAAAAATAAGAAGATAACTCCATTTATAAAATGCTGAAACTTTCGTGTGGCAAAAAAGGTACGAAAAAAGGAATGTGAAGGAAAAGTATGTGGGTTTGTAAGTTTGCGTGAATGATTGAAAAAAAGTTATGAAAATATATAGTTGTAAAAAATAAACAAGTGCAAATGAGAATGCATAAAACCGTTTTACTAACGTGTTTTGATCACACTGTGTTTCAATCGTTTGTGATTTTTTGGCAATTTCACATTGTATTACCAAGTGTGAGGATATTTCAGCTACATTCCGTAATTCAGTAAAAGTTTTTCTAAAACCAATTCATAGATTCATAGATATGTAATAAAGATTAAAACAGCGTAGTAAGAGAAAATATCAGATCAAATATCAGAAATTTACATAATATAACTACAGTTATAGTAAAAAAATTATGTAGTATGTAATGAACTTTAAAAAATGATCAGTTATTATGCAACATTGCATAATAACTCTAGTACCTATACAAAGATGATACTTACGTAGAGTTCTCTATAGTATCGGTTGTTGGTGCATTTACCCTGTGCATAAAACAAAAAGATGATGAATAAGTAACTGCACCTAGCTATAACGCTCTTTGAACGTAAATAAATATTTTTGACCTTTTTTGATTTTGAGCTATGTTTTGAAATTACTAGACCCAACATAGTGCAATTTACCCTATTTTGAATAATAAGAAATCGTAAGATGATACGTAGTTTTATCGTGTTGCATGGAACTCTCTGGTATGTCCGTTATTGGTACGTTTACCCTGTTGTAATAAAACAAAAAGATGATGAATAGGTAAGTACGTAACTACCTAACCACACCTAGCTATGTTTCGAAATTACTAGACCCAATATTAGCATTTTTGCTATTTTTAAACAATCAAAAAATTAAATAATAGAAATATTTCTATGCATTGAATTTTTTATTATTTTTAAAGTGATACTTACGTAGTTTGCTCGTGATGTTTTTTATAATAAAACTAGCTTTTCCCCGCAGCTTCGCTTACGCGCGCTTATCCCATGGGAAACAAGTATTTGTAAAAAAAAGTAGCCTATGTCCTTTCTCCTTCTCCTAATTACGTGTGTACAAAATTTCGTGATTGCCAGCTGGGTGCTTCCTACCTAGCCGAGCGCATAAATGTGAAAGCGTGGATGTTTGTTACGTTTTCATGCAAAAACTACTCAACGAATCATCATGAAACTTTGTACACATATTTTGAGAGATATTAGAAGTAACATAGGATACTTTTTATCCCGGGATACCTTTCATCCCGAAATTATCGCGAGCGGAGCCGTGGGCACAGCTAGTATGTAGTAGCTATAATAAAGTGCCCACCAATTCGTTTACCAAACAGTAGCGTTTACAAGAGAAACTAAAGAACCTATAAAAAGTAGCGTATGTATAGGCATATTATAGTAACCGTAATATCTCATTAGCTCCCAGTTCTAAATTTTGATTGGTTACTAGGCATCGTCGTTTTCTGCAATGAAATAAATAATAAATACATAGGTAAATAGAAATAGTTGTATTAGTAAAGCAGCAATCAAAGTTCCTACTTAGGTCGGTACTAAAATATGTCAGTATAATAGGTGTGTACATACCTCAACACCTCATTCATGACTTTGGATGACCTTTTTCTGCAAGTACTCAATTTCGATTTCTTTTTATTTCCCATGGTAATATTAGTTTGTGTTCTCGTAATTTTCGCGCGATCAGTGTGGTGAGCGACACAACCCCTCCGTCCGAATGCCGAAGCGGGAGTGAGCTCGCGGTAGTGCGCGGGTCGGGGTCTGCGGTTACTATGGAATCAACGGACTCGAAACTAAACGTCGTAAGCGTCATTTACATTTTTATCAAAAAGTTGATAAAATGTTTAGTTTCTTAAAAATCTAAAACAGTCACGAAATAGAAAAGGTAAATACCTATCAATTTGTGATTTTATATGACTTATTATTGTAAAACACAGTCATAATGTGCATTTATATGAAATTTTAGAGGTATCTTCAAGATTTTTTTCTATCGAGCCAAATTTTTCCAATCGTGTTTTTGAAACAGTCCTCCCATCACATATACGTTCTTTATTACGTATTTGAAATTTCAGTGCGAAATATCATCAATTTTCTAAGTAACAGCTAATAGAAAACAGCCAATTTTGCCGTTTTCAGTTACTAAGGGCTCTTAAGGGCCTACACTACCTCAAACACGCTCCGAATCCAAATTTTGATCTCAAATATCTATCAGAGTACTGAACTAATAATTTTAGAAAAAACATATAGCAAATTTAAGAGTATGAACTAAGAACTATATGTTTTGAAAACACGATTAATGAAAAAAATCTCGATAGAAAAAAATCACAAACTTACCTCTAAAATTAACAAAGAAACCTTATTACTTAATTAGTACTTAACCTACACTAATGTAACTTGGTATTTAGTTTCAAGGTATGACAATACGTGTACTATATGATCTGATTTTAAAATATTTTTATTATTTTTTTTATTATAAATCTTAAATCTAAAATAATGTGTTTGGCACGACGGGTGACCTGCGCCCGCTCAAGGATTCAGTTGCGCTCCGGCATTCGTACGAGGAACCTGTGTCGCTTTCACGCTTGCCGCCGCCGCTACAACATCACGTAAATATCGTGTTTTCCATAAATAAATTTGTGGTGTGTTTTATTTCAAAATGGGAAATGAAAGAAATAAGATACGGAAACGGCAGAGTTGGAGAAAACAAAACGCGAGTGAGTAAAATAGCCCCGACGCGCGTTGCGGGGTGCTTCACGGCCGGGCGGTGAGGTGGGGGCGAAATTCAGATTCTAGCTGGAGTAGTATGGGCTCTTAACTGATTTTGACAAAATGCCCAGTCCAGCATGGAAGCATTTTATATCTATTTTTAGGACGTTATGTATTCGATGTGTGTATGAATAGTATCACCTTCGTTTAAGCAACATAAGGCCAGGGTTTAATAAAACACTTTTTAACCGGATTTATCGCGTATATTTACATTTTAAATTTTGACTCGACGTTTCGGTGTCTTTGCAGACCCCATGGTCACGAGCGACTGAGGTGTCAAGCGTCGGATTGATAGATTGAAAAAGTTATACATCATGGAAATGATGAAATCCGGTTAAAAAGTGTTTTATTTAATAGTATGAATCGCGAAAACTTAAGACAATATTAAGGCCAGGGTTGCCTGATCTTTTAAAATTCCCGCTCTTTCTCTTGGACCGCTTACTATTTAATAATAATAATTACACTCGTTCACTTAAACCATATCACAATGTTTCTTCTTCCCGAAAGTGGGCACACTGGAACTGTCATTTTCTGCATTGAATTATTTTCCAGAGTATATCATTAAAACTCAGTAACGAGCTTCGGCTGCAAACTGGACGGCAACGACAGCGACAGCGAGAGCGACAGAGGCGCGGGCAACGGCGCGGGCAACGGCGCGGGCAGCGATTTCCGCGACACGATAGAAAGTATTGAGTTTGTATGAAACCGCGACAAATGGCTCTCACGCCCGCTAGCGTCGAGAACGGCCCAGATTCTCCGCGTCGCTGCCCTCGCCGCTGTTGCTTTCGCTGTCGTTGTCGCTGCCGTCCAGTAAAGCCTTGGTTTCGTCGCACAAGTGTGATCCCCTCGCTAGAGCTCGCTCGACTGTAGCTGTACTCCCTTCATGCAACGTAGGTAACACAGACATACATCTAAATAGATAACACAAATGTATGTCTTTCGCGAATCCGAACCCCGACCAAGCGTCAAGGTTGGTCACCGCTACATTCAATCCGCGCCTCTGAATGTCTGTTTGAAAATCGATATCACAATATCGATATCATCTGTCACTAAAATTAGCTGTGACGTCACAAAAGGTGTTTAAAAGTCGCCACGCTTGGTTTCAATACAAATCGTGACACATGCGTTATCTATGTAGATGTATGTCTGTCGTAGGTACCTGCATTGCATCCTGGGATCGCGAATTACGCTTTGCCCACGTGGCAAGCTATCACATGCGCGCGCAGTGAGTATACAGGATTTAAGGTTCTATATTGAGTTAAAATTCTATTTATATTTTTTTGTACACCGGTTTTTGAACGAAAGTATTTGATCCGAGTACCTACCTACTCGGTTTTGCATAAACAGAAATTAACGTTGCACCTATATTAGAAACGTTTATCGATTTATGGCGGGTTTCAATATTCAACTGACTGGTATGAGTAACCGGTACCTACACGTACAAAACTGGTAGGAAAAAAGTAGCGTTTCACAATATCTATTAGCTACGGGCTGTAAGTTCTTAAATTTGGCATGGGCCCTCCTTACGTGACGTTCTTCCAAGAAAATAGGTGATATGTGATTTATAGAATATCACGCATTCGCAAATTATTTGTATGATATTTGAACTAAAGAAATATATAAACTTATTCAATTTCTGTTTGCTATGTTTTGGTATTCGATAAATATATTAGCTTTATGTTTTTAAAGCTTTTTGTTGATAATTGCATTTAATTGCTTACGTAAAACGAAACGCCAATCCTTCGACTAATTTTGCCATTGGTTAAATCACATTTTTATGACGTCAAAGTAAAAATTTAAAAGAAAAATTATGTCATTCAATAATATTCGTCCTTTTTTTCAAAAACAGTTATAGATAAGTTAGAAAGAGACAACTGGATTATTGATATGTTGACAGATATTTGATAGGATATTTCGTTAAATGAATAAATTGTTACGTCGTTGGCTAGATAAAATTACCTATTCTTTAATTGGTCATACGTAATGAAAACATAACACTTATTGGCCGCAGCAGACTGCCATGCTACCTTTACCTCATTGGTTTAAATTAAAAACTTTTTACGTCGTCGTTGGCTAGATATAATGACTTATTTTGCAAATGGTCAAATGTAACCTAGCAACCCATTACAGTCAAACAGTTCGTAAGCAGTGGTTTAGATGTCAAGATTTTGAATTTAGAAAGGCATTTTGGTAGTGATTTCTATTGTTCGTAGGCAAAACGAACAGTTTTCATAATATTGAAACCCGCCATTATTAAGTCCAAATTAATGATATCGTTACGGCTTAGTCGTTTATACAAAATGTTGCTTTCATGTCGACGATGGAACTTCAACGACTACGATTCTGAAATCATCGTAGCAAAGCATCGTCAAACATTGGTCTGTAAAAAGAGCTAAAATCGATCGTAAACGACATGTCACACGTATTCAGGTTTAAATATTGACAGATTTTTTAAAGGATGCAGAAGGACCAGACGCCATTTGATTTATTGTTGTTTGATGATTAATTTTTTTCAAAGTGATGGTAGTTTAATCCTATAGCTATCAACTAACTAAAATATTAGCTGCTGTTGAGTGCCGAAGATGAAATCAGTTCAATAAAATTTGTCTTAGGGCCGATTTTTCAATCGTCGGATTAAAGTTATCTGTCGAACAGAGTGTTACCTGGCGAAATAAAGTTGTTTTTTATAATACTATGGTCCAATTTTGCAGTGGTTGGATAATCGACAGACAGCTGTTATTCGTCAGATAGGATTTATTTCAATTTTTTTATCGTCGAATAGGACATATCTGTCCGATAATACAGATATTTTATTTGCTGCTTCAACCAGCTTATTTTAGAAGTTTTAGGGTTTGTTTTTGAGTCGATCAAGTTTGGTAAGTATTAGTTTTTAGTAGTCTGTTTTGCTAGAGATGATGTCGTAATTCAGTATTTAATTGTGGATCCAGTCTTTGGAATACTAAAGGGTAGGTACTTCTCCTATGGTCTTATCACACTGGCCAAGTCATTGGACTAAACTGGAGCAACGAGTGGGACAAAACCCTTAGTGTAGGTACCTACTAGGTAAATTTTATGGAGGCATCCAGCCCACTTACTGTTTCCAAAAAAAGTTACATATTCACTCAACCAAATATGTGACTGCGGACAGGGACAGTGGATCAAATATTTTTAACTGCCCTCTACACCCCGCCTACCTATACGATATCCTTCTACTCCAGTTCCCCAGACCTAACATCTTCTTATCTTCTAGTCATCCCATTATCCTTAAAATCCTTTGTAAATAAATCCAAGAATGTAATATTTCTTACTTAGTTTAGTTAGTCAATTGCTCGAACTGAAAGGAAAATAAAATAGCAGAATTATTTTTTATTATTTAATGATCTACCCTAACTACAACATCATCTAAAAAGGTGGCTGGAGCAATAATGTTGGCTGGCTTGCACATCTCAGAATCCACACCAGTCTAATTTTTATTTTTCTCATTTAGCATCTGTTGGCGTGCATTCGTTGTTATGTGATTCCTATTTGTTAACTTACGGGGACGTGAAATTCGGAGTTGCACTTTTCGTAATCATGTATCACACCGTAAACTGAAGTGGAAATAAATAAGCACAACACCCAACTCTTAGCCATCCTACATTTCAAGGCAACTGCAGCGTATCCCATATTTCACAATGGCTCTTTGTCAATTTAATAATTATTTATTAAAATACATATACTGAAAACGATATTTTTACATGCCGATGTATTTACAAATCTGAACTAACATTTTAGTTTTTTTCTTTACATTGTAAATATGACAGTTGCGATAAGTTTATTCTGAAATGCATTGATGTTGAACTGAATGAAATAATTTTCAATAAAACAACAATTATGTATAAAAATCATTTTGGCAACGAGTTTGAAGCTGTCGGGTAATACTTTATTCATCAGATAACTTAATCGGCCCTTTGCTTCCCTGCTGGACTGGGAGCGAAAGAAAAACATAGAATGTACCAGCTGCTTCTCTTCCCGGGCATACTGTAAAAGTCAGATAAGGGACAGAGGTTTTTAAAGCCTTTTTTGTGGGCGATAGGCTGACCCCCTGTCACTGCAATAGTCTCTCTCCACTATTATAATGCCTCCAAATTTGTCAAACGTGACATCAGATGGTTTTTATTACCTCTGGTGTTCTGCCTACCCCATACGGGATACAGACGTGAAGTTATGTATGTATTATGTTATGTATAACCTTTATCTGACCATTGAAAAATGACGTATCTAGCTCATCTTATTCCAAATGTCCTTAAAATTTATTTTAATATGCAAATTAGTTTTGAATTGATTGATTGATTAGATTGCGTTATATAAACTGCGGTTTTCAAAGAATCCTTTTTACGCTTAATGGTGCGTAAATATTGCTGGATATGTAACGGGTAATGTAACATTCTGCGCACATTTCGTATTTGGACGTGTAGTGCGCAGCATGTTACATTACAAGTTCCATTACAGCAATCTGTACGCACCATAAGATGACGAATCAAAGCTTCCATTTTTATTCCAGGTACAGAAACATCAACCGCAAAATCCGTAATTCTCACGCATTCAGGAGTTTATACTGTAAGTTTAGAAGGGGATAAGATACCACCAACTACTCCTCTAGCACCAGAAGACGTGTATGTCTCCACTGTTACACGGTTTAGTGGAAACAAATCAATTCCTGAAAATAGTGCAGGGTCTTTACATGAAACAAGAGTAGACAAGGCTTTAGGAGCCTCGGATGCACAAAAAGCATCATCAGTGCAGCATTCCAATGAAACTTTGGTAACTTTAAAGAAGATAATTAAATTTCTTCAAAGACATTCTATCAATTGGGCTGAAGCTTTGATCCATGGGGCGAGTACCGAAAAACCGGGTGTACGTCAAGAAACTACAACGACAACTACAACCACTACAACTACTACAACTACTACAACTACAACGACAACGACAACTACAACGATAAAACCACCTAAAGCGGAGGTAGGTCCGTAATCCTCTATGGTACAGAAGGCAGCAGAACAAACGTTCCAAATCTGTCGAAAAATTGTCATTGAATCTGAACTTTTTGCCTTTGACATTAAGTTAAAAATTGGTTGGGGAGATTTGGCAGTTTTGTAACGCTTGATCTGCAGCCTTCTGTGCTAGCAGTCATTATCATTACCATCAAAAGCAGCATCGTTGTCTTTCACTTCTTGGCGTTGTGCTGATTTATTTTGAAAATATTATTTTATTTTTGTGTTTTTTAAAATTTCGTACAAAAAGTGTAAAACGGGCTGCTATTACTGAGAATCCACTGTCACTTCGTCATTTATGCCATGAATATTTAAAGTTACAAGTTTCACAGATGCAGTAATTCGGTTTTCGCTACAACTACAAGCACTAAAAACAGAATAACATATCTTAACAAAAGACATGTCGGTTTTATTGATAATTTTACGGAACGTGCACGCATCTGAATCGCACTTGGACACTTTTATCTATTTAATACAGATTTACATTCAATTTTTAGTGTTTCGTCTGTGGATTGACCGAGGAAGGCATTCCTGATGACATATCCTGTGCGCTCGCATTCAAAAACTCCTTTAGCTACCCGCAGTATGTGCCGTATGTAAGAAGCAAGAATGTCAAAGGATTCAGAGGACTGTGCTATGAGGAAGGAGAGAAAGTGTAAGCATTTAATATTTGAGTACATTAACTTTAAATCCTAAATCTTGAAAATGAGACAAGAAAGTCGAAAATCTAAGAAAGATATTAAATAAATTTATCCCGGGGAAAGCCGTCGTGGCGCCGTGGTTACCTTGTATACCATACGATATACATAGCAGGATTAGCAACGTTCAGCTCGGCCGGTACTTGGATGGGTGACCGCCGATCATTTATTTCTTTCTCACGGCGACTTCCGTGCTTCGGAGGGCACGTTAAGCAGTCGATCCCGGGTGCTGTGGACTTGTATACAGTAGTCGTTAGGGTTTTTCAGAAGCCATTTCTGCGCCCTGACAATTCTGACATCCATCATCCAGTACTGGGCCGGCTTGGTGGATTATGGCCTATACCTCCTCGTCACCCAGGGGAGAGACTCATAGCCCTGCAGTGGGCTCATTACACGGAGTTGTGATTATGACGATGAACTAGAACCGAAGTTTTTATTATCGGTGACCTCAATATCACCTGATGATTTGTTTATTTGTTTAAGTAAGATACGCCAACAATATGCATAGATACAAAATACACATATCAATTATACAGCATTCGTAGTTATAACACACACATTACTCGGCTATATTAAATTATGAACAAAAAAAAATACAAAAGAAAAATGAATAATACAATGTTAAAAACGGATTTAATTTAAAATAATGTAAAAAAAAGTATGCAAACTGTTATTTATGTCAAGAGAAGGTATAAAGTTATAATATGAAGTTTACAATTATTAATTTACAAAAAAAAAATAGAAATTTTAGATGATTTTAATCATAATAGGTAATGTCAAAAAGCATTAAATTTAAACACAGTAAAAAAAAAGAATGTCATATAGGATTGTTAAGTAAAAAAAAATATATTTCATTACAATAAAAAAATGACATTTTGTTAATTCAAATGATTGATTAAAAACATACAAATAATATAATACAATGTTAATTAGATGAATATGAATAAATTTCAATAAAGGACTATATTTAAAAAATATATATCAACAAGTTCAATATATGTATATGATACTTAAAGATGAAGACGAAGATGAGAGTTTACTTTAGGAAATAATAGGTTCTCCATAAAATATACAGGGTGGAATTTTTGAATGAAAGTACTGTAAATAATAGAGATAGCAAATTTTACTCCAAAGAAACATTCCTTTATTTTGAAAAAGGAATAAAACTGCATGCAAAGATTTTTCTAAAATTTGCTTGCTTACCAGAAATCGAACCGACTAAAATCTAAATATGAAGATTTCATTGTTTTTCTTTCATTAAATGAACGTAGTGGGTACATATGCTTTATATGAGAGATTTTGTTCTTGTGATTGACCCTAACGATCGATGCAATAAAATTAAAGGGTGCCATTTTTACACATTTTAGTCGGTTCGATGAAGCGAGCGAATTTTTGAAAATCTTTGAATGCAGTTTTTTTTTTCCAAAATAAAGAAATGTTTCTTTGGAGTAAAATTTGCTATCTCTATTATTTAGAGTACTTTCCCTCCAGGGAGCATTCAAAAATTCCACCCTGTATACATACATACATAACTTCACGCCTGTTATATCCTTTAGAGGGTAGGCAGAACAACAGAGGTAACAAAACCTTCTGACACAGTACAGATATCTATAGTAATTCAACTCGGGTGCATATTTGAAATAATAATAATAAAATAAAAAAATCCGTGTTCCGTTCACAGCCTTTTCTGCCCACCTTCAGCGTTACATTTGCCTACTTTGTGTTTACTTCCATTTAGTTTTGTGAGTGCAAAATACTTTTTTTTTTGTAAACAGATAAAATACCTTGTGAATTGAATAGGAAGTGTTAAAAATACATTTTGTGTCAAAAAACCATGTTTGCAAAACATAACAAATCAGTGTCATAAATAAGCGCCTAAAAATACTTGCGCCTCGACTGAGACGCACGAAAAGATGTAGGTATTATTAAATTTTAAAGTATAAACAATCCGCATATTAACGTAAGGCTCAATGAACAATTATTTCGGCATACAGACAGTCGAGTCGTGACATCAGTAGTATTAAAGTTTCTATTGTTCTGCCTACCCCATACGGGATAACGGCGTGACGAAATAAGAGAAGATGTATTCCTATGTATGTTTTACATGTTCTAGTAAAGAGAAGATAGATGCGGAGTTCGAGAAGGTATACACGGACAAGTTCACCGGTGGCTGCAGCGTGCGATGGGTGGAGAACACGCCGGTGTACACAGAGCGCGCCTGCCGCATCAAGCTGAACCCTATGAAGGGCAAGTCCTTCGCCAGCACTCGCCTGCAGAAACTGGAGAGAGCTTTGCATGTAAATATACTTCATTTTTAAAGAACTTTTTCACGCAACTTCGAACTTGCTTAACGACCTTCCTCTTCAGATTTTAGAAACTTGTTTCATAATACCACCAGACACCCATTGAAAGAACCTTTATACCAAGTTTTGCGTCCGTGCACTCAAGGAATAAGATTTTTGATACCAACTAAAATGTCCAATATTTCTTGTTCCCGTGGGACTTTCGGGAATTCTTTCCTTAGTGCTCCCCTACACCCCCTAAGGATTGTATTTTCTAAATTTCAGCTCTGTACACCCAGTAGTTATGGCTCCACGTTGTCTTTCAAACACTCAGTCAGGAACGGAACAGTTTGATATACTTACTATAAACATTACAATCGTGTAGGAAGTGAAAGAGGCGTGTCTGCAGTGCGATCACAGAACTTTATCGAATCGTATATTAACGAATGTTTACGAATAAAAAAAAAACCCCAGACAATCACACCAACTACATGGTTGATTGACCTAGTTCGCTATATGGTATCCCATAACTAACATGTAGTTGGTTATGGGATACCATATAGCGAACTAGGGGGGAACCTAGAATATAAATACATAAATAGATAAACACCCAGACACGGAACATTTTTTTTTCTGGTTCCGTGCGGGAATCGAACCCGCAAACACGTGCGTCTGAGGCAGATAGGTTTACCCCAACGCCAAAGTGGTCGTCGAATGCTCGTATAGTACGGAGTTGGTTGCAAGTTTTGAGTAACATTGTAATTTTGTATTTTACAGATATTTATGAATACAACATGTTTACAAACATTCAAAATTAACAAGGCACACATTTATTTAAGCTGGCCTTGAGGCAATGGATAGATTAATGGTTGAGGCAATGGTTAACAAACGATTCGATAAAGTTCTGTGATCGCACTGCAGCATCGCAACAGTTGGCGATCCCTGATATTGTCTTAATATTTAACGATTGATAATATGAAATAAAATACTTTTTAACTGAATTGGTGTCGCATAACTACATTTTAAATTTTAACTCGACGTTTCGGTGTCTTTGAAGACCCCGTGGTCAGACACTCGAGACAAATAACTATTCATATGGCAGTGCGGCCATTAATGCTTTGCATAATTTAATTTTTACCCAACTACGGCAGAGCAAAAAGTAGGGTTAGGATTTTAACCTATATGTATGTAAGTATGGACGTTCATCTGTTCCCTAATAACTTCTAAACTAGTTGTCTTTATTGAATGACGTTGGAAGCCTCTTGATTGTCCCCTGATTAACTATAGCGCCCTCTAGGGGACTTAATGTAAACAACTTAAAATAAAATCTTGCCGGTTTCCTGTGAGGAATAAAATAAAAGAGCTTGGTTAGCACAGTTCACATATGTAAATACTAAGTATTATGCACTCCAAAATAAGTAAAAAAATAAGGTTCAAAAACTACAACGGGACTACTAAAAACACACTCTAAAAATACGAAATAAGGGTTGAATGAAAGGCTCTCTGCTGAAATATTTATGTATTTTTCTACGAAATATTGATAAAGAGACCTATGTTTAAAGGATTATAATAGCCGAGTTGAAACTGAAACCCCAACTAGTAAAAACACGCTCTAAAAAGTATGAAAAGTCATACGATACGTACTTTTAGAGCATTTTTTTTCTTTATCTACGCATGTCAGTTCTTACTCATGCCGTAGTCAGCGGGGGCGCTGGTGTCTAGTTGTGTGTTATGTGAATACCAATGATGTCACTTGTCGCTGATGCATCGATAAACTCGACGCTGTAGTTTAGGAGAATACCCCTGCAGGTGTCATGGATGACAAAGTTTCCATCCGTACTTTTAATAAAAAATGCCACTAGTTTTAACTTTTTTTTCAGGGTGTGGAAAATGGATGCATCAGCAGTTCCGTGGGCTCGTCAGTGCCCATCAGCCGAGGGCTCTCCATCTTCGCCAGGTTCCGCGTGTGCGTCTGTACGGGCCGGTTCTGCAACTCCTCCAAAAAACTCTCGCAGAAAGCCTACGTGGTAATTTTGGCCGTCTTTTTTGACTTGTGCATTTGATGTGTAAAGAATGGGTTGTAAATTGTCATTTGAATAAACAGTTATGTTGACTTTTATCTTCCTTTTTAATTTATTTACTTATTCACCTAACTTTCAATTTATTGCTAGCCGCAGAATTTATAGAATTAATCAGCCAACAGTGAATAACAGTTTTGCACAACGGTTTGGCGATTTCATCAATGCCTTTGTTAGCAGTAAAGTAATCCAAAATTGTAACTTAAGGAACAAGAAAATATCAGAAGCTAAATACATTATACAAACCATGTCTGCGCACTCTATCCTACGATGCTACGGAAGACCCCTCTAGAATCATTCAATAAAAATAATATGAAATAGATTAAATTATAGTAATTTTAAATATTTATTTATTTATTTATTAGGACCACCAGTAAAAGTTACATTATATCTTAAATCTAATTGATTGACACAGAAAATAATGCAAAATGCAACCTCTGATTAAGGTAGCCACATCATTCAAACATAGATCACGAAATATTTATAAGCAAAAAAATGAGTTTAATAAGAGACATTAGAATTTAAATTAAAAGAAAATAGATTGTAATATGTTCATTTATAATCGCATTATTGGTACATAATTGTTTAAAAAACCGGAAATGGTTGCTTCGATACAGGCTATGGCCTAGTGAAGCAACCACTAGATTAAGTTTTTTTTTGGTTTTGTTTTTCTGGTAAGTAATAAATATTTTTTCATTTTTCAAGTATTTGTGGATAGAAACAGCCAAAAACAGAGTAGAATGGAAGAACTGGAGAGAGGTGTTTGCCCAGCAATGGGTCAGCGCAGGCTGATACCTAAAATCAGCAACCTAATCAGAGCGACCCTGATTGGAGGTCAGTAGGAACAGGGTTTGCCGTACTAGTGATCAGCATTAGGTAATATAAAATTTCATGTTTCATTTTAGTATGGAGTCTGGCCAGCACCTGTGCCAAATAAAATAGTTGTGGAATACCATTATGAAAACACTTAAAATAACTGTTAATTGAATTGTTCCTAATTTTCGTGTACGTTGAGAAAAACAACTTGAATCGACAATGACCTCAGGCAGGCGACTGACGACGCTCTGTTTTTGGCATATTTTCACTGACATTCGTAACGACAACACCATAATCGATAATCTATTAGGGTCAGTATCTATTGATTGTGTAATGTCACTCAAACCTAAAGATAAGTATTGAAATGTCACTTTTGTTAATTTGTTAACCTTTCAGCATCTGTTCATCTCGCAATAACCGTTTACTTATAAGTTTTTTTATAAAACTCGTAGGTATGCTTCGAAGTAATAATATTTAGGTTTTGAGAAAAAGATTTGTCACTTTTACTTATATGTTCTTATTACATTATTAATTAATTTTTGGCAGAAATTCGCTATCCGGGATAGTAATAAGGAAGAAAAAGAAGATATTTGAAGGCGGTTCACTTTTTCTTTTTTTGATGACTTTTTTTTTATTTATTTTTTATTTTCCATTTATTTTGTTACAAAAAAATAAACACACAGTATAAAATTACTTAAATACAGACCAAGCAGTGCCCAATTTAATATCGATAGAACCTGATCTTTTACTAGGTAAGTAGGTACAGTCAGCGTCAAATTAATATAAGCAAACAGAGCAGCCAAATTTATCTCACATGCATGAATTCATAAAGATCAATGCAGTCAGACTATTCATGTAGTTGTCAGCATCTAAAGTGATCATTAGGTATAGCTATGCAACAATGTTTTCAAATTCATGTAAGCCTGCAGGATGCTCAAGTTTATGTTGGCGAACAGAATGGTCAATGGTATCTAGGCACCTAAAATAAATTTAATTAAAAACCATATATTCTAGTTGTTTGTAGACATAAGAAAATATAAATTTGACATCCATACCTACCAACAATTATAAGTAGGTAGTTCATTTATCAGTGCGAATGAGTTATTTTTATGAATGAAATCATCATCATCATCACAACTCTTTGTAATGAGCCCAGTGCAGGGCATGAGTCTCTCCCCTGGGTGACAATGAGGTATAGGTCATAATCCACCAAGCTGGCCCAGTGCTGTGTGGTGGATGCCAGAATTTTCAAGACGCCAAAATGGCTTTTGACAAACCCTGACGACTACTGTATACAAGTATACAGCACCCGGGACCAACTGCTTAACGTGCCGTCCGAAGCATCCCTCTGAATGAAAATTGAGTGAGAAAGTAACTTCATTCAACAGACATTTTAAATCGGTTTCGGACTTTCGCTGACGATATAACAATAAACATAAAAGCGAAAGATACAAAATCATTAGAACATGAATCGAATAAACCTCTCACTTCTATTACTAATTATTTGAATCAAAATAATCTAGTCATTAATATGAATGTAACAAACTTTGTGCAATACCAGACATACAGATGTATCTAGAGTTGAGAAAATTCGGATAGTATCTCAAGGCACGGAAATAACGCTCGCAGACGATACCAAGTTTTTAGGAATAACACTAGATAAACATTGTGATTGGAAATGTCATATAAGTAGGTAATCTATGTAAAAAACGAAGTAGTTTTGTTTTTGTCATAGGTAGATTATCCAGAACTGTAAGTCAACTAGCTTATCATTTGCTTATCATGGTTACGTTTCATCCCTCTTACGATATGGTTTAATTTTATGGGGAAATTCTATAGATATTCAGCAAGTATTTTTATGTCAAAATAAATGTATTAGGGCACTTTGTAGAGCAGATTTCTGAGATCCGTGAGATCCTCTTTTTACTGTTTCAAAATTACTCACATTACCGAATTTGTACATAGGTATTGGAAATGTTATTGTTCGTAAAAAACATAGGGAATATTTTAAGGAACTAGGTACTGTCATGAATTTAAGAACTAGAAACAAAGATACTTTGAGTAAAAAAATATGTTCACCGCCTAAAAAATAGCACTATTTAGTAGAAATGTTTATTGTATGGCTATCGATATTTATAATAAGTATCCTTTAATTTATAAAAACTTAAATTTTAATGACTATAAACGTAAAATATATGACTTGTTGATACATAAATGCTACTCTCAATTTATGAATAAGTATTTTAAAGATACTGAATTATAATCAACTATTATTATATTCTCTATACCCATGTTTACCTAATTACCGAATCAAAATGTAACATAAAATATTTTTTCAACCTTAAAATATTCATATTGTGATAAATTATTTATATTCGTAAGAACAGATTTTTCAGACAGTAAATTCTTGTAAACTAGTTTCCAATAAATATTTTCACGCTGATTAACAGTAAAAAATGTAGAACTATACCTAAGCATTATTAAGAACTATTTTTACAAATTTTTTCGCAACTAAATTTATTTGAATTTGAATTTTGAATTTGACTTGTAAAGATACCTACTTAGGTACTTTTTCGGAATAATGCTACGATAGTTAACCAAGTAATTCTAAGTTCCAAAGTCAAAGAAAAGAAATACAGTCTAGTAATAGATAAGTCTTCAATGTACTTATTTAGATACCCACATTATTACACACTTACTTATTTGTTGTACTTAACGAAATAAACAAGATAAACATAGCTAGATAACCTTTTGAAGGGTAGATACCTACCTAGCATTTCATTTCAAATTATTCTGTTATTAAAACAGTTTCCATCCTACTTTACTATCTATCTACTAACTATACCACATCTTAGTATACATCAATACCAGTGAGGTGTATTCAAAATGGCCGCCGTTCAGCCCACCTGTTGCGAAATTCAGCCTATTGGTCGCTGCGAAACTCCCACTGACGTGTTCAAAATGGCGGATTTTCATACCTACACTCTAAGCATGATATTTTTTTGGAGTATTTTATTTATTGATTTTGATACAACAATAGGCAGTTCACAATAGAATTGTAGAAAGAGTTATTTTGAGATATTGAATTCTCATCTTTTCTCTGCATGCTTTAAAAATATTTACCAACAGAATTAGGAATCGGTATACATTTGATATGGTAAGCATGTATCTCTCTCAAAAAAATTAAGACTTAGAAGTAAATGAGAATAGTTTTTTTTTAATAGGCAACTAAACCACTGCCGCTAACCCACCACCTCAATCTTATCTTTTAAGCTATTGCATAGCTTCTATCGCGGGCCTTGAGCGTGGGGACCAAATCCAGAAATTCCGTAACGAAAAAAACCTAACACCCCCACTCCGACCGGCACAGCGGTGATACTTTGATTTCATAACTTTACATGCGGGCTTTAATAAACAATCAGCGCCATCTACTAGGAACTTGTGGAACTTCATATTAAATCAAACATTACCGCATTAATAAAATAAATAAATAATTATAATTGCATAAGTTGATAAAAATGCTATGCAATAGCTTTACCGCGGCAGTCTCCGAGTGCCACACATCTTTTATTTTATTATCAATTCAGAATGGAACGTTTGTCTTCCATGACACTAAATAAGGGAACATAAAGACTATGGTGGTACACGTCCATTTTTTTTTTTTTATAAAATATGGATGTGACGTTTGTCTTCCATGCCACCTGATGTTAAGTGAACATGAAGACTAAGGTGGTACACGTCCATCCCCAAGAAACCTATTCACTCGACGCTTAAAAGCACGAGGACTGCAGTGGTCAGAGGAAATAGACGCAGGCAGTTCATCCCATACCGCGGTGACCTGTATCAAAAGGGAACTGTCAAAGGTAGTTAAATGAAGATGAGGTCGAAGAAGGCACTAGGGCTTAAGCAGGAACTAACAAAATTAGCAAAATCATCTGACTAATATTATAAATGTGAATGTGTGGATGGATGGATGTTTCTTCCTAAATCACGGCAAAATGGCTCAACGGATTTGGATGAAATTTGGCATAGTGACAGTGTACAGTCTGGAATAGTACAAAGGCTACTTTTTATCCCGAAATTCCCGCGGGATTCGAAATTGTGCGGGTAAAACCGTGCGATAAAGCTAGTATTTTAGAGGAAAACTACTCGCATAGTTTCCTCAGGGGTAGTATCTTAATTTGGGATAGGAAGATAATGTGTTATTGTTACAAATATTTAGGTACCTACCTATTTATGATGGAGTTGTTGTGAAAATCAGAATAATATTTTTTCGGGAAGTATTATTACTGGGCAAGTTGGCGCTAGCATGACGCATCATGTAGGCATTTTACCCACTTTTTGGTGAAGTTAAAGCTACTAAATATAAAATCTGCCGCAAAATACCACAGATCCTGCGGTGCCGTGTTCCGGTTATATTTTTGTGAAGAACCTGGTTCTTCATAAGCCCATGTGCTCATTACTCACTATCGGGGTTTATTCACTAATAAAAAAACTAAGCTAAAATACATCTTGAGAATCTAATGAAACTTAAGTAGGGTACAGACTGCAACAGATTTATGTATTGGCACCACCTTGGACAATCGCGCGTTTGCATATTGTATGTGTGCGGGAGACTGGGTGGTATACATAATTCTGTTGCAGACTGTACCTACCTAGATAGGTTACCTATTTGGTGTGGATATCTTACTAATATTATAAATGTGAAAGTTTAGATGTATGGATGTTTGTTCCTCAATCACGGCAGAACGGCTCAACGGATTTCGATGAAATTTGGTATAGTGATAGTGTAGATTCTGGAATAGCACATAGACTATCCTGATGTTCCCACGGCATTCGAAATTGCGCGGGTAAAACCGCGCGCAACACCTAGTTAAAAATATAATTATCTAATGTTACTGTTAGATACTTTGGCAGGTACCTATAAGTTTTTAAACTGGAACGGTCATTAAAATTTTATTCGTATCTATTTTTACCAACGGAATATTTCAGTTTGTAATTTCATTTATCCCATTCCAAAACTTGATTCAAAAGGTAGGTTTTCTAATGAAATAGTTTTATCTGACGCTAAGTAATGTATAACTTTTTCATTAAGTGCTGTTCATTTTCAACAGACTTCCCAAAAAGGGTGAGGATCTCAATTCGTCTGTATTTTTATTTTTGTATCTTTGTTTAAAAATTCTTAATTCACATGATAGAGGATACTTCATAGTTGATCCCATATAAATTTCATTGAAATCGTTTGGGTAATTCATTGAAAATTCCAATATTTGAAACAACATCTATGATTTCCGTTTTTTTAATGCTCTGCATTCGTTGATTATTAAATCATGGGATAAAAGTTTTCCGACGTGAAAAGTACTTATTACCCGCCGAATTAATGTCGTCATACCCAAATTTTTTTACAATTGTATGAAAATGAATTAGTATGAAAATAAACTTGAGAAGTAGTCGAGTAATACTTTATTCACTAGATAACTTTTATTGAAAAATTGGGCTTTTAATTTTCAACCAATACATCCATACATCCTATTTTAATCTAAACAAAACTATCTACAATGCACTAAATTTATTGATAGGATCTCCCAATTTCAGACAAATGTTATCTATCGACATCTTTATTGCCAAATACCCATTTTTTTTTACAACAGATATAAGATGGCGTCCTGTACTTACTTGAACTTGAGGGGAACACGAGACTTGGGGTGAATTTAAGTTGTGGGAAGTTGTTTTATTGTAAGTGGAATTTTTGTAATTTGTATTATTTAAAAACATGTATCTGAGTATTTAAGTATGAACTGCCTTTTCCTTTGATCCGCAAGGATATGAAGGTATTAGTTAAACTATCGTTGTGCTGCAGAAACGGGCTATTCGCGCTGTCTACAAACTTAATTCCAGAGCGACACTTAGAAATAAGTTTAAAGAAATAAATATTCTTACGTTTGCGTCACAATATACCTATCTTTGAAAATCTTTTGTTTGTAAAAAAGAACTTAAACATGTTCCATAGAAAATGTGACTAACATAATGTTAATAAGACAAATCGCTCTCACGACCGCTGGCGTCGAAAACCAGAATCCCCGCGTCACTGCCCGCGCCACTGTCGCTCTCGCTGTCGCTGTGGTTGCCGTCCAGTTTGCAGCCTAACATTTGGCCAGTGTCCATTTGCAAAGCAATAAAAAGCGACTTGACACGACAACGCAATTATCAAGGACATAAAGGGACCGCGGTCCTGGGTGCAATCCCCGCGACTGTTGGGTTCAATTCTAAACCCAATTAGTGTGCGCAGTTAATGAAGTACCAATTTAACTGTTAATAGCGTTTTAGTGTGGAGTACTAACTAATACAGTAATTGGAAGCGGCTTATGTATTTGTTTAAGGTTTGTTAGCTAAGGACATCACAATAATCTTACTAGGCATTGCTTGAATTATTTAATTTTATAAATCCTATTTGAGAATAATCCTAAATAACATTATTGTGACGTTGAAGGTGTAAATTTAAATTTAACACAGTAATTAATGCTTTTTCCCATCTTTGACATTCTAAAATATTATCATTCTAATTTTTTATTTTTTTTGTATTCTTAATTATTTAATATTGTTATTTTACATGCTAACATTCAATTTGTAATTTGATTGATAATTATTCTTATGTTCTCATTATTACTAATTTTTTTTATTGTATCTATCCTGATAATTACCTGTATGTACCATGATCTGTTAATTGATTGAAAAATATGTAGGGGTAAAAAATTTGATTTGATTTGATATAGTCTTATCATTCTAATATAATAATGGTGAAGGTGTTTGGATGGATGGATGTAAGGATGGTTGAATGGCAGAATGGCTCAACGGATTTGGATAAAATTTGGAACAGTGACAGTGTACAGTCTGGAATAGGCTACTTTTTATCCCATTTTTCCTCGGAGTTAGAAATTGCGCGGGTTAAACCGGGAAAAACAGCTAGTTAAACAATAATCAACGAATGCAGCATTAAAAAAATCGACTTCACTAACATTTTTATTTCCTTGTCAAAAATTTGGCTGAAGTAAATTATTCCACATTTTTTTTTCGAAAACTGCAAACTATTCAAAATGTCCCCATCGATTTTGATGATATCTATGTGGAACCTCTGAATTATCCTCTATCATATGAAAATTGGTCGTCGTTGATTGAACGTCGTCGTCGTGACGCCGTGGTTACTGTGTGTATCAAACATAAAAAAAAATATAAAAAGATATAACAGGTTAAGCAACGTTCGGCGCGGTCGGTACTTGGATGGGTGACCGCCGACCATTCGTTTCTCACGGCGACTTCCGTGCTTCGGAGGGCACGTTAAGCTGTCGGTCCCGGGTGCTGTATACTTGTATACAGTAGTCGTTAGGGTTTGTCAGAAGCCATATCGGCACCCTGAAAATTCTGACATCCACCACCCAGCACTGGGCCAGCTCGGTGGATTATGGCCTAAACCTCCTCGTCACCCAGAGGAGAGACTCATGCCCTGCAGTGGGCCCATTACACGGAGTTGTGATGATGATGATGATGATATGAAAATTAATCCTCAAAATCGATCCGTAATTGACCAAAGTATCACGGAACAAGATACAAAACAATACATACATACGAATTGAGAACATCCTCCTTTTGGGAGTCGGTTGAACATATGTTGTAAATAATTCAAAGCTATTTTAAGGACCTCAATCCGTTCATTTTCAACCAACTTCAAAAAAGGAGGAGGTTCTCAATTCGTCTGTATTTTTTCTATGGGTGAATCGATGTTTCTGATTCTTTTCATATGACAGAGGATACTTCACACTTGATTCCATATAAATTTCACCGAAATCAATTGAATGCGTCATGAATTTTGGTTTAAATATGGTTTTTAATGCTCTGCATTCGTTTATTATACAAACTAATGAAACTCATAGCTTTACTTTAAGATGTCACAAAACAAAATGTTAGTATTAAGGTCAGTAAGTAAGTACGTTTTTTCTCAAATTTTTAAATGGAATATAATTATAATTAATATTTTAAATCTCATCGACTCATCTCTCGTAACCACGGCGTCAGTAAAGTTAAATATAAATATAAATAAACGCATTTCATTTTATCTCTCCTGTAGAATTAAGATACATAAAGTAGTTAACAACCAAAATCAATGTAGAAACAAGACAACAATAATAAAACAGGTTAACACGTGTAGAAACGTAACCACCCCTAAACCCCATCCCCATGTTGACAAAGACTGAGGCTAATTAAATGATACAAATCATAAATATTTATTAAAATGTCAAAGTTGCTTAAAACTCGACACGCGCCAGTGGCCTGGAAGAAGGGTGTAAGTCCCCCTCCGCTACAAATAGATTCTGGGCGAAAAGCGATTAATAATTATATTTTACTTTTTTTATAACAGTTACTTTACAAAACGTCTGTTTACGGCAAAGGGTCGACCAAAGACGGCGACGACCGGCTGGTGTAATGGTAACATACATTGCCTTCTATGCCAGAGGTCTTGGGTTCGAATCCCGGCGGCGGCGGATATCGGTGTGATGAACACAGATATTAGCCGTCAAGTCATGGATGTTTATATGTTTATTTAAGTTTATTCTAATAAAAAATATGTATTTATTCAATATGTATGTTTATATATTTCTTAAGTATATCAGTTATCTAGTATCCATAACACAAGTTCTTTAAGAAACTTAATTTGGGCTAGATAATATTGTGTGATTGTCAGAAATATTTATTATTATTATTTATTATTAAAGGGTCAAAACTACCCTGGAATGCAGAGTGATTTTCTCTGAAAAAGTGTCGGAAGTTGCAAATTTTTTATCTGTTAATACACACCGTATTGAAAAATACCGGCCTTTTTCTAGAAATCAAACTCTGGGGTAAACCAGACGCCATTGGTTGCGGTTTCGATTCCGGCACGGAACAAAAAAAATGTTCCGGGTCCGAACATTTATCTATAAATGTATTTTATATTCTAGGTTCGCTCCATGGTATCTCATAACACAACTTTGAGGCCATGTAATTGGTATGATTGCAAGGGGATTTTATTTATATTTTTATTTATTGAAAAAATTTCGTATCTTTAAATGTGAAAAGTGTTAAATACATTCACAAAATATGCCTTTTTCTAGAAATCGAAAGGTAAGCGGAAGCAATCAGGGTTTAATACATTTTGTCGAAGCCAACGTTTGTTGATAGAATAAGGTTACGTAATGTATAGTTTATATGGTCGCCAGCTTAAATTATATTTCGTTGTTTTAATAAACAAAGGTAGTGCTTCCAGCCTACAAGGCAACTTTTAACTTTCAACGCATTTTTTAGTAAATTAAAAATAAAATAAATAAGTAAATTTTTAGTCCATGCTGGACTGGGCGTGAAAGAAAAACTTAGAATGTGCCAGCTGCTTCTCTTCCCGGGCATACTGTAAAAGTCAGTTAAGAGACTGAGGTTTTATTGGAGGCTTTTTGTGGGCCACAAGCTGACCCCCTGTCACTGCAATAGTCTCTCTCCATCATTATAATACCTCAAAATTTGTCAAACGTGACATCAGATGGTTTTATAACCTCTGGTGTTCTGTCTACCCCATAAGGGATACAGGCGTGAAGTTATGTATGTATGTAAGAGAAGCTTAAGGAATTGTTGCAAAACACAGTAAAGCAACGCCGTCTGATTATCGAATCTGAGTCAGACCATTCAGGCTGGATACTTTTAATACCAATGTCAGGGGTGGCCGAGAGTCACCCTATGACAAAGTTCACTTGATTTTGACCGAGAGTCAATTATCAAGAAGTTATCCTTGTATGTTGTCCGAGAGGCAAACTCATGGATATTATCTGGTATAATGTACAAAAGAGCTTTGCAATTTACCATCACCTAATAAGTGCATTATACTTGTTAAAGACAAGTAAGTTGCCACATTTAGCAAATACCATGACTCCGAAATCTTTATTTTTAACACCACACCTACAAAATTGAAAAATGCATTGGTTAAGAAGTGCTAGCTTAATTTTGGTCTCGTATAGTAAGGTATTCAATTCAAACACTTTTATTGCCGTTTGCATAGAATGGAGAAATATTTTAAAACATACAGTAATATAGTTACATGAAATGGTGCAATATGGGCGGCCTTATCACTTCAAAGTGATCTCTTCCAGGCAACCTTAAGATTAATCTTAGAATTTAAAAAGAAACTTAACATGGCGTCATTATTTTATAAATAGTATTAATATGTATATAAATACATAGGTATAGGTAAAATAATATAATATAAAATAATATACTTACAATATAATAAATACATAGATAGATAGGTATTATTATATAAGAAGCAGATTATCATAGCATAGATATTTTTGTTATTATTGTTATTATTTTTTAATATTTTTGTAAAATCATCTTTTTTGTATCTCCAAATCTATCTGCGGTGGCTTGTCAATGGCTTACATAACATTTAATGCTTAACCTAGTTTTTAAGTCAAAGCTGTTAGCCACCCAAATAAAATAAAATAAATAAATCATTATAGTACGTATATTTACTGCTGCATTGTCAGCGTGTAAACTTACATAAGATTTCAAAAACAAAAGAAAAATAAGTGAAAAATATAACACTTGTGACATAATAATAAATTTGTAATAAAATAAAAATGTCATCAAATTCATATTATATTATACAGGGTTGATTCGTGGTCACCGGCCAATTTTTTCGTACACAATAAGTATCATTTATAGAAACAATTTTTGCAAAAATAGTTATTAATTTTTTACAAAGAAATAAATATATCCGCTAACATATTAAGCAAACCATGTCACTTTAAATTACCATTAAAATAAAGGCAACTACGCGCTACTACAAAACATCTTGTAGTACTACGTCGTAGTATTACCAATGAAATGCCGCGTCGTAGTAGGAGTGTAATGGTCATCAACAGCAACTATTTTTTTTAAAGTTTGTGATAAAATATTTCAATTTTTTTGTACTGAGCGACGCTAAAATACCAGGTAAATATGCAGGTACGTTTATATCGTATCAAAGAAACTAACATTTTTGGCTGGTGTCTAAAAATGAAGCCTGTATAAATAGCGATCATCACCTTCATAGTCTGAAAGAAGACGGAGCCAACTCCAGTGCAATTACCAGTCGATTATGAGACCTCATCATGAGATATTTTTCCTAGATAGGCCTAGATTTAATCTAAAAAATATAATGTTGAGTATAGACACACGTTTATTTATCCGTATTTAGTTTCTAAAATACAGGTTTTATAAGAAACTTAATTTAGGCTTCATAATGTGTTCTGAACGTTAGAAAGAATTATTTATTTAATAACGCCACAAACTCAACTGCTCCGGCTTTTAAATACCATTACTCCTACACCCTATACACCAAAAGTAACTCCACTTAATTACAATAAATAGCAGATCAGAACGGAACTGGCGACAGATGCATTAATTCCGTTCTGATCGCCGGGGTGGAGTCGACTCCACTCAACGCTTAACTAAGATAAACGATGCTTTTGTGCCAATTAAAAAGCCTCGGGTTCGAGTTCCGTAAGTGTTCCCGATACAATTAGATTTAAAGCGAGTATTTAAGTAATATTTGAATTGTGTGTTGAGTAATCAACTTAAAGGAATTAATAGGTAAAGAAAAACATTTTGTTTTGTTTTCGTCGAAATGAAAATTCTTTTTTCATTTGATATGATCTGTTTTTTATTATAGACTAAACCCGTGTTTGACCTCAACCTCACCTGATGGTAAGTGAAGATGAGGTCGCAGATGACAGCACACGGGCCTAGGAAAGAACTGGCTCTTCATAAAATATTGCCGGAACACATCACCACCGGCGGCAGATTTTATATGAAGAGTGGTCGCTAGCCAAGCACACCTGAAGGTTCTACCCACAGATTACTATAAATAAACGGACATAGATAGGCCATTCGATGTTTTTTTATTAAGTAAAATAGCGACATCTATCCGCAATAAAGATTAAGTTTTCACACTTGCAAAGGAAGTCACACACGCATACAGAAGGCTTCACACATAGACACCCATGATTTCACTCAACAACCATATTATCAATGTGTGCGCATGTTCCTCCAATTTTTATAACTATTCAGAAACTAGCCGTCGCGTTTTACTTGCGTAACTATTATATAAAAATTGAAAAAGTAAATAAAGTTTCGTGAAATGCACAAAACGCAATTTTTTCGAGCAAACTGCAAACGGACATGTTGGCTGATGTTGGTGTTCTTTCAGAAAGACTACAAATGTAAGTAAGTATCAATCAGAGTTATGATTGATTGATCGATTTGATCTCAGAATCAAACAAGACTTATTATAAACTTTATAATTATTTAGAAAGTCTTGTATATTTATCAATTTTATTTTTGTACAAAAATAAAAATAACTTTCAACAGTATGACTAGGTATTACCATAAACTATAACATAGCCGTACAGCACCAAATGACTATCGCTTTGGAGTTAAGATGTCGCTAGTTTCCATACTACTATGAGAGTTTTTCTGACAGCTTATTAAAAAAACAAAACGGTACAAAAATGGTACAAAAGGCTTCGATAGATGGCGTTTTACAAAAGGCGAAGTCTTGTCTGTCATATAGCCATTTATTCCACACTGAGTTTTTAAAAGTAAAATACATTAATTGACGTCTGTATCAGAAATTGAACTTATAAATAACCATAGATGGTAGATACCACTTACCTATTCAATTCAATTCTTCGTTTTGGCAACCAGCTGTCGCTACTAAGCGACTAGCATACCACTTACCTACATTATAGTTTACAGACCTGACGCCTTCGGCTTCTTAAAAGAATTCAAAATTCAAAATTCAAAAAGTTTTATTCATCTTAGGAATTTCACAAAACACTTGATGAAGTCAGTCATCACATACTTCGGCTTTAACTAGTTGTTGATAGTTGTTAAATAAGATATTACAGTAGACCAAGAGACAAAAAAAGCCGGCTGAAAAAAACTCTTGGCACTCTTTTTCAGTCAGAATTATCCAATTAATACAAATAGGTACAGTACAAATTGACTGTGACATGAAAAAAAAAACAAACACAAGACAGCTAATTGTGAGAGCCAATGTCATGCCACAACCAAATTGCTTACATAGCAGATGCAATTACCTATGGATGCACAATACGAACATGACAAACTGGGACCGGAGTATTTGAACAAGAATGGAATAAAATAGCCATAGTATCATTAGCAAAACGACCTGGCACCGCTAGCAGCACCCGTTCACGAGTTAACGCAAGCACCAGCCATCACCCTCCTCAACCATATTTTAGGGAAGAGGGTGACCCGATACCCGACGCTACCACTAGCCATGCCGCCTGAGGGAGCATGACGTTCTTGCTGATGTCTTGACAAGAAAATAAGTGAGTGGGACAGTCACCAGTATGTCACACATATACTGCACAGCCAAGCCGTAAACAAAATTATTAAGTAATTAGAAACTTTTAGAAATATCCTGTTGTGCTTAATCCCATGCCTTTTTATCATCTAAGTAATCTTTAGTTTTATAATAAGCTTTTCGAGATAGAGTGTTTTTAATGATTGATTTAAATTTATTGAATGGCAGGGATTGAATTGACTTCGGAATTTTGTTATATATACGTATTGACATTCCAATAAATGATTTGCTGCTTTTAGCCAGCCTTAATTTAGGAAACGCTAACTTATGGTCGTTCCTAGTCCAGCTAAAAGTGCCAGCTATAGAGGTTTTTTGAACTTATCTTTATGAGCTGTCAGAAAACTCCTCATTCTATGAAATGTCTAAAGCATGGTTCTCTCATCAACCTCAATTACGTCTATTAAGACATAAAAACATTTTTACCTTTCGGCCAGTTGCTTCGTTTTCAACCGACTTCCAAAAAAGGAGGTGCTCAATTCGTGTGTATGTTTTTAAGCTATTGCATAGCTTCTATCGCGGGCCTTGAGCGTGGGGACCGGACCGAATCCAGAAATTCCGTAACGAAAAAAACCTAACACCCCCCCACTCCGACCGGCACATTTGCGCTTTGATTTCATAACTTTACATGCGGGCTTTAATAAACAATCAGCGCTACTAGGAACTTGTGGAACTTCATATTAGATCAAACATTACTGCATTAATAAAATAAATAAATAATTGTAATTGCATAAGTTGATAAAAAATGCTATGCAATAGCTTTACCGCGGCAGTCTCCGAGTGCCACACGTCTTTTTTTGTCTTTTTTACACGATATTTCGGACAAGTATGAATCGATTTTGAAAATTCTTGTTTCACATGATAGTAGATACCTACTTCAGAGTTGATCCCATATAAATTTCATTCAAATGGATTGTACAAATTCAAAAATATGCATAAATTCGGAGAATGCATCATTTTAATGCTCTGCATTCGTTGATAATTGGTAACTCAAGTGAAAATTTGCATTTTCAGTAGATAAATCTCGTGTAAAACCTTATTTTTTGGGAATAATCAATTGTGAACTTCCGCAGGGTACGTTAAACAGTCGGTCTCGGGTGCTGTGTATACAGTGGTTAGGGTATGTCTGAAGCCCTTTCGGCGTTCTGAAAGCACTGATCCAGCTTGGTAGATTACGGCCTAAACCTCCTCATCACCCAGGGGAGAGGCTCACGACTCAGTGAGCTAATAAAAAGGATTGAGATTATGAAGTAAAGAGAGCGTCGGTTTGTGCGGTCGGAGTAGTCTTTAAAACAACTCAACAGATTCTGATTAAGTTTGCACTAGGATTAGAGTAGTTGTCTGGGTTCACTATTGAGTAGGTATAGGGCTCATGATGATATAAAACATAACGATTCATTAGCTACGAGCCTAGTTATCACGTATTTTGTCAAAAGTATCGGTGACAATATGGCCTTGAAAAGGCTTCAACTGCAAGCACAATAATAACTGAAAGTACCCGAACAAAGTTGGTTGGTAAGTTTAATAAAATAGTCTTTTTCGAGTACTTATTTTTGTCAGACACTTGAAAATCGTCGTAAAACTGGCAATACAACATCAACGGCTACGCCACAACACACGCAGCGTTTTTTTATATTTTATTTTGTAGGTATTTAAATAACCTTAAAATAAGTCAAATTATTTAAAAAATGAACTGAAATTACCACCACTTTGGAAATTCGATCGAATGTTGAGAAGAAGTGGCAAGAAATTCAACAGCAAAAATACTTACAAGGATTTATTTTTTAAACAAAAAATTTGCAAGGACTTATTTTGAACATTGTTCGGACAACTCACAGTGATATTGTTAAAGTATACAATGTTATAATAAGTGGCGGAAGGCCTTAACATGTCTGTAAATCCATATATTCAGATATCTCTTACGCAATTTTTGTTTAAAAGTATCTTTAAATTTATCTACACCCCGTGTTAACATACCATAGTTTGAATATCTTTTTTGTCGTCGGCTAAAAACAGATACACAACTACATGAGCCTGCGCGTCATTCGATGGCAATAAATCACCAACCCCCAACATTTTTATTTAAGGGGTGGCGTTATTCCGCCTCATTGAGTCACTACCCCTCGCCGCCGAGATTTCGTTCCATATATGGTAATATCTCAAGTGATATGTTAAGATTTTATCGCTTGTGTTTGGAGATGAAATGGATTTTTTTTATTGTTTGTGATTTAACAGTTAGTATGGCGAATGAGGGTGGTAATTTTTGGTTGTACTTAGAGTTCAACTAATACGAACTTTCGAAGAGTTTAGTTTTTACTATGATAATCTCAAAATTTTTGAATAAATGGCTGAATTTATTCAAAAATATTAAAAATCAAGCGAATCAAATTAAAGACCTGGGTCACATATGGATTAATACTTTTTTTATTTAAGACTTGGCCCGCGTTTAAATTAATGAAATTCAAATTCCAATAAAAAGTAAAAACAACACGAGTAAACCTCTAACCACAACGTTATATGAGTTATTATTTATTTATTTACTAGCTGCTGCCCGCGACGTCGTCTGCGTGAACGCTATGCAGCACCAAACGCACCTACGATTATAACACTGCTAGCGTGATAATATGTAGCCTATATGTTGACCCGACTTCTTAACTATCTTCATGCCAAATTTGAAGTAAATCCATGCATTACTTTTTGAGTTTATCCCGGAAAGACAAACAGACAAACAGACAAACAGACAAAAATTCTAAAAACTATATTTTTTGTTTCTGTTTCGATTGTAGATCATACCCCAAGTATTCTTTTAAAAAAATATTCAATGTACAGTTTTGACTTTCCTACCATTTTATTATATGTATAGATTGTTAGTTACACGGACATTGCCCAGTTACATAACTAACACAGTTAGTTTTACACAACAGAAAAGAAAAAAGAAAACAAGAATAAAGAAAAATTTGTACAAAGGTATATTATTATTACATATATTAAATGTATATTTATATGTAGGTAATATCACATAATTATAGTAAAAAATCAATGAAATAAAAATATTTAAGATTGAAACATTCACAACACTGTGCACAGAGCTTACGTTTAGGGTGTTGCCACAGCAATGGATCGACCGCCGGTCGCTGGTAGAACGGAACAGTCAACGCAATCGATAGTTTTGACTAGGCCAAAAAAACCGATCGACGTAGATCGACGTTGACCATCACGCTTCCGTTTATACATACGAGGGTGGAATGAAAAGTTCGCGGCCTAGTCAAGAAAACAGAATAAAGTACCTACATACAAAAATATTTTTATTTTTCGACGTAATCTCCATTTAGCTCTATGCACTTCTTCCATCTGCTTTCCAGAGCTTCCATACCTGTTTTAAAAAAATATTCCTCAAGGTCTTCAAAATACAGGTTAACAGCGGCTTCGACCTCTTCATTCGTTAAAAATTTCTGCCCACCGAGGTGTTTTTTCAGGTTTGGAAACAGATGAAAGTCCGAAGGTGCCAAATCAGGAGAATAAGCTGGATGTGGCAACAATTCGAAACCACAATCACGAATTTGAGCCATAGACTCGACAGACGTGTGGACTCGGGCGTTGTCCTGGTGAAACAACACTTTCTTCCTCAGTAATCCTGGGCGTTTCTGCTTAATTTCTTCACGTAAACGGCGCAGAAGGGTGCTATAGTACGCAGAGTTTATTGTTTCGCCTTTTGGAAGGTAGTCCACCATAATGACACCCTTAGCATCCCAAAAAACCGATGCCATCACCTTGCCAGCCGACAGAATTGCCTTTGCTTTTTTCGGAGTTGGTTCACCTGATTTTTTCCATTGTTTAGATTGTTGTTTTGATTCTGGGGTATAGTGGTGAACCCAGGTTTCATCCATTGTCACAAATCTGTCAAGAAAACCTTGTGGATCAGCCTCGAACATCTCCAAACAGTCGCGAGAAATCGTGAGTCGAATTCGCTTTTGCTCTACTGAAAGCAATCCCACCTAGCCGAAACCTTAGAAAAGCCGAGTTCATGGACAATGATGTTTTGCATTCGTTCATATGAGATGCCTATAGTGTCTGCAATTTCTCTGATAGTCAATCTACGGTCTTTCAATATGAGATCACACACTTTATTGATGTTTTCTTCGGTCGTAGACGTCATTGGCCTGCCGGAGCGAGGGTCATCTTCGATGTTCTCTCGTCTACGTTTAAATTCTGCAACCCATTTTTTCACAGTGGTATAAGACGGGGCAGATTCCCCTAATGTTGTTTGCATGTCATCATGGATCTCCTTTGGTGTTAATTTTTTTTTAAACAAATATTTAATCACAGCACGTTGTTCAAATTTCTCCATTAGTGAAAATTTGTTCTACACACGTATTTATATTGTTCGTAAAATTTTATTTAAACAAGATATCAAATTGAAAATTCGCGGGCTGACAATTGAATAATGACAGTTCAAAATGACGGCAGAAAAAATAACAAAAGTTTTTTTTTTAATGGCCAGGCCGCGAACTTTTCAACCAATGTAGTACAAACATACATAACGTTACGCCTGTATCCCTTATGGGGTAGGCAGAACACCAGAGGTTACAAGACCATCTGATGTCACGTTTGACAAATTTGGAGGTATTATAAAGATGGAGAGAGACTATTGTAGTGACAGGGGGTCAGCCTATCACCCACAAAAACGCCTTTAACACCTCTGTCCTTTAACTGACTTTTACAGTATGCCCAGGAAGAGAAGCAGCTGGCACATTTCATGTTCTTCTTTCGCTCCCAATCCAGCTTCCGTTTATGATTTTATAAAAGTAATAACTTAATTTAAAAACTTAATATTTTGACAAACTTTTTAGAAAATGTACACTGAAAATGTACATATTAATGCACACTGCATCATGTGTAAATTCAGGTCGTAACTTAGGAGAAGTAAAATGACGGTAAAATTTTGTCTTTTAAATCTCTGTAAAATAAGTAACTTATTTAATTGAATACATATATACATCGAATGACCTACAGGGTCATTCAATAGCACATACATACCGCAAAAAGATGAATAAAAAATTTTGATTTAAAAGAAGTGTGAGATCTCGTACATTGACTTTTCGGTCTTATTAATTTTGCTGACCGCGGTAACCTACATTACGCAGCGCAGTGTTCATCATAATTAAATATATTTTGTCGTGCAATATACGCCGTTCTAACCACACGTTAAACAACTTGAAAATCATTAAAACTACATTGTAAACTTCAAATAAACCGTATAAAGAATCTCTGGCGTATTCATCTCAACATCATCTCAACAACTTCTACAGTCCACTGAACTTCGAGCTATTGTGTATGGTCACTGACTATACAAGTAGTTTAGGGTTTTCTTTCGTAATCTGTCAAAATTATATTTAAATACCTATGTCAATGAATGGTAGACAAAAATATTTGTTTTGTAAAGGCTCAAAAACGATTTTTTTCGGAATAGAAAGAAATTTAATATCTCTACTTTGCCGTCATAACTTACCTCCATCTTACCAGATGGTCACAACTCCGTGTAATGATCCCACTGCAGGGCTATGAGTCTCTCCCCTGGGTGACGAGGAGGTATACCTAGGCCATAATTCACCAAGCAGGCGTAGTGCTGGTTGGTGGATGTCAGAATGTTCAGGGCGCCGAAATGGCTTCTGACAAACCTTAACGACTACTGTATACAAGTATACAGCATCCGGGACCGACTGCTTAACGTGCCGTTCGAAGCACGGAAGTCGTTGTGAGAAATAAATGATCAGCGGTCGCCTATCGTAATACCTGGCGCGTTGAGCGCGCTTAACCTGCAATAACGTTTGATATGCACAGTAACCACGGCGCCACAATCCTAAATCCGACCATTTCACCATCAAGGGTACCTCTCGGACTAGTCGCATTTTAAAACATACTTACCCAGAAGCCAAAACTGACGACCGGCTGGTGTAGCGGTAACATACATTGCCTTCTATGCCAGAGGTCCTGGGTTCGAATCCCGGCGGCGGCAGATATTTGTGTGATGAACACAGATATTAGTAGTCAAGTCATGGATGTTTATTTAAGTTTATTCTTATAAAAAATATGTATTTATTCAATATGTATGTTTATATATTTCTTAAGTATATCAGTTATCTAGTGTCCATAACACAAGTTCTTAAGAAACTTAATTTGGGCTAGATAATGTGTGAGTGTCAGAAATATTTATTTATTATTTATTTATTAAAACTCGGCTAAATCTACGAATGGCAGAATAAACGTATCTTCACGAACAATACGAAAAGTAAGTGACGTTTCTCAAACAAAATGCCCTACGGAAAGGACAATGGAGCAGACGAGCGTGTGTAAGCGAAACTGCATTTTTGTTACAAAAAATGGCGACAGCAGATACATGTATCCGTTTCCGGTGTGACGTCATTGTCGCCGGGACCCTCGCGGGGGAAGAAAGTTTGTTACAGTGACTATGAGTTCGGAAAGTTGTGGGATGATAGTTTTCTTATTTTAAATATAAGAGAGTCAATAGGTATTACCGTTTTTTTTCTAAGAGTATCTGTAACTGTTTTTGGGTTTCGCGCTTTGCATCTTTATTCAGTCGAGCCTAAATTGTGTTAAAAAACCTAGTCGCTTTGATCGGGAACTATAAAAGTCAGTTTATACAGCTTACGATATATTTATTTACCTTATGATTTCTGAGTTAAACATTGATTCATATGTCTAGGGATAGGTTCACAAGATATAAGATATAATTATATCCTTTTTGGTTATATAATTATCTAACCTACGTACAAAAACTCCAAAAAATTGAAGTCCCCTAATTCTATGTATGTTCCTACTTTAAATTAAAAGAAAGCAGTGGACTGAACGCTTAAGTTTGTAAAGCCCAAATATTGTTTTAAGTTTCTACGGTTCATTAAATCAAATAAATTGCGTTTTTTACCTTATTCATCGGAGTTAATTACTACAATTTACTCGACGTTTCGCAGTTTTTACTTACTTACCACAATATCTGTAAAGTAAAATACATACATAACTTCACGCCTGTATCCCTTATGGGGTAGGCAGAACACCAGAGGTTATAAGACCATCTGATGTCACGTTTTACAAATGAGGTATTATAATATATGGGGAGAGGCTATTGCAGTGACAGGAGGTCAGCCTATCGCCTACAAAAATGCCAATAAAACCTCTGTCCCTTAACTGACTTTTACAGAAGAGAAGCAGCTGGTACATTCTAATGTTTTTCTTTAGCTCCCAGTCCAGCATGGAAGCTAGCGTAAAATAAAGCACGATAGATATCGCTTAGAAAGTCTCGAAGTAAATCCCAAAAATGAGAAAGTATTATTTCGTAAATGTAATATGCTGTGTTGGAGAAGTTTCCTATAAAGGCAAGAGATGGCACTGAGAGTATATTAAATCGCGCAAGTAGTTTTCGTTATAAATACCATATTATGTAAAATAAAAGTTTATTTGTCAGTTCTAAATACAGCACATAAATCTTATCTAAATGTGTTTTAATATACGGTCGGTAACGGAATCTTAGTGGACAAGTTGGTCCTTCGAGCGGATTTTTAAAGTAGTGGCGGCAAGTTATAGTGGTGTGCGGCAATAAGTGATAAAGTTGTGCGGCAATAAGTATTATGTGAGTGAACATAATGGGCAATTTGTGACCTGTGAAGTGATAATGACTCTCATGGATTTCAGTGTTTCTGGACTTGGTAACTGTGAGTAATAGGATAATTCCTTAATAAGTGCTAAAGACTTGTAGTGATTTCAGTGAAAGTGCGATAAAAAGACTTTGTGACTAAATACTTAAAAAAAACTTCGTGAAAATACTTAGAAAGTTTAAAGAGATTTTGGACTTAGAATATTTCAAAAAATGGACTTAGAAAAATTTTGTGAAATTTAAACTTTTAAAATTCTAACTTGAATTTCGGTATTTTTTTTGACTTTAAACAATTCATAAAATCAGTACTTTCAAAATGGAGAAGGTTAATGAAGCTCTTAGCCTACAAGACGAAATATTTGAAGCCATAAAAAAGGCTCAAATAAATTATGGAAAATGTTCAAAGACTAGAATTACTATACAATACTTAGAAACAAGATTAGAAAATTTAGAATCTTCATGGAAGAAATTCAAGACAACTCATGAGTTCATAGTGGAGAACACTTCAAAACAAACTCGAAGTGCAATAAATTACTTCATTGAAGATATATATGAGAATTGTGAGGAGACCTTTATTACGTACAAAAGTGATTTGAAAACAAAAATACAAGAATTATTGGATGCTGCACCTAAAAAAGCCACTGAAAACAAACAAAACAAAACGAACACTGAGATAAAATTACCGACGATTAACATACCTCAATTTTCTGGAAAATACAATGATTGGCCAACATTTCATGATTTATTTAATTCAATTATACATACAAACAATTCCATTGATAATGTACAAAAACTTCATTATTTGAAGTCAAGCCTATCTTGTGAAGCAGAACAGTTATTAAGATCAATTTCTATAACAAGTCAAAACTATACACAAGCATGGGAAATACTAAAAGGTAGATACGACAACAAGAGATACATATCAAATAGTATTTTCAAGAAACTATTTAGTATTAGAAACATACCTTCAGAATCTGCTTACCAAATTAAGTACCTACTAGATACAACAGTGGAATGTTTAAGCTCATTGCAGAATATAGGGATGCCTACTAACACCTGGGATGCAATCATAAATTACATAACTGTTTCCAAATTAGATACAGAGAGTCATCGTCTATGGGAACAACATATTGCAGCAGAAAAAGATGAACTCCCTTCCTTTGACATTCTGAAAGAATTTTTAGTTATGAGATTTAGATCACTAGAAATGATTGATCATACCAGTAAAACATCAAGACCAAAAACATTTCACTCATTGTTGGAAGCTAAAGATATTTCTTGTAAGTTCTGCAAGGAAAAACATTATATTTACCAATGCAAGGAATTTTCAAAATTACAGTTTAAAGAAAGACATGAATTTGTTCAAAACAACAATCTCTGTTTTAATTGTTTAATACCTAACCACTCAGCTAAGAAATGTATGAGGAAGACATCATGTAGAGTATGCTATAAGAAACATCACTCTTTATTGCACCCAGATAAGATAAATGATGCTGTAAGGGAAGAAAATCAACAGAACTCAAATCAAAACATAGTGTCACATTTTATACAACAACCCAGTCAAATACTACTAGCCACCGCACTTGTAGAAGTGACTTCGTGTCAAGGCCAACAATACGTCTACCGTGCTCTCATTGACCAGGGTTCACAAGCCTCGTTCGTAACAGAAGATCTGGTTCAAACATTGGGTTTGAAAAAGAAGAGAATCAACGGCGTGGTTTCGGGATTGGATGAAGGAAAACAACTTCACACCAAATATATGGTTGAAGTCAAACTAAAGTCAAGATACAATTCAACCTTCACAATTCATATTCAAGCTTATATTTTGAAAACAATTACAACATACTTACCACAACAATCAATCACAGTTTCTAATTGGCCTGAGTTGGAAAATATAACACTAGCAGATCCTAAATACAATAAACCGAACAAAATACAGATACTGCTAGGTGCTGAAGTTTATAGCAAGATATTAGAAGCTGGTTTGATAAAGAGTCCGTCCGGATTAATAGCACAGAAGACACAGCTGGGCTGGATTCTTTCGGGTGATACTAAAACACAAACTATGAAACAAAACAAAATGATTAATATGCATATATGTATATGTGAAAATGATTTATTAAGAAAGTTTTGGGAAATTGAAAATGAAACAATAACTGGTGAAAGAAAATTAACTAAAGATGAACAAAGATGTGAAGATATCTATAAAAAAACTACAATAAGAACAAAATCAGGAAGATACATGGTAAACTTACCTTTTAAAGAAGACTCAGGATCACCTGTTGAGAAATGTGGAAATACAAAGGAAATAGCTATCAGAAGATTTTTACAATTAGAAAGGAAATTTGAAAGGAATCCAAAACTAAAAATAGAATACTCAAAGGTTATTAAGGAATATTTGGAACTAAAACATATGACCCTATTTAATGAAACTGATGATGATGCTATATTCTTACCTCATCACCCTGTGATCAAGGAAGAAAGAGACACTACAAAATTAAGAGTAGTGTTTGGTGCCTCTGCGAAGGGTTCCAAAGGTCAATCACTGAATGATACATTACTCACAGGACCTGTAATACAAGAAGACTTGCGAACCTTAATTACTAAGTGGAGAAAACATAAAATAGCACTAGTAAGTGACATTACTAAGATGTATAGACAGATTTTAATTTTTAAAAAACATGCTAATTACCAATGTATCGTATGGAGAGACAATCCTGATGAAAAATACAATTTTTATAAGTTACTGACAGTTACTTTTGGCACTGCATGTGCTCCATACTTAGCAGTTCGAGCTTTAAAACAAGTTGCAGAAGATGAAAGTCAGAATTATCCTGAAGCAGCTGAAATTGTGAAATCTTCATATTACATGGATGATCTGTTGACTGGAGCACCAAATGAAGAACAAGCTGTTAAAATATACAAAGAAATTAATGAATTATTAGAAGGTGCAGGTTTTCAATTACAAAAATGGTCCAGTAATTCAGATAAAGTTTTGAAAATGATACAAGAAAACAAAGATGACATACAACCATTTGAAATAAAATTTAATGAAATTATAAAAATATTAGGAGTAACTTGGGATAGAATCGATGACAAATTCAAAATATTTGTTAAATTACCAGAACAAACTACACTTATAACAAAAAGAAATATACTATCAGATATATCCAGATTATTTGACCCTTTTGGATGGCTAGCACCAGTCATTATTCGAGCTAAAGTACTAATACAAGAACTATGGCTTTGTAATTTAGATTGGGATACAGAAATAACAGGAGATCTTAAAGAAGAATGGTTAAAATATAGAAAACAACTTGAAGGGTTACAAAACATAGAAATTGATAGATGGATTCATAATTATCCTAACAATGACCAAATAGAACTGGTGGGTTTTGCAGATGCATCAATAAAGGCGTTTGGAGCAGTAGTATATGTCAGAGTTATTAGAAATGATGAAATTTATGTTACAATACTGGAAAGTAAGACAAGAGTTGCTCCACTAAAACAGATATCTATAGCTCGCTTAGAACTCTGTGCTGCAGTTTTATTATCAAAGTTACTAGCAAATGCAACAAAGATTTTAAATATTTCGAAACAAAATGTTCATGCCTACACAGACTCAACTATAGTTTTAGCTTGGATACAATCGCAACCCAATAGATGGCAAACTTTTGTAGCTAATCGAATAACAGAAATTCTAACAAGATTAGACAATGACAGATGGAATCATGTAGCTTCAGAAGATAACCCTGCAGATATTACATCTCGAGGAATTGAACCATCAGAACTAAAAAACAATCAATTGTGGTGGAAGGGACCACACTGGATGAATAAGCTTAAATTACATAAAAACACAGATTTAGTACATAAAACAACTTTAGAAGAAAGAAAACAGCATAAAAAAGTATTTTTTAACCAAATAGAAGAAGAATCAATCCTAGTAAGATTTTCAAACTTAAAAAAGATGATCAGAGTACTCACTTATTGTAGAAGAATTTTAAACCTCAAAGAAATAAAACAAAATAGAAATAAATATACTTACCTTACTGCGGAGGAAATGAAACAAACTCTGGATACTTGTATAAGAACTATTCAAGAAAGAGAATTTACTGAAGAATTAGAAGATCTGAAACAAAACAAAGGGATTAAAAGAAAAAGTAAACTGATTTCTCTTACACCATTTATAGACAAAAATCGTTTGGTGAGAGTTGGTGGTAGATTACAGTCAGCTGATATATCCTTAGATTATAAACATCCTATAATTATACCAAAAAATACTTACCTTGTAACACTACTTATCCAAGATGCCCATGATAGAGTAATGCATGGTGGCACCGCTTTGACAATGAATATTTTGAGAAGCAAGTATTGGATAATTGGACTAAAACCAGCTGTAAAAAAGTATATTAGTAGTTGTACTAAGTGCGTCAGATATAACGCTAGAACACATCAACCAATCATGGGTCAACTTCCCAGTGTTAGAGTAAATCCTGGGAGACCATTTGAAGCTTGTGGTGTTGATTTTACAACAACGATGCAAATGGAGGACGAAGCCAGACCCACCAAAACTGGGAGATCTAGTAATAGTAAAGGAACCAGACCTACCTCCTACAAAATGGTTATTAGGTAGAGTAGAAAAATTACATGCTGGACCTGACGGTGAATTTAGAGTTGCAACACTGAAATGTAAGAACTCGACTCTACAGCGCCCTCTATCCAAATTAATACACATGCCGTAAAATAACATTAAGAACAGAGTTCTTGGGGGGCGGCATGTTGGAGAAGTTTCCTATAAAGGCAAGAGATGGCACTGAGAGTATATTAAATCGCGCAAGTAGTTTTCGTTATAAATACCATATTATGTAAAATAAAAGTTTATTTGTCAGTTCTAAATACAGCACATAAATCTTATCTAAATGTGTTTTAATATACGGTCGGTAACGGAATCTTAGTGGACATGCTGAGAATAACATAGGTACGCGAATCACAAAATATTGTTTCGTAAAAATTACACCATAGTGTTCTGTTCTCAAATATTAGTCACCCTACAAGCATGTTTGTAACAATTTGTTTCAGCCTCCGGCAGTCGGTAACATCGTAAAGTTTTATTGTCGTCATCTTTGTTAATATTTCTACAGTGATGCTGCGTGAACCCCCCTAATGTGCGAATACATAACTCCCACTTTGCTAATCAAAAGATTACAGTTTCTTATTAGCTGAGATGTGTTTGTCTTTTTGATAAAATATTGTAAGTATTAGTATTTTCTGAGAAATTACGATTTAAATTGGATTTGAGCTACACTTTGTCAAGACTTTGGTTGCTTTTTTGTAATGGTTTTTGAGTTAAATTGTGTGATATAGAGAAGAAATCGATTTTGATAATGTCTTTTTAAGTTTTTGCATTTAAAATGCTCAATTATTCTTAAATAAATGAAAAATGTGATAAATAAAAATTACCCGACCAGGACTCGAACCTGGGACCTCTCGTTTGCCGGACGTGTGCTCTTCCACTGAGCGGGGCCTGGCAGTACGCCTCGAAATTACTTACCACATTTTTTGTTTTTAAGTTATATTGCTAACGTAGCTCCATGTTAAAAATGCAGCTAAGACCACCCGAGACCAATTTCTTTACAGAAATTGTGAATCCCAGTTAAAGTGAAGCATTGCAATGTTTTAATAATGCTTTTTAAGTTTTTGCATTAAAAATGCTCAATTATTCTCAAATAAATGAAACATGTGATTCCTGGTCGGTTAATTTTTATTTATCACATTTTTCATTTATTTAAAAACGATTTTGATGAGCTTAGCTCTTTTATTGATTAGCTCGGTTTATTATAAAGAAAGATTTATCTTTTCTATCTGTGTTACTACTGTTGGTATGACGGATGATAAAATAATATGTCTCTTAGCATCCAATGCATACAACAGTCATGAAAAAATAAAAAGACTTAACCCGATTTGCAGATTCCGTACGTCTAGTTAAAGTGTAAAATTTACGCTACAAAACTATTTTATTAATCAGGAAAATTTAACACAATATTATTAGTCATCTAAAATAAGTTTGTGGGCTTGACAGTCCGTATGACTCAATGGTTATGAAAATTAAGATATTAAAAAGAGCGCATGACTAAGTGACATTTAATTTTTAACTTAAGAATTTGGTAAGTAACATATAAAACCCACGCTTGGCTACCTTCCTCGTCTTCGGCAAATACAGGGTGACTGGTGACTTTAGTTACTGAAGGAGAGCACTCTGTACTCGATTCTGATCATAATTATATCATAAAAGTAGGTACTCATTTTTCTCTAGAATTCCCTGTACCTACATAAATATTACTATGTTACTATGTACTTTACTAAGACCTGAGTCAATCGCGGCACGCTAGCGTGATCAGGCGTTGCGTAATCAATTCTTTTACTTTCGGTTAACTTTACTAAGTATATAATTCATATTCATTTTTTATTAAGTATATTTTTTCTCTTCATGTATGATCTTAAACTAAAACGTCCTTGAATTTCAAAAGTGACCCACCAGTCACCCTGTATATTATTTTATATTATGAGCCCAACCATCCAGGCGCATCAGCTGACCAAAATGTGTTCATACGAGCTCAAACTTTTCCTTGATTGAAATCTAATATAACTCTAACAGCAAACCTTAGACAAAATCTTATCAGTCCACCTGTAACCCCAACTTTATCACCAAGTGGTTAAACACACAAGGATCTTAAAAAGAAAATGTGTTACGTGCATTATAAACTTACCTAAGTTACCTAGCGATGAAAAAAACAAAGAAAAACGAGAGAATTACAAAGACAAACTTATTTATTCACTTTAAAAATACACCTACTAAATGATTTAATCTGCATTTACATTTTTTTTACATTTCACTTAACAAGTCTAAACCTTCTGGTATCGAGGTCCAGTATTCAAAATCCACTAGCAAGCACTTTGCAAAGTCAAAGTCAAGCCACAAAGTCATAAATGTGACGAGAGGTTCTACTAGTGATGTTCATCAAAGCTATACATAATTAAGATATGCTGTTCTGTAATAAAACATCTTTAGTAACAAAATCAAAAAATCCTAGTAAAATCTTAAATTGACGTAATCTTTTTATGATATTAGTGCATGTTGTCAGCAATTTTCTTTCACGTCTAAGCACAACAATGTACTGTACTCTTCGCTCGCCTAAAATGCTGTTATTCCACTTAAATTCTCTATTATTGAAACCTTGACTTTCACGTCATTTATTACCTATAAAAATTCAAATTTTACTTCTTAACAGCTTCCATTATCCAATACATGTAATGAGACACATTAGTAAATATACTCAACTTCGACAGGCAGTTATCTGGTTTCACAGAGAGAACTCCTACAATTTTATTATTATTGAAAATCGGTCCGTACTCGTGGTAGAAGCAGTCTTCGTGCATCGACATATCCACGCACAGTACGCTATCGTCCATGAACACCCCAAAAGTGTCGAAGCATCTACGACTGTTTGTCAATACAGCAGCAAATTTATCAACGTCATTGGTCAAATAAAGACTGTTATCCATCGCCGAAACAGTCTTCCAAATACTGACTTCCAAACTTGTAAAGTCTCTGATACTCTCTCCATATAAAACAGATCTTACCGAAGCGGGGAATTCGCCGACAATTTTTGCTACAGCTACATCAAATTTTGGGTGGCGGCCATACGGCTGATATCGTTCGTGGATCGTCCAATGTTCTATGCTATACGTGAGCGTGAAGTTCCTGCTGAAGTCATACAGTAGAAGGACTCTGTGGAATCCTGTGGGACGTCTGCAATGAGCGGACAGAATGATCCATTTAGATAAGATGACGCTTCCGAAACATGATATGCTCCAGGAGCGAGTGGAGTTCGTCAAAATGGCCGCCACGTATGGAATGCTGTTCGCAGCTGGATAAGTCCCGTTCTCCGTCATGGCAATAACTCCCATGGGTCTATTTATTTGACGAATTTCGCTACTTGGGAACTGTTCCCGTTTTCGCTCTTCTACAGAGATGTCTGTAGCAAATTTCACCATAATACACACGGCGAGAACTGCAAGACACGTGAGTAACGTTAGAATTATACATCCTAATTTCATATTTTTCAATTGAGGTGTATTTTCACGATAATTTTGTTGTTTACTCCTGGTAATTTTGATTGAAAGTGTGAAAGATATGGTAAACAATATCGTCATATGACATTTTGCATTGAAAGACTGACTGAAAGACATCATACGGTTGCGTCAATTTTATTTCCAACATAAGGCTTTACCAAAACTGAGGATTTCTGGAGGTGAAAGTACATTTGTCTTGAAATAAATAAATAATATAAATAAAATCCCCAGACAATCACACCAACTTCATGACCTCAAATAAAGCGAAGCTTGTGTTATGAAATACCATGTAGCGAACTAGGGGGAAACAAGAATATAAATACTAATAGGGTGTTCTGCACAACGTTGAAAATACGAAAATGGGGGATAGGTGGGGTGATCTGTTAAGTAACCAGAACAAAAGATTCCGCCCGGCACTCAAGGTTTTTAATTTATTTTTTTCATATTTTTGGATTATTTCGCTTAAACGTTTTAAACCCGTACCTATATTTTTTTTTCAATGGCTGGTCAATTTTTTTTATAACAATTAAGGTAATTGGTGGGTCCTTTTAAATTTAAAAGATGCACATTGTACAGAAGGCAGCACATCAAGCGCTACAAATCTGTCAAAAATATTGACATGAATCAGAACTTTATGCCCTCGACATTAAGTTGAAATTGGTTGGGGAAATTTGACAGGTAATGTAACACTTGATCTGCTGCCTTCTGTACATTGCTAGAAATATAGTTAAAAGATATCAGATTTTTATCGGCCGTTTTATTTGTTTCAACCTTAGCATAAATAATTTTTGCATAAATTGAACTTTCCACATAAGTAGATTTTCATCAAAATGGTCCGCCTTGGTAAAAACATCGAATAACTTTACTTATGAAAAATTTATCTAAACAAACTACACATTGGTAGAAAGCTCACACTTCAGAGATGTTTTCAGCAATTCAGAAGTCATTTATCATTTTGTGAAATTGTGAATACATAGTTTAATTCTAACTTGATTTGTTTGTGTCTTTCCACTTGAGCATGAAGATTAAAAAACTTTGTTCAGTGTAGTGTTATACATAAACATATCAATTTTATGCAAAGGCACTAAAACTTAAATAAAATTAAGTTTAAAGTTTCATACAACCGTTTTTTTGTGAAAAAAACGAGGTGGCCCCTATTTTGTTTTGAGTAGTATACATACTCTTACCAACTATCCCCTCCAATGCGACTATTGAAACTGACAGTGACATGAGAGGAAGTGCAAACCTCATCCTGGGCCTCTTGCTGACTTATCTTTTTGCTCTTCTGCGCGACGCTTGTGTGTTTAAAACGAATTAGTTACCATTTGGATTGTTAATTTTGTAATAGTTTAATTTGTAATTAAATACTAAATCAGTGTGCCACTTCATTTCTTTTTAAAAACTTTGAATAGGTTAGGGTTTGTTAGAATACATTATTACCGCAGGTACTCTTTCTGTAAACTTAACTTATACAAACTCACACATAAGCTAGCACATTGCGCGCAATGTCCTATTTCTATGTCCGTCACATTTTCTTTTTTTACGGTTTTCGTGCTTTTTGAAAGTTCCTACAACATAATATAAAAGAAAATGTTTTATTGCTCGTATTAAATTCATTTCGAAGCAAATGTAGGTATATGTTAATGGTGAAAGTTTGACGTTTGGAAGAAAATTTACAAGGGGGTGTTCCTCCCTCAGCCAGCCCCAAGTCTTTTAACTCTCTTAGCCAACCATAGTTGGGAGTATATTCTCTGTTTAGTAATAATAATATGAAACGAAAAATATAGAAATACATTTAATTATTACTTTTCCATTTAGAAATATATCTACTTTAGAACGATCTTTTCCTTTTATTAATATTTTATTTATTTTATTTTTATCTTCTTTAGCTTTTAAACTGAATTCTAAACTTAATTTAAACGTAATACAAATCTAAGAGTTTTTAGCCTCAATAGGGCGCCATTTTGAATTAATTTTTTTTTATAGACGAAGCCCGCGTTTGCGCTCAATCTCACCCGATGGTGAGTTAAGGTAAGGTCGAAGATGACAGCACACGGGGCTAGGAAAGGAGAAGAGCTAGGGGCTCTTCATTAAATATTTGGCAGCTGATTTTATATGCTAGCCAGTCGGACCCTGACGGGATCCTACCTCCAAGCGGGGGTCACTCGGATTAGTCGCGTTTTACGACACGCTTATCCCGAGGGGCAGGAGGACTATTTTAAGCCAACCTTATACACATACTGTAATTCCCGTGGAATTGGATAAGTCCATGGACGGTGGAGATTACTTTAATGAAGTTAAAATTGCTTCCACGTTGGACTGGGAGCGGAAGAAAAACATAGAATGTGCCAGCTTCTTCTCTTCCCGGGCATACTGTAAAAGTCAGTTTGAGGGACAGAGGTTTTATTTGCGTGTTTTGTGGGCGATAGGCTGACCCCCTGTCACTGCAATAGTCTCTATCCATCATTATAATACCTCGAAAGTCAAATGTGACATCAGATGGTGTTACAACCTCTGGTGTTCTTGATACCCCATAAGGGATACAGGCGTGAAGTTATGTTTGTATGTATACAAGGTTACTGGTTAAGTCGACCTAGATCCGTTAAGGGCGTATGGTACCTGTCTTTTCTAACTTATTTCACTATGAAACACCCTAGCCCAAACCTAACCGTTTTCGAGATAAACGACTTTTCAATTTTTTACCATTAAATGTCATACTTTTTTATGAAGATTAACATGTTCTATGACCTTAGTAACCAAAATTTTACGTAACATTACTCATTACATAGTTCTGAGCGATCGAAAGTTGAAATAATCAAAAAACTTTTTCACTGTTTACTTTTCTTGTAAGAATGTCTAAAAAATTTGTATGGAAAATGTTCAGCGGAAGTGCTTAAAAATATCTAAGTTTTGTCAACAAGACAACAAGTTATAAAAATTTAGGCTTTTATTTAAATTCGTAGAAAAAATCTTAGTTTCATAGTCGATACTGGACGTCAAAATAATTAGGCTGATTGAGCTAAATTCATTTTTAGCCCTGGAAAGTAAAATGTAACAAAAGGTAAGATTGTACAACACAAAATTTACTGGATAGATTCACTGGATACTGGATGTTGGATATCTGACAAAACGTAGATGTTTTTAAACACTTCCGCCGAATATCTTCAGTACTATTTTTTTTAGATATTTTTAAAAGAAAAGTAAACTGTGAAAAGTTTTTTTTTGATTATTTCAACGTTCAATCGCTCAGACTACGTATTTAGTAATCTTACATAAAATTTTGGTTACTAAGATCATAAAGCATCTTAATCTGCATGTGAGGAACAAATAATAATAACATAAAAGCGCACCAATTTCAAAATATGACATTTAATGGCAAAAAATACGCAATTTTTATAATAAAAAATTAAAGTCGATTATCTCGGAAACGGTTAGGTTTGGGGTAGGGTGTTTCATAGTGAAATAAATTAGAAAAGATGGGTACTATACGCCCTTAACGGATCTAGGTCGACTTAACCAGTAACCCTGTATATGAAGTTAACATAACGCACATTTGCCGCATAAAAATAAAAGCTAATTGTAAGCCATGATGGGTAGTTTAGATGTCATACAGGGCGTCAAGAACATACTTAGGTACATAAAAGCTGAATAATTCACTTCCCTCTGTTTTCGCTGTAGTAGAGTTAAAACTAGCAAGCCAAAGATTTCATTGCACACTACTTCTTACGTAGTTGTCCAGAAAATATATCTCTATCTAAATGCTTAATACTGTATCTAATTAGGTAATTAACTAATTTCGTGTAGCTACCAACGTATTGAGATATTATATTGAAATCCATTGTAAAAGACATCATTCACTTACATACATACATAACTTCACGCCTGTATCCCTTATGGGGTAAGCAGTACACCAGATGGTATAAGACCATCCGATTTCACGTTTGACTTTGGAGGTATTATAATATTGGATAGAGACTATTGCAGTGACAGGGGGCAGCCGAAAACGTCAATAAAACCTCCGTCCCTTAACTGACTTTTACAGTATGACCGGGAAGAGAAGCAGCTGGTACATTCTATGTTTTTCTTTCTATCTATGAAAGAATGATCATTCACTTATCATAGTAAAATTCCGATAAAAGTATAGAACTTATATGGAACCACCATAGTTATAGCTGAAAATAAAGTAACTTAGAAATGGGTTAAGAAATTAGAAAATATAAATGGAAGATTACATCAGAAAATTGGACGTAGGTAGGTATATTTTAAAGATATTTTTTATTTGAGTTTCTTACCACTTCTTCTGCACAGATCAATTACCTGAAGTGACAATTCATTTTAATTTGTACGAACAAAAAAAATCGTGTTATTAACAGTGTATGTATAGTTCAAGTACCATAACTAACAAATAGTTCCTTTTTGATACGGATCGCCAAGGAATGAAATGAACTGCCTGAGTCTATTTTCCCTGACCAGTATAGGCCAGGGACTTTTAAGCGTCGAGTTTCTCGTGGATGGACGCGTACTACCTTTTTTTTTATATTGCAAGGATAGGACGTTTGTCTTCCATGCCACCTGATGGAAAGTGCGCATGAAGACTATGGTGTTACACGTCCATCCACGAGAAACCTATTCACTCGATACTTAAAAGTTCCAGGACTGTAGTGGTCAGGAAAAACATACGCAGGCAGATTGTTCCACACCTTGGCAATGACCTTGTCTTAATGATCAATTTCCAACAGGTTCTATGAATTATAAAGATGTCATAAATATTTTATTTTTAATAATCTCATAACTAAATACATTTAATTTAAGAAATGTGACGAATCAGTTTTATTGACTTTCAAACAATAACATTAACTATGATTCATTCCAAGTTAAGCATCACTAAAACATTTGAATCGTTTTGATAACAAGAACGCTTTGTTAACACATGGAGCATTATAAATTAGCACTATGATTTCATCTTTTCAGCACTTTTCTACCAAACAAGAGGTAGGTATGTAATGTTATTAGAGTAGTTGAGGCATACATGTTCCTCCTAGAATGTCTTCATACAGTCTTCATTTAAAAGCAGTTTCTCTTCACTAACAGCTCCAGCCGTTCCAAAACAATCTCAAAAGAATTCAAAATGATTGCTGTTTGTCCATTTCTTGAATATTTAACTCGATATCTTAGCAATGCGTTTACTTAACCTTTCCGCAGCTTTCACTGGGAGGTTGTTGACTAACATTTTTCTGAGGTTTTCTCTTGACATCTCCGACGCTACTTTGACCACCATACCAATACCTACAACGCCAAGTATTATGATCAAAGTGATAAATAAACATACACACTGCATTCTTAACTCCAGTTACAGGATCATAGAGGAATTTCGTAAAAAATACTAGCAAATAGGTACCCGGAAGATTTGTAAGAAAGATGAACAATTCCTAAAAATTTGTTGACCTAGTGTCAAAGTAGAAGTCAAAGCAAGGTAAAAGGGTTTTTTTATACAGGACTGTGCACTGTATTCTGTTATAAAATCAATTTTATATCTTGATAACACATTAAAAAGTCGTAAATCCTATGACGTCTAAATGGGATAAGCGAGACGGCTGTCTAACGGAGTTTATCCCTATTTTTTCAATAACACAAAACAGACACACCAATTATGTGGTCTCAAAGTAGATAAGCTTCTTACACTAGACGTATGGAAACGATCCAGTAAAAAATATCCTCAAATACACCCAAAACCGAACCAGTTTAGCCAAATTCATTTTCTAGAAGAGGACTGGGACTCGAACCTGTCACGACGCCGCAACCGAAAACTCGACTACTGAGCCAGGGAGGCTGACGACCAAATTAAATAGCTTTTTACCAATGACTAAAGAAACAAGAGCACATGACACAATTACCGCACGGCGGCGCTGTCCGGGTTAGCCGTGTCCTTTTGTGTTCCCGCGCTCGGTGCGCTCGCGCACTTCGTTGTGTTACAAAAATAATAATGGCGAATACGGTAAAATGTGTCGCTTGTAATATCGTTATAGACGAGTTACTATCTTATGTGCAAAATAAATTCTCTGATTGTGTGAATTCTAAAATCTGTGATTGACGAGGAATCGTTAAAACGTGTATGTCTATCCGCGCTACCGGCAGTGAAATTAGTAAATCGAAATCGTTACTGTTTGAATCACTATCTACGGATCAGCGTAAGATTATAAGAAAACGAAAAGGAAAGGAAGAAAGGAACCTAGGTGACATTATCTGTGTGCCTAAAAGTGTGGATCCGGAGAAAATTCCAATTTTCGTGGCAAGGGAGCTCGAGAGGCTATTCACTATTTTATTTGACCACCTAGATTGTACAAAGTTGCTAAAGGATTTACTTAACTAAGCTTACGGCAGAGGTCGAACCTTTTAAAAACACCTACCTACGCCACAGTAAAACAATTTGAAGAACTGCGCTCAGATATGCATAACTTAAAATATGCATCGATTCCTCCATCTTTAACGCGAGCTTCAAATGTACCCATTTATATTCTAGGGGATTTCAATGCTCACCCCGGTGAATTGTTTTATAATAAGCTAACCTGTGTGCAGGATCTAATAAAATACCATACCAAATTACATTAAAATTCAGATAAGCCTTTTGCGCGTGAGGAACCATCAAAGATAATTCCATACAAACATGCATATTGTGTACCTCTTTCACGCAAAAACCACCGAATAGATATTTATGAAACTTTACAAAAATATTACTTATACATTAGGCATATGGTTCTGTAATTTATAAAGATATGAGTGAATTAAATATCATGATATTTCAAGTCTGCGGTGGATGAATAGACCGTTTGTTTCGTGCGTAATAGGATAGGTGGCACAGTTTTCAATCTAAGAAAAGAGATGTTTCAAGCAATTCTCTCAAAAATAGTTATATAAACCTATACTAAGATACTTTACATATATGTTTGTACCTATGTAAGTTGTGGGACTACGATGTTTACGGTTTTGTTTTGTCCGTTTTGTAAATTTTCGATTACACTAGGCACTACCGATTTGTTAAAAACACATCGTGCCGGTGATGTAGGTACGTTTCTTTGTGTTTAGAAGGTAAAGGATAAAAAAATATTTTAATTTTATCCACAAGTAGGAACTAATATTATCCTGTTTGGAAAGATTAGATTTTTTGTTTGTTTGCATTGAATATGCTCCGAAACTATTGACCCAATTGGAAAAATTCTTTCGCTGCTGGGTAGTTACTCTATCTCCAGTGAACTTTGAGAGCTTTTGTTGCGTGCGCTCCGTTAACGGTTACGTAAAAATCATGTCTGACGGAATTGTTCCTTTTGGAAAGTTTTAAACAAAGTCAATTTCTTAAGATTGACACACAATTATTACCTATATATAATAAACTGCCAAGTTTTTAAAAAAATATGACATTGAGAAATTTTAAAAAGGAATTATTTAATTATTTGGTCGAAAATGTTATTATAGCGTGAATGATTTTTTAAACTGACATTTGTGATTTTATTGTACTACTTTGACATTTTTACATAAAAATTTTATATTTGTTGTGTTTGTTATGACCTTATAATTTAAAATTTAGAATGATATTTATGTTTTTCTTTTTTCAATATTAATGTTGATGGGTATTATGTAATTGATTTAGGACATAGAAAAAATTTGCACACCGTTGCACGGTTGAGTATGCTGCACTATAATGTTAACTTACCACGTAAAAACCGACCATATTCAGCAAATAAATGATTCCTTTCTTCTTCAATAGCTTTTTTTATGGTTATAAAATGCGTTCGAAATTCATGAATCTATTAATTTGCGATGAAGTTATATCAGTACGTATACCTGCTATTACTTAATCCTTTTCTATTACGTATTATCACGTTATTGATTATAACTTAAGTAGATTATTTAATTGCGAACAAATATGTCGATCACATCACTTGATTTCAATAAACTCCTCAGTAGATATCATAATTGTAAAATAGCTCCTCAACAAAATACGCGCGCGTACAGGTGGTTCGCTGGCATCTCGGCCGGCCGCTCACGCTAGTAGCTTCTCCAAGAACTCCGAGATACCTAACGAACTCTGGGTGGCCTATGGCCATATTGCCTCTTTTGATATTTCACTTAGAAATAATATTCAAATTTGTTTAACGGGTTCAGAGTCGGACTATCTAAAAGAAAAATTTCTGCACAATAACGTGATTGTCACCATGGTTTTGCCTGGTCCAGAAATTAGTAAAACAGTTATTCCCAAAAATAAAAATTACATACATACTACATTTTTTAATCGGTGACTAAGCTCCTCAATCTTACCTAACTAGATGAGGTCGATCGAAGATGCTAGAAACGGGTTTATGATAGAACTGTTCTTCATAAAACGGTTTCAGGACACATCACCGCTGGAGTGGTGATATTTTGCGGCAGATTTCAGTCAGCCGACCCTCAAGGGATCCTACTGCCGCCACGTTTATCCAGGGATGGTAGGGTTAATCTAAACCGACCCTATACGCCCAAAACATTTCGTAAACTTGCCTACTTAATTTCGTCAAAATCGATTAATGCCCGTTCTCAAAAATTAAACGCGCTGTCATGACTATAATTCCATGCTGGACTGCGAGCAAAAGAAAAACATAGGATGTACCAACAGCTTCTCTTCCCACGCATACTGTAAAAGTCAGTTAAGGGACAGAGGTTTTATTGGCGTTTTTGTGGCCGATAGGCTGACCCTCTCACTGCTCTATCATAATAATACCTACCTCCAAATTTGTCAAATATGACATCAAATGGTTTTAAAGCCTCTAGTGTTCTGTCTACCCTATACCATAATGGTTACAGGCGTGAAGTTATGTATGTATGGTAGGCTCAACGAATACTTTTATGACATTAAACGCGGCATTAACAGCTCTGAAAGCGTTACAGATATTCAGGCCGACAGAGTTACTTCAAAAACTTTTATACAATAGTTTTGCACCGCGCGGGGGTTTCATGTAAAAGACTTTAAAAAGTCTATGTGCAGTAAAAATAAACATGCGAATAGGGAATAGGAAATTTAAAGAAGCGCTTCTGATAAATGTACTGGGCGCTTATAAAATGTCTGTAGACGATTATGTATTTATGATAAGATATTATTATACCTATACACTTTATTTCTACATACCATAATAGATGCCGATAAAAAGTTGGTATGCAATAATAAACTATGTAAGTTTTTATTACAACCCAAATATGTATAAGCCCCCAGTACTTTTACCCAGTACTTATGCATTTCATTTCACTGTAGTATTTTTTGTAGCCTGCTGGACTGGGAACGAAAGAAAAACATAGAATGTGCCAGCTGCTTCTCTTCCCGGGCATACTGTAAAAGTCAGTTAAGGGACGGAGGTTTTATTGACGTTTTCGTGGGCGTCACATCACAATAAAAATACCTCCAAATTTGTTAAACGTTGGGTTTTATAGCGTCTGGTGTTCTGCCTACCACATTAGGGATAAAGGCGTGACGTTATGTATGTATGTATTTTTTGTAGGTCTTTTCCACAAAACCCGGGTGAACCTGCAAAGCACAGATAGAGTGAGTTTGAAATTCAAGGAGACTATAGTACATAATCTTATTTATCCAACTGCAATAGCCTATATTCACGCGAACATAGTCGCGGGTAACTGCTAGTAAGTAATAATATGTTTATTCATTTATTTTCATCAACCTACTTCACTACAAAATATGAAATGAATATTTCTCGCCACAGTTTGTAAACGTCACGGATTACGGAATACGAAGCAGTAAACCAATTTAACAAAGTAGTTCTCCCCATCTCATCTTTCATAGTTATGTCGGCGACGTTTTATCTCTTATCTCATGTTTGCGTGGACCCTCTTGTGTTCAGGATTATCACACAAATCTTAGGGATAGGATTAATGGGGGATAAAGTTTTAGTAGTTATTGCTTTATATTTTAATAAAAAGGAGTTGGAGAGAAATTGATTCGGTCATGTTTTTTTTTTGATGTAACTTTTTATTTTGTATTTTCAAATTCACATGTAAGTATTAAGTCAAAATTATAGATTTACAATCATATTCTTGCGAACATTTTAGTTAGAGTAATGTTGTTAATTTGTAAACCAACCATTTGACGGCCTTTTGGTGAGTTTGGCTTGCGGTGTGGAGGTCCTGGTGACGAGTCCCACTCAGGAACTATTCTAAATTGGCTTGGGGGAGTGTGCACTATGATGATGATGATTGACTTAAGGTTATTATAAGCAAGAAAGATTAATTAAGAGAAGTTGATTGAAAGTAGATTTACGAAAAAGGTGTAGGTACAGTGCACGATTGGATGGTCATGTCGGAAGGGGCCGCCCTATGCGAAGGTATGCCGACCAAATTGGCGACATACTTAAAAAGGGCCTAGTTAAAAGTACCCTTAACCGGCGATCATGTATGAACGTGGATGAAGCGAAAAAGGTACCAATATCTAGATCGCAGCAGTTATTAAGGAACGATAACTGCTCCGATATATACCTTGGTACCCCAAAGGGCAGATGTTATGTTAAAAGAAAGAAAAAAAATAGTTTATTCGACAGTTTAAACATAGTATAATCAATAAGAACTAAAGATAAAGTAATATAATAAAGTCGAAAACGGCAACAGCTCAGCAATTCAGCATATGCTACAGCCGATGGATTTTCCGCTGTGCCGGTTTAGAGGCTGGGGTAGTTATACAGAGAACAGATTTTGAAAACATACATTGCATAATATATAAGCTGCATGCGGCAACGAATCAAATTTTAATGAAGTATAATGAAGTTACAAATTAAATTAATGATCTCAAATAAAAACTAAATAAAAATTATAAATAAATAACGCCAGTGAGGATAAATAACTGCAATTGAGTTTCTATGTATAAATTAAACATATAACATAAACGATAAAATATGAATAATAATGCTTCTTAAAATTAAAAATTATTTAAATTTAAGTCTGAATCAAACTAAATATATTAACAGTCTTTGATAATCAGGACAAGATTTTTGTTGGAACAATAAATACTCTCTGGATTTGCGCTTAGAGATTTGTTTAGACAGGAATGCACCTTGGAAAATAATTCAATGCAGTAAACTGACAGTTCGAAACGTCAAATAGAAAAAAAATGATACCACTTAAAAACTTCGTAGTGTTTTTACTAGTTCGTAGTGCACTGAATGACAATGATTGAAAACGAACGAGTACATGTCATTCGTTTTGCATAAAATTCTAAAGAAATTTATAAATACTTAATTGAATTTAAGGTGTTTACTATGTCTGTAAAGTAACTTTAATGAAAATAATTAATTACCAAACATACCTAGTGCTTTAAAAAGGTTAACGTAGAGATAAAACCGTCATGGTAAGTTCTTGATTTTTTAACTCCTTTTGTTGAATTTTCTTGAGTATTCATTTATGTCATGGCTGTTAGCCTTTTGCTAACAGCACCAGGAAAAAAGAAATGTCTTGTGAGCCAAATTTTTTTTCCATATTTACGATTTTATTATTTAAAAAAAATTACATTCATTCACTTAAACCAACCACATCACTATTTTTTTTTTCTTCCCAAAAGTAGGCACACTGGAACGGTCACTTTACTGCATTAAATTATTTCCCAGGGTTTACTCAAAAGTTACGGAACTAATTAGTGATTATAATTACGAATCAGTTAAAAACTGTACCTCGCACACGACGCTACTTTCATGATTTTCATTTCATTTTCATAGTAGTTTTGTGGGGTTCTATAGACTGTTAAAAGATAGCTATTTATTGGTAAGTATTGTTTACAACTCTTGCTATTGGGACAAATAATATTTAGAGAAGCGAATCCCAGTGAGAATGCAGGGCGGTGATGCTCAAAGTTCAAACAACTCGTTAGTATAAGTTTATAACAGGTAGCTTCGCGAGTGAAAGCCCTTACACTAAGATTTTTATTTAAATACTGATGCCCATAAATACTTGATTCCAAGGGTAATTCCAACTGTCTAAGACTGATAGTGTTCTGATCTTGCTAAAGTAACTCCTATAACCTCTTTTTCCCCTACACACACATTTTATCTATGTGTATAGGTAGAGAAAATAATTTTATGCAATTCTTCCTTATATGAACTGTAATTTTATCAAATACTACACTCCTCCGCGCACGCAAGTTCCTATAAAAGGTCCAAAGTACAAAGTTACGTGGAAGAGATCGCTGTGAAGTCGTGGAAGAGATCGCTGTGAAGGCTGCCCAAATTTCATTACTTTTTGTGTAAGTTTTTTTTTTTTATACAGAAATAAAGTGTGCCGTTGGCTGAGAAATTTAGGCCGGATATCGTTTTCATTGAATGAATTTACGGGATTTTTGCCACGATTTTTGTTTTGCCCCTCCGATATTTCAAGCACCATAATCGCGAAATCAGAATTCTATATTATATTCATTTCATTACTTATACTGAAAAGGGCCGTGATATTTTAAAACATTATTACATCCATTTTATAAAGAAACAGGGTAATCAATTATTATCCAATATTTTCACTCAGCGCCCTCTAGACCCAAATCCTGGAACTAACACGACCTTTGTTAGAACCAAATATTATGCAGAGAACACAATATACCTAAATATTCTTTTGGCCAAAATATGCTTTAGTGGTTTTATGCTTTTAGGTGCTTAGAAATCATTGAACTAATGGCACCGCGTGATATATTATACTACTTTGTAGTGGATTTGTCAGGACTTAAATAAAAGATCCAGTATTAGCAAAGTAATCCTATTTATTTCAGGTAATTGAGAAGACAATCGACATCACAAACGATACAGTTTTTATATAGAACTTATTATTTGACTGACATTGACAGTTGGGCAACAAGGTATTAAGGTTATAATTTAAGTGATGCATACATAATCCAACAGGATTGTAATTCTAAACGTAAGGCGATTGTAATTCTAAACGTAAGTCCTTATGAGGTAGGCAACGGGCAGGACACCAAAGGCTGTATTGGAGGTATTACAATGATGGGAAGAGACTATTGCAGTGACAGGGAGTCAGCCTATCGCCCACAAAAACGCCTTTAAAACCTCTGTCCCTTAACTTTCTTTTACAGTATACCCTGGAAGAGAAGCAGCTGGCACATTCTATGTTTTTCTTTTGCTCCCAGTCCACCATAATGGAAGGAAAAAAATACATTTTTAACAAGCAATGATCGTTATACATAGGTACATAAATAACTTCACGCCTGTATCCTTTATGAGGTAGGCAACGGACAGAACACCAAAGGTTGTATTGGAGGTATTACAATGATGGAAAGAGACTATTGCAGTGAAAGGGAGTCAGCCTATCGCCCGCAAATACGCCAATAATATGTCCCTTAACTGACTTTTGTAGTATGCCCGGGAAGAAAAACAGCTGTTACATTCAATGTTTATCTTTCGCTCCCAGTCCACTATGATGGAAGGAAAAAGATATATTTTTAACAAGCACTGATCGTTTAAATTTGTCCGTATTATACTTATTTTTCATTTCCCCAACTTGTTTAGTGAACTCGGGGTCAGTAATAACATCGATAAGTCTCGTATGGATAAGGGCCCGTTCACACCAGATCCATCAATGACGATTCGTCCTAAAACACGATACGTCATTACGGATACACGTTCACATTGCATACGGAATCGTGTTATTTCACGATTCGTCAAAATATCCGAATTGATGTTCACATTCGTTTCGTGATTCAGAGTTCAGTCTTGGCTGAACTACCTAAGGGCCGGTATTTCAATGCCACCTTATCTCAAATTGATCCAGGATTGAAGATAAGAACGACATAAGTGTATTTCAATATAGGATTAAAGTTAAGCGGCGAATAAAGTCCACCCTAACTAGCCTTAATTTAAGTGGAGGATTTTTGTCGCTTAAGTTCCGATCTGAGATTGGCGCGAGGCTACCTCGAAAAAAAGTTACTTTATGGTGGTTTATTTTTGACCCGCAAAAATCAACATGCTATGGTAGGTAATGAAATAATGGCTATTTGCTAGTTCAAGAATTATTTTCTTACGCAAGTATGCGAATTAGTAGAGCCAAGCCAAAATGAATAAGAACACAGTCTAAGGTCTTGGAGAATTTGGATTGTGTTGTAAATGATAAATAAATAAATAAACACTTACAAGCCGTTATAGCTGAAAGTGAATCAAGAAAACGCTACTATGATTTGCAAAATCAATTATTAGAATTAGAATTAGCAAAGAAACAGAAAGAGGATTCATTTTAGGAAAATTAGGCTTTTACTATTATAATAGTAGCTAGCGTTTTCTTGATTCGCTTTCTTACTTGTAAAATAATTTAAATTTAATAAATAAAACACAATGTAAATTCATATAATTTATTTAAATACCCCTTGCTACAAATTATTAAAATAATGAAAATATGGCACAACATGTGGCGAGAAATTCTGGCTGCCTCTTTAAAATGGATCTACGGGCACGCTGCTAGTCTCCTGTTCAATCGCTGGAAAATTGGCAGGCGGATCACCATTATTCATTTCTATTGCAATATAGCACAAGCTACACATAGATGCTGCACTTTTGTAAGTGCTAAACGAATACCAAGTGCTAATATAGGGAACCTTCTCTTCAGAACACCAATTGTCCTTTCAATGGGATTTCTAGTTCATCGAATTCTCCACTTTCAAATCTCTTTTTCACCAGACTATTTTGAAATATTCTTGAGTCATGTGCTGATTCGGGCCAACGAGCAACAATATCTTGAATGATCAAATCAGCTGTACATATGGCTTGAATATTTAATGAAAAATATTGTTTTCAACAATTGGCGGACAGAAATGCCATGTCTATGTCAGTCAATTATGAATGTCAACCAATGACAGCAAAAATCATAGACAAATCGACTTATTCTGTTTATTATGTTGCAATATTGCGATTTATCCTAGATTAGTTGAGGCGAGGAAGATCCGGATTGAAATACGCTTCTGTCTTTCAAAAGTGAGACTTAGCTTAAATGTAGGACTTAACTTAAGCAATAAGATAAGGTAGCATTGAAATACCGGCCCTAGCTCTCATTCGTCACAAAAAATTCACGATTCGTGTTTTTTGACGAATGAGAGTTTTAAAAGACTATACGTGATTTAAGACGTGTCCGTCATTTTACACGATTCGTGATGCGTGTGAACACGGGAATTTAAAAAGCATTGCCACCGTCAAAAAAAAACGAATCATGAAAAAAGACGATTACTCAAAAAACACGAATCGTCCTGGTGTGAATGAGCTCTTAAACGTAAAATGTAAGTAATTAATACCCTTTTATTTCCGGTCAAAAAAGTGTTTTCTTTAATGTCCATGAATCGGAAAAATCCAGACAATAGATATATTATAAAAAATATATCTTTTACCACGTAATAATATTTGATGGTTACACGACAGTATAAAAACGCTCTATAGCTTAAATGTCTCCAACTATAATGCTCCCTAGAGTAAAATTAAACAATGTAAGACCATGATGACAGAGCATTATAATTAGCGGTCCTATTGTCTTGATCAACTGTAGTACCATTAGCTTAGAAAAAAAAATCATTTTACGCGCCAAAACGTCTCGCGGCTCAGACAAGATGGCCGACAATTGGGGCTTCGTTGCTCTTTTGTTCGTACTCTCATTAATGTGGTTTGCCTTACTCGTTTTATTTTTAGTTTATAAATAACGATTAAACGAACTTACCTAGTACGTGAAGTTGAAGATTTTGGGCCGGGTAGGTGAATTTTACCTACTCATCTATTCAAACAAAGCACTTCGTATAATTATGATAGAACTTCACGTACTTACTACGTAAGTTCGCTTAATCAATAATTACCTATACTCGTGCTTTGTTCTCGAGATGAGTAACCTGTAAGAAACAATTATTTTCTATTTAACTTTATTACTTGTAGACTTTGAGACATCGATTATGAAATTCTATCAATAAAGTCACAATATGACGTACAGAAGGCAACAGATCAATCGTTACAAACCTTTTAAATTTCGCCAACCAATTGTGAACTTAAAGTAGAGGGCATAGAGTTCAGATTCAATTACAAACTTTTATTTATTTATTTATTTGTTAGGAGAACCAACAGCTCTTAAATAAGTTTATATAAAACAATAGGTTTCAGAAGGCCAATTAATGGTTCCCACGATTAGAAATTATATAAAATTAATGTGAGCAAGTAACATTAAGCTATGTACATACATCATATTAAGTATAACAATAATAGAGTTAATTAAAAAAATAATTGTTCAACCGCCGTCTTGCAGATTTGATACTGGTGTTAAAGAGATCCAAATACCTACTTCGACAGGTTTCTAACGCTTGACCTGCAGCTTTCTGTACATCTCTAAGGCTAGTGACAGACAATAAAATTTAGAATCTTACAAGTATAATAATTGTGAAAGTTTGGATTGGATGGATTGCATATATAGATGTTTGTTCCTCAATCACGACAGAACGGATCAACGGATTTGGATGAAATTTGGCATAGTGATAGTGTACAGTCTGGAATAGCATATGGGCTACTTTTTGGTTTACCACGGGATTCAAAATTGCGTGGGTAAAACTGCACGAAACAGAAAATTAATCTTTACAAACTGATCCTCACAAAATTTTACAGGCTTCATGGTTGAAGTTAAAAATGAAAATGATTTTTTTTTTATTCTTAGTAGGTATTTTTATACACTTTACGAACGTCAAACGCTGGATGAGGGCAGCGCGGGTCCGGACGACATGATGACATGAATCCTGGGGAAGGCCTCCGTCGAGAAGTGTGTATCTCTCGGCTCATGAAGATAATGGTCGCCCATTATCTACCAATGTGTTGTCTACTACTACTTCTTATTCGGCTTTAAAAAAACGAAATAAAAGTAGAAACCTAGGTAGACCGAAGGAAAAAAGTCGTCGGAAAAAAAACTCTCGACACTCTTTTGTAAAAAGTGCTTATATAGGTACAATTTGGAAAAAATACAGCTCTGCTATAAAATGAACAAACAAACAGAAGTGTTAAGAGTGTTAAGCTGTGGCGTGAATGTTCCAGCCAGGATGGTTTAGTAAACAACAATTATAAACTGGCTCAGATCTGGGTGTGTACTTGAATACGCTTTATTTCTGCTGTAAAAACCGTTGGATACATAAGTACTTGAATGAAGTATCAAGTGTGAGTAATTTATTAATTTATTATTAGTTTTTTATTTATCATGTTCATTAGCATTCAAATTAACTTTAGAGAAATTTGAATTTACTCAAAACAAATAAAAATCATGTTTAATATCCCATTTTAAAACATATTTTTTTATTAAATAGATGATGCCCGCGCGCTTCGCTCGTGTCTTGAAACTCGAGGAATAAGATATTTCATACAAACTTAAATGTCCTGTATTTACCGCCGTAAATAATTTCGGAAATTACTTCAATAGTGCCCACCTACGTATGTTTCAAAGTTCAGCTCTCTACGCCTAATTGTTATGGTTTTACGTTGCCTGTCAGTACTCAGTCAGTAACAAAACAGTTTAATATTTATTTAGTTACACTTTATGCACACAGTAAAAAAAGAAAAAACAACAGAAAGTTAAAAAAGGGAACTAAGTTGTAAGGAAAAAAACTGTACAAACATCAGCAGGTAATAACAAATTTTATGATTTAATTATAATAATATAACTACTATATGTTAAATACAAATAAATAAAATATATACAATATTATATATAATTTCTTGAGTTGAATTCACCGACCGCAACGCGACTCTCTCTAGACACCCTCTAGTTTAGTTCAATGAATGCCGCCCTTCGGGGACAAATAACTAGAAATATTTTGTCATTTGACTCGTCACCACTTAATTGTTTGAGCCGTTATGTTTTTTGTGGCGTGTTTATTATGCGGAAAGTTTGATGGTTGCGATTATGAATAGCATTAAAATTACGATTGTATATTCAAATTATTATTAAGTAAGGGCCTTTGGACATTTTTTTATTGTTTGCTAAAACCGCGTTTGACATCAATCTCACCAGGAGGTACCTACCTATTCTCTGAAACAAGAACGTCGAGGTCATCGATGTAACAGCGACGAGTGACATAGTTGGTATTCATTTAAATCATAACACGACAGCAGCGCTCGTCGCATCAAATGTCACCCCATTTTCCGCTCACTGCATAATGTTTTAAGCAGTGTATTCAAGCTACTTGATTGGTCAGCTTTAACACTAGAGGTTGGAAACGTTTGAACGTACCCGTAAATGCAGCTCGCCCCAAAAACGTCTTATACTTAACCCCAAAGCCTATTATTCTCAAAATTTACAGTCCATATTTACGGTCCAATATTTTTCATACATTCATTCCACTCCAAAAAAAGTATAGTACTAAAACGAAATGAACTAATATTTCCATACTTCAATTCCACTTAAACTTAAACCTTAAAACAATATTGGTAGAGTCAATAGCGAAGTTGTGGGATAAATTAATGAAACACATGAGTATAAATTGCTTATACCAATATTATCATCATTATGCTATAGCAATATTACAGTATAATGACGTGAATAGTTACGTGGCGGTTCGTGCCGAGTTTTGGTAAACAAGCAAGCTAGGCCCGTTTTGTTCCTTTTCAAATATTTATAAAAAATGCCTTCACCGAGCGATGGCCGTTCGCGCGGCATTAAATTTGCTTTCATTTGCATCAGATATGTATAAAATACAATGGAATTTAGAGTTAGGAATATTTGAAACGGCTATGGTGTTTAATATTTTGTAGGTACCGTTTGAAAGTAACTTTAAAAATGTTCTAAATAAAAATGTCCCGACCAGTAGTGTCTTAAATAATAATAACTTTAATAAATCGGTACTGCACATTTTATTTAAATAATTAATTCATAAGCAATTTACTTTCAATAATATTTTTAAGTTTTTGTATTTAATAATGCTCAACTATACCTAAATAACTAAAAAATGGGCTTAATCAAAGTCTTCCGAACCTGGGCCTCTCGTTTGCCAGACGAATGCACTTTCACTAAGCTACCAGGACCTGGCGATCCGCCATCGAAATTCTTCTATGGCGTGGTGCCTTCAACTACCACAGGAGCAGGTGCAACATGGACGTTCGACATGATCTTCGTCTTATCCATGTTCATTTTAAAGCCCACTCGCTGCGAGGCTCCACTGAGGTCATCGAGCATTTTACTCAGGTCCTGCAGGGTCTCAGCCATGACTACGATCTTATCGCGAATCGAAGGTGAGTGATGTACTTTACCCCAGTCCAGAAGATTAAAGACATCTTCCTACGCTGCGGTGAATTGTAGAATTTAAAATATAAATATATAAATATTTATTTAAAATATCTAAAAAATCTGAGTTGCTATCTGTAACTGTGTATATCATACTATACATTACACATACATACATAACGTCACGCCTGTATCCCTTATGGGGTAGGCAGAACACCAGAGGTTACAAGACCATCTGATGTCACGTTTGACAAATTTGGAGGTATTATAAAGATGGAAAGAGACTATTGTAGTGACAGGGGGTCACCCTATCGCCCACAAAACGCCTTTAAAACCTCTGTCCCTTAACTGACTTTTACAGTATGCCCGGGAAGAGAAACAGCTGGCACATTCTACGTTTTTCTTTCGCTCCCAGTCCAGCATGGAAGCTTATTTATTTATTTTATAATTTATGTACATACAAGGAAACTTAAATAGACAAACAATTAAATTGACAACAAAGTACAAAGGCAAAGCTTATTCCTAAAAGAAATTTCTACCAGCAAGCTTACTATACATTCTAATTATAATTTTTTTGTTTGGCTCTGTGGCAATGTTGACATATTTGGCAATACGGTACAGTAGGATTTTTAAATAGTATATTTCATTACGAGTGCGGAAAGCCTGTCATTGCAAAGAGTTCCGACAAATGTCTGTACACGAGCCGAGGCGCAGCCGAAGGCGAGGGTTGACAGTCGGAACGAGTTGCAATGACGGTTCCGCACGTGTACTGAACGACTATTTTTAATACAGTTGCGAAAAAATTAAGCAATTTTATAAAATATACAAAATGGCGCCAGCCGTGAAAGATTATAAACAGAGATTTTTTTGTTTTGTTTACCCATTCTGGGTAGGCAAAGGGAACTATGCCCATACAGCCAAGTCTTTACTAGATTTTTTGCAGTGACATGAAATGAAAATGAATTTAATGAGATAAAATGAAATGAAACCTAACCTAACTCATTGCATCAAATCATTTTACCTGATATTGAAACAAATTAGCAGCTTCTTTTCAGAAATATTTGCATGAATCGTAAAAACTTCTATGAATTTTGTTTTAAGTAAAACCTTCGTGGTTGATTTTTTCTTTTTATTGGACATTATTTTGACATTTGGGAAAGAGAACGCACGAGTGCGGAAAAGGTAAAGAAAAAGCACAAGTATGTAATAGCCCACATCCCGAACGCTAAACGTCCCTGCAATACGCCACTTTTTGAGCAACTGTATTAAAAATTATTTTTACTATCAATCTTACATATACTTTATTGCAGTAAAATGTTTTTTTTTTAACTTTTTTCATGATCAGAATAAAAATTGTCTTGTTAAAAAAAAAGAAGTCTTGCTACTTTAAGGGTTAAAGAAGACTAATCAATACCACTTTTGTTCAACTAGGTGATATCACCCAAAGAACAAAGTGGAATAAGCTCACTCTTAGGGTTTAAGTGGAAATAAATATTACGATTTATAATCCTTGCTTAAAATCGTTTTGGGGTGAAATGGAACTATTTTTGGAACTTAGTGGAAGAAGCCATAAAAACTATAGATAGCTAGTTTCTCAAGTGCTTTGAGTCGTGTTTGAGCATTGAGTTATAGAAGTCAATGTGTTTGAGTCCCATAATTGGCCGGAATCATAGATGTAGACAATTATAACTCTGTGGCCGGAATAAGCATTATTATGTCAAATATGTCATATTTGCCAACAGACGTTTTGGACAGGTTTCTTTCATAAAGAGATTATATTATTGTTATTTACTATGTATGGTTACCAAAAAATTTTACTCACCATTGTGGCGGTCTGCCTTGGTGTTGCTTTAGCGTTGAGTATCATTCACTTTGGCTTGATATACATGGATACGCAAAAACTGGGAATACCTTGGACCCGTAGCTTGGTGGAACATGAATTCGATGAAGAATGAACAAGCCAATTAAATAATTGGAAGTCTGAGTATAAGATGAGTCTCAAGTTATTACTAAGCTACAACACGCTGTGCTAAAAATAGAATCAACTTACGTACTCCCTACGCTCTACGCCCATTGGTACTATTGCAGTATGTTAATTGTCTCAATGTCCACACAGAAATATTGCAATCAAAGGTGAGAAAGAAAAAGAATTTGTTAAAATGTCTATGGTATTGAGCTCATCTGTGCATGTGTTGAGTTTATTTTATAATATGTTGACAAGCCACTGAATATACTACAGTATTTAAAGTGCGGAGTTTTACAATTCTACTTTGTATTCTTTCTACCTAGGTCCTAGATGGAAACCTAGTCGAATTAAATCAACTGTCCCTATTCATGTTTTGTGAAGATGACTTTTGACCTGAACCTTTGAAAACCATTTCATATACCCAGGAGTGTTTTGAAGAAGTCAATCGTAGCTGATTCGTGAAATATACCTATCTATAATATCAGAAGACATGGAAATTTGATTTAGAAGTCAGAATTTATATGATTTCATAAGTGGTAGTAGATGTAAGTAAATACAGACACTTGTGCTGTCATAAACGATGAGAAATCGACATGAGAAATCGACCAATAACTTATAACCCAAAATTAGGTAGGTAATCTAAAAATAACTGTATAGAATACGGGTATGAGCAGTGCAGAAAGTTAAAATAAATTACTCAGTTTTCGCCTCAAAATAGAAGTGAAAATGATTAATAGCTGATAATATACAACAGATGAGCTCATATTGGACAAAAACAGATTGCGGGCCACTGATTGGTGATAAAGCAACGATGGTCAAAAATAACAACAGATGGTTAATTCTAATAAACGAATGTATTACAAGGCCAGCTACTCGGTTTTTCAGTGCTATGTAATTTAGTACTAATAGAAATATTGATACGTGGGATGTCACATAACTACCAACGCTTAAAATTGCAAGAGTAACCATGGAATTATCGGAACAGAAAACCTTCCGAACTTTTGTAAGATTTTATTAGATTTTTTTAAGGATTTTACGTTTTACTTTTACGTTACGGTATTTTTAATCGTTACTAATAATAAAATACTCTTTACATTATGATTTTTATTGCTTTAGATCTCACTGTTTTATAAAATAAGGATGGATGTTTGACTTCTACATCCCATCCTTATTTGGTAGCTAAATCATCACAAAGACGAACACGTCCATCCACGACACTTAGAAATACCAGCAAGGCTAGCAAGCGACCATCGATAAACACTTGAATCGACAAGATAAATATTATTTTATTATTTTATACATACGCACCATACGACTTAGATATAATTACTCGATTTGATACCATGATTACCATGACAGAACCAAATATGCCATATTCTTAAAAAATACATACTCTAAGTGCCATATTCTAAGAAGATATCGATAAAGACCCGATTTATTGTTGTCAAAAGTCGCATGCAGCCTCTCTGGACTGTAGTGGTCGATTAGAAACAACAGACGCTGTAGGTAGTTTATTACATACCTTGGCGACCCGTGTCAAAAAGGAACTATCAAAGTGCTTGGTGCCACTTTTTCGAATATTTGTCTTTCGTTTGGAAGTTCTGTCTTCGTCTAGTGGTCCAATTGGTTCAAAAAGAACGTTCGCGCACTCTCCAAAATGTCGGCATACTGTATAATACACGATTAAACAAGACGACAACAATTTTACGACGATGCTCTACAATCTGCAATTTTTTTCCGTAGGATTTGTCGTTGTTTATGAGCTAACTTGGCTAGCTTGGCCGAACCTTCCCAAAATGACCCCAGACAGGATCGCACTTGGGCTGTGTAAAAATTAGGGAGCCGTTCAGGACAGAAGCACGGCCCGAACTTTACGCCACTTTAGCTATGGACACAATTATGTTTACCTTTTATTTTATAAATGAAAAATGCGAAAAGAAAAATGAAAAATATAAACAATGTAGGTACTAAGTTGAAAACGAATAGGCAGCTTTATCGCTAGTTAATGATTTCCCCCTTCTTCATTTGATTGACTCCTTCCATGCTGAACTGGGAGTGAGAGAAAAACATAAAATGTGCCAGCTGCTTCTCTTCCCGGGCATACTATAAAAGTCAGTTAAGGGACAAAGGCTTTATTGGCGTTTTTGCGGCGACAGGCTGACTCCCTATCACTGCAGTAGGCTCTCTCCATCATTATAATACCTCCAAATTTGTGAAATGTGAAATCAGATGGTTTTATAGCCTCTGGTGTTCTGCCTACCCCATAAAGGACTGCTGAAAACTGCTCGCGTCCGCAAGGTTTAGCCCTCGATGCCTTGTACGTGGTCCCTGGGTGGTGCTAAACGAGCAGTAAAATCTGGTGGTAGGCTTCGGCCGTGGCTTGTCACCACCCACTAGACAAAACCATGCCGCCAAGTGACTTAGTCGCGTTCCGGCATGATGTCTAGTGTAGCCATTGAGGAGGATAGGTCTGAGTAATCGTGCTGCATCGGAGAACAGTTTTCAACTCGTGGGATAATGACTCACCGGGTAACTCGTTTCGGAGGGTAGCGGGATCCGAAGCACGGTGCACCGCTGGCCGACCGCAGGTAGTAGGGGGCCCAAGTAGCATGCCAGCCACATGCGAAAGGCTGCCCCGCCACCTCGCGAAAAATCCCGGGAGGCTCCATCGTGCCGGTTGGCGACCGGTTGGAGAGGACCCGATGGCGACCTCGGGGGGGGTTCGGGCGTCCCCGCAGTCTCCAGGCGAGTTCCCCAATGGTGCGTTGTTCCCTACGAGTTGCTTGGTTCCATTTGCAGCGCTTCACTCAACTTCTATTCTCCTCCCTATTCACTCCACAATTCATAATGAAAGGTCCTAAAAAGAGTAAGGTTCAACAGCGGTTGCACTTCCTCTCCCTCAAAGTGCACTTCTGTAACATCCGAGGAGTGCACTCCAATCTGAATGATGTCCACCACCATCTTGAGACGGAGAGACCCCACCTACTCTTTCTAACGGAGACGCAGATCTGCGATCCGTCGGACTCGGCATACCTTGGTTACCCAGGCTATATCCTGGAGTCACTTTTCCGCCCGCACGCCGGGGTGTGCATGTATGCCAGTGACAAGATCTGTTATCAGCGTCTCCGTTACTTGGAAGTGCCGGACCTTTCAGTCATGTGGGTTCACATAGATACTGGCCTAGACCAAGTGGTTTACGCCTGTATCTATCGTTCACATAGCGGAGATCGGGAGACAACGAGGCTTATGGAATACCTTGGCAATACAGCAGATAAGATTCAGCAACGTTTTCCCACGGCGCAGTTGGTGTTTCTGGGGGATTTTAATGCTCACCACGGGCAGTGGTTATACCCGTATCAGGACACTGACCATGCTGGCAGAGAGGCCTTTAAGTTTTCGCTGACTTATGGTCTCTCACAGCTTGTTAACGAGCCTACGCGCATCCCTGACGTTGCTGGCCACACTGCGTATTGCTTGGACCTTCTGCTGACAACCGATCCTGACAGATACTCGGTGTCCGTCACTGCACCTTTAGGGACATCCGATCACTGTGTGGTGAAATCTGTATTGCTGTACTCGCCACCTGACACCCGCCCAAAAGGCTCCAGGCGAGTATGGCGTTACAAGTCAGCAGATTGGGATGAAATGCGACATTTCTTCGCATCTTATCCATGGCGGCAAACTTGTTTTACATCAACCGATCCATCGTGCTGCGCTAATGCTGTCTCAAGTGTGATAGTTCAAGCAATGGAGTACTTCATTCCCCACGCTGATCTATCCCTTGAAACCAAAGCTCGCCCATGGTTTAATACTGCTTGCCTTGCCGCTGAAAAGCGAAAGCGGGAAGCATACAAAGCCTGGGCAAATGCTCGCAGAAGCAAAGCCCTGGATTCGCATGAACTTAAGAAAAGATACAATGCTGCCGCCAAGTCCTGCAAAAAGGTAATCAAAAGAGCTCGTTTTTCCCACATAGGCCGTATCGGAGACAGAATAGCAGCATACCCTTCGGGAAGTAAAGCTTTCTGGTCCCTTGCCAAGTCGGTCGAAACGAACTTTTGTCGCCCGTCGCTGCCACCACTGAGGAAACCCGATGGTTCTCTGGCCCACACTGCTAAGGAGAAAGCAGATTTATTTGCTAGTATCTTCGCAGAAAATTCTCGTCTAGATTGCCAAGGAAAAATCCCACCCCAATTACCTCAGTTCGGACCTACAATGGGTACCGTTCACATTCGCCAAAAGGAGGTTCTTAAATGCTTGCTGCGCCTAGACGAGAACAAAGCTAGTGGTCCAGACGGTATTCCTGCAGTGGTCTTAAAACGCTGCGCAGCTGAGTTGTCTCCCGTTTTGACGCGTCTTTATCGACTTTCATTGGAATCCGGTAAGGTTCCCAAGTCCTGGAAGCTTGCTAACGTACAACCAGTACCAAAGAAGGGAAGCCGTGCCGATCCTGTCAACTATCGACCAATTTCAATCACTTCCATACTTTGCAAAGTCATGGAACGTGTATTGAACAATCGACTCCTGGCATACCTCGAGACCAACGAGCTCCTAAGCGATAGCCAATATGGTTTCCGCAACGGACGCTCGACCGGCGATCTTCTCGTGTATGCCACTCACTTATGGAGCGAGGCCTTGGAGGGTCATGGTGAAGCAATAGCTGTATCCTTAGACATTTCCAAGGCCTTTGACAGGGTCTGGCATGATGGTCTCTTAAGTAAGCTTCCAGCTTATGGAATACCGATTGGGCTCTGCGACTGGATATCTGATTTTCTGAGGGAACGGTCAATTCGAGTAATCTTAGATGGCTTCTCCTCCGACCAAATGGCAATTAATGCCGGGGTACCTCAGGGATCTGTTCTCTCTGCAACATTATTCTTGCTGCACATTAATGACCTTTTAACACCGGGCATTATTAGTTATGCTGATGACAGCACTGTTGTAGAGAGATACGTATCCAATGCGCGAGCGAGCCCCCGTGAAATCCAGAGTTTAAGAAAGTCAATGATTGAGCGCGTTGATTTGACCTTACGGAAAGTATCCGATTGGGGTGAGTCGAATTTGGTCAAATTCAACGCGTCCAAAACTCAGGCGTGTCTATTCTCCGCAAAAAAGAGCACCTTCACATTAACGCCCACTTTCCAAAATGTATCTGTCCCCATCACTGACCATCTAGGGCTTTTAGGCGTAACTATAACATCCAGTTTAAACTTCGGTCAACAAATTGTGTCCATGGCTCAAGTAGCTTCGAAAAAGTTGGGAATCATCTCGAAGGTACGGCGGTACTTCCGCCCTGCACAGCTTCTTAACTTATATACAGCTCAAGTGCGATCATGCATGGAGTACTGCAGTCATCTTTGGGATGGTTCAGCCAAATATCAACTAGAAGCGCTGGACTCCGTTGACCGAAGAGCCCGTAAATTAATTAACAACGTCGACCTTACGACCAAAAAACTACAGACCCTAGAGCATCGTCGTAAGGTTGCTTGTTTAACCGTGAACTACAGGATACATTTTGGTGAGTGCGCGAGTGCTCTGTTTGAGCAAATTGAACCCTCACCCTTTTACCATCGGACTACTAGACGCAGACAGAACTTCCATCCGTATGTGGTTGATATTCCGAAAAGTCGAACTAAGCGCTTTGACAGTTCCTTTTTGATACGGGTCGCCAAGGTTTGGAATGAACTGCCTGCGTCTATTTTCCCTGACCAGTATAGTCCTAGTACTTTTAAGCGTCGAGTGAATAGGTTTCTCGTGGATGGACGTGTACCACCTTAGTCTTCATGTTCACTTAACATCAGGTGTCATTGAAGACAAACGTCCCATCCATATTTTATAAAAAAAAAAAAAAAAAAGGATACAGGCGTGAAGCTATGTATGTATGTAATGATTTCAGCCATGCAGAAATTTAATTTGGACCAATATAATCCAAAGGCCCTAGATGGCCGATGATGGGGCTGATGCTTATATTTTGAATACTGAACGTTTAGGTGAAGTTGCTCTTTTCAACGGAAAATACACACGGCTGTGTTTTGGACGACTTAAATTTGATCTTCTTAGTCTCGCCTCATTCGTACACTTCCGTCAAGGTCAAATCAACGTGTTCATTCATATAGGTACATTCTCAAAACCTGGATTTTGCTCATTCGCACATTGCATACTTACCTGAGTATTTCTCTACAATAAGGAACGTGCATAATGACGGTGCTGCCGACTGGTGACTCAAATCCGAAACTAGTAAGTACTGCTCTATCAAAATTTGCGAAATATACTTAGTTACTATATGGCGATACATTTCAGCATAAATATATCTTGTATTATGGCGAATTTTTTCAATTTTTTTCTCCAGGTTCAGTAACTTGAACCAAATGAACTTAACTTGCCGCTGCTTATATAAAGGGGAATCAGCTAATGATTTTCCTAAAGTAGCTGTGAAAATATGCTGTGATTTTATTTATTTCATTAAATTATTTATTTAACTGGCGATGGTTGTAATTCGGACATTTCCAGTCCCTTATCATAACCCAATAATTGCCGATGCGATGGCGTACCCCACTGTTGGGCATCGCTAAGTTTTGGTTTGGCGCTTTCAGAAGAATTTATGTATTAACTAAGGCGTGCTTATATTTCCCTGAATTAACAAATTACAAATGTGATAAAATGAAAACAAATAAAATTAGCTGTATAGCTTCTCAGTATTAGTGAATAATAATTTTTGCAATGCAAATGTTATTGAAAAGATTATTGAATTATAATTTAAAGATTACTTTTCTGCGATAATTTTCCCAATCATCACAGCCTCATTTTTTATATATTTATATGGTACCTTTTCAACCGGCCTCGAAGAGCTATTGACCTTTTAACACATTTTGACCACGCTGACAATCGGAACCTAATTATAATTTTATAACTTTTATCATATTAAAAAACAATGCAATTGAAGATATTATTATGCTTAAATATTTGAAGGTACGATGACGGGTCTGATAAATTTCCCTTTCGTCCCACATAGGCTCTTTTGGCAGTTTAGTGCTGCCACCTAAAGTTACTGCACGTTCCCTATAATGCTGTTACCAGCGTATCCAATAATGCCTGGAAGAAATAAAGTTGCAGAGATTACAGATCACTTCTTCTCGATTCAATAATCTCCCAAAGCATTAGCCAGGTTTAGGTCACCTTGCGTGCAACTGTCAGGGTATGATAGATGCATACAGTTATCAGAGGTACCCCGACATTAAGGCAATGTGTTGCGAGGGTTTTTTAAAACAAATTCCCCCGCATAACAACCTCGATTCCACAAACGGACTAACTGGATGTGAAGTAAGCTAGGTACTATAATCTAGAAAGATAGCAATCAATATTAATTATTTGTAAATTGTATAATTAATCCTTAACTTTAGGCAAGCTATCCAAAGTTATTTAATAGGTATGTAAGATTAATTGTAAATTGATTGTTTTTCACTTAATAACTATTTCTATATCTTTCTAAAAATAATTAATGTACCATAGGTACTAACTTATTATTACCCGTAGTTTTGTCTTATTTTAACTTCTCTTTTACATGTTTATTACCACGTTACCTTTTTGTATTGATAAGAATTTTATATAATTATGTAGCACATAGGATTGCCTATATACTCTAGTAATAAAATCCTATGTATATAAAGCTAAATATAAAATAAATAACAAAATATGTAAACTTGATTAGGGGAAAATTGTAAACTTGACTATATTTTTGATCTTTAAATTTAAATTGTTAATATTCTTAATTTAGGCTTTCTTGCATTTTGTAGCAATTAAAATTGTCCATCTTTAATAAACATAACCCTTAATATAAGTTATAAACATAACAACGAATTGTGGAAATAACTCTAGAATGTAAGAGAAAAACGAATTAAAATAAAATTTAAACTGCGGCTCTCTTTACGGTATTGCTCAGTTTTGGAGTCTAACGGCAGTCTGAGAGATTGATATTGACTTCAATTAACAAACTCAAGATTTACTTTTTATCGTGCTCTTCATACTGCCTGCCTGAAAAATACCGCAACGAAGCCAAGTTATTATTATCAAGTCACCACGAGGTTTTATTTTCAAGATCCCATTGGTACTGCCCAACCTCCACATCTCCATACAGTCCACTGCTGGGTAGTATCAACCAATGGTCCTTCGAGAGCCGGATCTCTGAAGATTGCGTCAAACCTAGTGAAGCCTTCGTGGAGTCTTCGTGGTGGCGTCGAAGAGTCTCCGTGGTGCCGTCGTGTGCAGTCTTCGTGGTGGCGTCGATGAGTCTCCGTGGTGCCGTCGTGTGCAGTCTTCGTGGTGGCGTCGAAGAGTCTCCGTGGAGCCGTCGTGTGCAGTCTCCGTGGTGCCGTCGTGGTGTCGTCGTGAAGCCGTGAAGATCGAGAGGCAAGACGGACAGCGCTGGAAGAAGCCATCACGCGGCCACCTAGCGGTGTTAAACGGCCATCAAACAGCGTGCGTTAATGCCATTTATGGTAGTGTGGGTTACCAGACGCGCCCACGAGTCCACAGGACTCAATAGTCTGACCTCGCTGGTAAGGTTCTATTACTGAGGGTTTCTCAGAGCTGTTTTACGGCCTCGAGGAAGCTGACGAGTTGGGTTGTTCCTACCCTTCTCCGAGCAGCCCAAGGTGGTAGCGCTCTCTGCCAGGTGGTTCCCCTACCCGCCCTATCCTATTTCCACCCTCGGCTGACGTCATCACGCTAGGAAGTCAGTCGAACTGCTAGTGATAGGAAATAGGTATTATAAGTTAGGGTTTTTATTGTGTTTAGTGAATATTTAGATTGGAACCCCCTCGTAGCACCATGTCGGACGGAAAGAAGCTAAGGTCAGGCAAGAAAACCGGTACACCATTGGACAGTGAAGCATCAGGAACCACAGAGACCAATACGTGGAGCCATGGGACCGGCACAGAAGAGCAGTCACGCAATAGCACGCAACAAAGTAGCGAACAGGTGACAGAATCGAGCGGAAATATAGAAGTAACGGAAGTTGTTAACACAACTACATCTACTGCCTCTTTTCCCGGAGTCGACATTAATCGAATGCGGACGAACGCAACCGAGGAACGAGCCGAGCGCGCTCGCCGCCATTACTACGTTTAACCTTTGCCGCTGACACCGCGCAATCTGTATAAACAAATAATTACTGTAAACGTACTTCAAGAATACACGTATAAATTTCCGTAACAAGTGTATCATTTAAAACTCCAACAAGTTTTATGGCGACCGTAAATATCTACGTGGAGGCGTAGATCTCGAATTTGTAATCTTGGATCGAAGAAGAAGCTATTCCATACAAGGAAGAACTGAGCAACGACGGAGAATAAAAACAAGGAATCAAGGGTGCAACAGTGCAGTTGGCTTCTAAAAGGGAGGTTTGCCCGTTCCTTTACCATTTTATCCATCCTGTGTAGCTTGCGAATTCATTTAATAATTTTCTAGTCCCGATTAATATATTTATTTTTATTTTTGAGGGTATTTTAATATTACATTTGTTCTAGAAAACTAATTCGTGTGTAAAGTTTTTGCTACAAATTACAGTCACTTTAAGATAGTTTTAAAATAGATGCCAAATTAAAACATTATCTAGTAGTAAAAGTATTATTTGATTAAGTAAGTACCTACTACGTACTTATGTGTATTTCCATTTCAATAAGTGATACTAACGAAATCACCACATTCCACCTCGTCTGAGATGCCTAGGTAACAAATTTACTGCAAAACAATTCGTTCAGATAAGCCTTATAATATTTCAGTTTGATGCACCCGAGTCGATCAGCTGTGCGACCTTGAGGCTCCCAGTATCACAACAACGCAGTAATACCGAGAATCCCTTTGTTTCCGCGCGCTTAGAATCACTGTGATTTATAGGTTTGCAGATTATTAAGGTATTTATACACCTTCTTATCTTATTTTTTTTTCTTTCGTTAATTTATTTCGCTCATTGCAATGACTGATACCGAGACAAAAGAACTTAAAGAACTCATAGCTAAGAGATCTTCAATCAAAGGCAGATTAACAACATTTGAACGTTTTTTAAGTGATTTTAAACTATTAGATCATGTAAGTAAATGTCAAATTATAGAGTTAAAGGTTAGATTTAGAAAATTAGAGGAATTATTTAATGATTATGATTTGATTCAAATGAATATCGAAATCAAAGATTTATCATCTCAAAGTGAAAGAGAAGGAACTGAGGATAGGTTTTTCAAGGCAAGAGCTGAGTGTCAAGAGCTAATTGAAAATTACGAATCTTGTCCCAAATCGGAGGATTCCGCATCTGTTAATTTAAATAATTTTAATGTTAAATTGCCCACAATTAAACTGCCGACCTTCGAAGGTGAGGGCTGTAAATGGCTAGAATTCAGAGATACCTATACTTCTCTTATACATAACAATGAATCATTACCGGATATTGTCAAATATCAGTACTTGAAGGGTTCCTTGTCTGGTACTGCGGCTAATGTAATCGACTCTTTAGAGTTGACTAGTAAAAATTATAGCATAGCATGGAAATTGGTAATGGATCGTTTTAATAACAAACAACAATTAGTGAATACTCATCTTAATGCGCTATTAAATGTCCCAAGTATCCATAGAGAGTGCGCTAAATCTCTACGGTTTTTAACCGACCATATTAGCAAAAATCTTCGTGCATTAAATAGTTTAGATGAGAATACGGATAATTGGGACACATTAATTATATTTATGTTTACAAATAAGTTAGATTGTATGACAGCTGCTAAGTGGGAAGAACACAAAAATAACATGACAATTAGTGTTAAGTTAGATGATTTTTATGATTTTTTAAGAAAAAGAGCTAGTGTCCTTGACCTTGTTCTCCCGAGCAGCAGTGAACAGACGAATAAAAATTTAATGCAGTCGGGCTATAAGCGCCTAGACAAACAACAAAGGTCTTTTGTGGCTGCTTCGTATGAAAGCAAGGATGCTAGCACTGCGGCGTGTTTTGTTTGTAGCGGTGATCATTTAGTTTATTATTGTGAAAAGTTTTTAAGTATGACTCCAGCCAATAGGTTAGATTTTATAACAAAACAACGAGCCTGTATTAATTGTCTGCGTAAAGGTCACTTTGCTCATCAATGCAAGTCTGGACCCTGTAAGGTGTGTAAGCGAAAGCATAACTCACTTTTGCACAAGGACAACAAAGAACCTGTTAAACAAACAATGACCATGTCGGTGGCAACCTGTGTAGCTAACGAAATATTATTGTCGACAGCTGTTATAACTGTATCCGGCGATAATTCGGTTAAAATGTATGAAGCACGTTGTTTATTGGATAGTGGAAGTCAATCGTCATTTATTAGTAAAAGACTAAGTAAAATATTAGAAATTAAAGGTCATTTTGTAAAGTCGGTTTATGTCACTGGGGTCAACAATACTTCTTTTGAGGCGTTAGAAAGGTGTACGGTCAAGGTACAGTCGCGATCAAATGTGTTTAGCACGAAAGTCAATGCATTTATTATTGATGAAATTACCAGTGTGTTGCCAACTTGCGAAGTAGACATATCGAATTTAGGAATACCTACTAATTTAAGTCTAGCAGATCCCAACTTTAACTACCCTGGAAAGGTAGATTTATTATTAGGTTCAGATATATTTTGGGATCTGATCTCTCCAGGTCAAATAAAATTAGGTCTGCATAAACCTATATTACAAAACTCTATATTAGGCTGGTTAGTAGCAGGCCCAGTCATGTACACTAGTAAAAGCAAATATATAAACGAAAACAAAATGGTTTGTAATTTCAGTCATGATATTCGGAGACAACTAAGCAAATTTTGGGAGTTGGAAGAGGTTCCAGTTAGTCCAAAAATGTCTCCAGAGGACGAAGCTTGCGAGCAGCACTACGTGCAACATACGCGTAGATTAGCAGACGGGCGATTTTGTGTCACATTGCCTCTGAAAATAGACCCCCAAGAGTTAGGGGACTCATATTATTTAGCAAAAAAACGATTAGACTCACTCGAAAAACGTTTCAACAGGCAACCGGACATAAAATCGCAGTACGTAAGTTTTATTCGTGAATATGAAGACCTTGGTCATTTATCAAGGGTAGATCGCCCTAAGAACGCTGTTTTTTTACCTCACCATCCTGTATTAAAAGAACAGAGTGAGTCAACTAGATGTCGAGTAGTTTTTGATGCATCAGCAAAGACCAGCTCAGGTCTCTCGCTTAATGACATCATGATGGTAGGACCAACAGTACAAGATAACATTTTTTCTATTCTCACGCGACTTAGGCAACACGAATATGTCGTTACAGGAGATTTAGAGATGATGTTTAGAAATATTTTTATTGAACCAAGTCAAAGACATTTGCAAATGATTTTATGGCGAGAAAACGAGAACGAACCAGTTAAGTATTTACAATTAAATACAGTAACGTATGGAACTTCAAGTGCTCCTTTTCTAAGTACAAGATGTTTAGTTCAATTAGCGCATGAATGTACGGAACCGTTGGTAAGGAACGTTATGTTACATGATTTTTTTGTCGATGATTATATTTCCGGACACTCAAATGAACATGATTTATTGTTTATTTATCAACGAGTAACACATAAATTAGAGTCAGCAGGTTTTAATTTGCGAAAGATAAGAAGTAACTGTCGTTTGTTATTGGATGAAGTTTATAGTAAGTCATGTAATCATAATCAAGGCAAGTTAAAGTTATCAACCAGTACTCATACTTTAGGTATTGAATGGGACCCCAACACTGATTGCATAGTTATACCAGTTTCAAAGTCCAAAGTATATAAAAATTATGATAAATTTACTAAACGAATTGTGTTGTCCATATCTTCAAGTATTTTTGATCCGTTAGGAATACTATCCGTTTGCATTATTACCTGTAAAATTATTCTTCAGCTATTGTGGTTAGAAAATTTAGGATGGGATGACGAAATCCCAAATAATATTAAAGAAATGTGGTTAAGATTTATTAGTAACTTAGCATGTATAGAAAACCTATCGATTCCTCGTAATGTATTTTGTTCTAAGCCTATTACAGTAGAGTTGCATGTTTTTTCCGATGCGTCGGTAAAGGCCTACGCAGCCTGCGTGTACGCGAGATCCATCGATACATTAGGTAATATTACTGTGCGACTTTTGTGCGCTAAAGCAAAGGTAAAGCCATTGAAATGTGTAACTATACCTAGAATGGAGTTATGTGGAGCAGTACTCGCTGCCCGACTATTTAACAAGGTTGATGAATCATTACGCTGTACGATTAATAATACATACTTTTGGTGCGATTCAAAAATTGTACTCGGGTGGTTGCAAACTGCATCTCACAAGTTAAGTGTGTTTGTGTCTCATAGGGTTGCAGAAATAAACGACATATGTAACAATAATAGGTGGATGTATGTACCATCATCACTGAATCCAGCTGACTTGGCGTCACGTGGAGTGTTCCCTGAGGAGTTGGTGTCCTTACCCCTGTGGTGGGAGGGTCCTGCGTTCCTAAAGGATACTCCAGGACAATGGCCAGCCCAGCCCCATGAGTCACAGATTGACTTACCAGAGCTAAGAAGTCACGTGTGTAGTATTAAATTAACACAAGAATTAATACTAGACTTTAGCAAATATTCAAGTTTTCTAAAGCTTAGACGTATTTTTGCATATATAGTTCGATTTATAAACAATTGCAGAAGCAAGGATAAGTTGTTTGAATCATTAACTGCAGATGAGTTACAATTATCAGAATTAAAATTATCATTATTATCACAAAAAGAAAGTTTCTCAAAATACAACAACAATTTTAATGGTTTTCCAAAGATATTTAACTTGACTCCAATTGTTGATACTTTAGGGTTGATACGGGTTGGAGGGCGGATTGAAAATTCTAATTATAGCTTTGATAAGCGCCATCCTATCTTGTTGGATGCTAATCATCCATTTTCTAAATTAATGATGGAGTATTTTCACATTAAATACATGCACGCAGGGCCACAACTGTTGCTTTCATTGAGTAGGGAACATTACTGGCTTATAGGCGGCCGACGCTTAGCTAAACAAATTTGTAATGGCTGTATTAGGTGTCGGCGAATGAAAGGAGTAGTTGCTAAGCAAATAATGGGTAACCTTCCAGCTCATAGGGTGAACCCTGGGTTTCCATTCGAAATAGCAGGTACAGACTATGCTGGGCCGTTTTTAATAACTAGCAAGAAAGGCCGAGGAGCAAGTCTAATTAAATGTTATCTCTGTGTTTTTGTATGTTTTAAGATTAAGGCCGTACATTTAGAACTGGTCTCTGATTTGACAACTGAAGCTTTTATACTGGCCTTACGTAGGTTCATATCCCGACGAGGAAAACCTATAGTTATGTATTGTGACAATGGCACTAACTTTGTTGGAGCTAACCGTGCGATTTCTGACTTTGCCTCCGTATCAGACCTTGCAAATGAGGGAATAAAATTTTATCATTCTCCGGCGTATTCGCCACACTTTGGAGGTTTGTATGAATCAGCCGTAAAATCTGCAAAATATCACATGAAAAGAGTGTTAGGCAATACGCACCTCACCTTTGAGGAACTTACTACTTTATTTTCGCAAGTAGAGGCTATCCTTAACTCCCGACCTATTAGTCCTATGTCTTCTGACCCTAATGACCTGAGTCCTTTAACCCCCGGGCACTTCCTCATAGGAAGACCACTGACGTCACTGCCTGCACCAGATTTACAACTTGTTAATCCAACCCGTCTTCACAGATACGCGCAAATAGAGCAAGCACGACAACATTTTTGGTCCAGATGGAGCCGAGAGTACATTTGCGAACTACAGCAAAGGACCAAATGGCAACACAAAAAACCTGACATAAAGCTTGACCAAATGGTCCTCATCAGAGACGAAAGCACTCCACCAATGAAATGGCCGCTGGGACGAGTAACTGCTGTTTTTCCAGGATCTGATGGGTCTTGCAGGGTAGCTGATGTGAAAACAAGCAAGGGTGTGCTCCGCCGAGCAATACATAAGCTGTGCCCTCTATTTGATGATTAAATGTACACGAGATTCCATTTGTCGAGGCCCTGGAGATTGTTAACACAACTACATCTACTGCCTCTTTTCCCGGAGTCGACATTAATCGAATGCGGACGAACGCAACCGAGGAACGAGCCGAGCGTGCTCGCCGCCATTACTACGTTTAACCTTTGCCGCTGACACCGCGCAATCTGTATAAACAAATAATTACTGTAAACGTACTTCAAGAATACACGTATAAATTTCCGTAACAAGTGTATCATTTAAAACTCCAACAGAAGTGTTAGTGCAAACGTTAGCAAACAGTGCACCCGGGACGGTTGTAGGTATGCCTGTCGCGAGTGATAGGCCCGGAATCGATATATCTACTTCGCAGTCTAGTAAATTATCTCAGATTAAGGCGCAGTTAGAACTTAGGGCCTCCGAATTAGAACGGGCGCGGGCGGCAACCGCATATGCTGAGACTCGTTTGGAGTTAGCCAGATTCGAACTGGCAACTGTTGAAAACTCCAACGAGGCGGATGTCACCCCCGAACCTATTGACGGTAGGGTTCATAGTTGGATCAATGATCAAAATAACGCGCGAGTAATTTGCGAACGGGAATGTAGGGCACAACCGGCTAGCGTACCTCCGTGTGTAAACGTTCAGATGTCTCACCCAGTTAAGAGCCGCGAAAATATTAGTGATAAAGCGGCATGTCGGCGCTAGCCGACGCGATAGTAAAGGCAGTCAATCTTAGTAAGTCAAACAGTCAATCAATACCTAAATTTATGGAAGAGTTGCCCTATTTCGAGGGCAACATATCCGAGTGGATTCCATTTAAATCCGTGTTTATAGACACTCAGAACTCGTACACGGGAGTTCAAAACGTAGCTAGGCTTCGTAAGGCGCTCCGCGGCCATGCTAGAGAAACCGTGCGGTCTTTAATGTATACTAGCATCGAACCAAGTGCTATAATGGAAACATTAGAAAGACGTTACGGTAGGCCGGAAATGTTGATATTATCGGAGTTAGAGTCTTTAAAAAAGCTACCCCGCATGTCAGAAGACGGGAAAAATATTACGATGTATGCTAGCAAGGTAGCTAACACCGTCGCCTCGATTAAAACTTTAAATCAACCTCAATATTTATACTCACCAGAGTTAGTAAGTAGAGTTATAGATAAATTGAGCGTAATTTTAAAATATAAATGGTTCGAATTTAAATCAATGTATGCCGACATACCAGAATTAGTTTTATTGTCACAATTTTTAAATAAAATGGCAGATCAGTGCGGTGCTATGTTTTCATACAATTTAAATAGGGAAGAACGCGCCTTTAGTCGGCAACCGAGGCCGGTTAACGCCGTGAAAACATACAAACATCGCTCGCGTTCATACAGTAGCGACTCATCATGCCCGTCGGAAAATGAGCGCGAACCGAAAAAGGCAACCGTTGCTGCAGTGGCTCACCGAAAGAGTTTAAATAAAAAACGCAACTCGAAACCCCCACAAGCCACACCTTGCCACGATAAAGTCGATAAGGGCAAGTGCGCATTGTGCGGGGGTACTCACTTGATAAAAGAGTGTGCGGATTTTGCCAAATTAAACGTCGCAAAACGGTGGGAAACAGCGAAGAGCAACAGGCTGTGCTTTAGATGTTTAAATGAAGCACACAAACGCATAATGAGATGCAAATATAAACCGTGCGGCATAAATAGTTGTGAAGCGTCGCATCATCGACTTCTGCATCACGGGCAGGAATCGAACCCGGGAACTGCGGATGCGACGATAAACTCAGTTAACCACGTTAACGCGTCAACCACGTACCTTAAGATTTTACCGGTTGAGCTGAGTGGGCCGTTAGGTACAGTCACCACACACGCCTTGTTAGACGAAGGGTCAACAATGACGTTGATAGAGCGGGATGTGGCTCACAAAGTAGTGTCGCCCGGTAGGCCGGAACAGCTCACCATCGAAGCTGTCTGCGGTAGTAAAACAAATGACTCGGAGTCAACAAGGGTTAAGCTGAACATCCGAGGCATATGTAGCCGCGAGCTAGAAACCATGACCGCGCACACGATAAGCGCTTTGAGCCTCGCTCCGCAAGAAATAAACCGCGAATTAATAATGCAGTGTGAACATCTCATAGAATTAGAGGACGAGTTGTGTTATAGTCAAGCCAGGCCAACCATAATTATAGGCCAAGATAACTGGCATTTAATAGTTTCGCGCCAATTACGCGTTGGAAACAAAACACAACCCGTAGCCTCGTTCACTAAATTAGGTTGGGTTCTACACGGACAGAACTCACAGCCGCGTAGGTACCTAGGTACGGTAAGCCACGTTAGGCATGTGACCAACGAGGATGCCGTATTAGAACTCGTTAAAGAGCATTTTAGTATAGAATCATTAGGAATCGAACCGCGCAAACCGGAAAAAGATCCCGAGGTACGGGCTCTAAAGTTGTTAGATTCTACATGCGCGAAGTTACCTAACGAGAATAGATACGAGGTAGGGTTGCTATGGCGATCGGACGATGAGGTAATGCCCGATAACCGCCAACAAGCCCTCAGCCGTCTGTATAACCTCGAAAAGAAATTAGATAAAGATACGTCTTTAAAAGCGGAGTATAGTAAACAGATAAAAAACCTTATCGAAAAAGGTTACGCCGAAATAATCGAGGCACCGTCGTCATCACCGCGTTTATGGTATTTACCACACTTTGCTGTGACGCACCCACAAAAGGGTAAAGTAAGGCTAGTTTTCGACGCCGCGTGTAGAACAGCCGGTAAATGCCTAAATGACGCACTCGTAGCGGGTCCCGACTTATTGCAGTCACTTTTCGGCGTATTAATTCGCTTCCGCGAAGGCCAAGTAGCAGTTGTGGCAGACATTAAAGACATGTTTTTACGAATAAAAATAATTAAGCGCGATCGTGACAGTCTACGATTTTTATGGAGGGGCGAGGACCGCAGTACACCGCCTAGGGAATATCGTATGACATCCTTAATATTCGGCGCCGCATCATCTCCATGTACTGCGATATACGTTAAAAATAAAAACGCAGACTGCCATAAGCAGGATTACCCGGAGGTCGCGCGCGCTACAGTCAGGAATTTTTACATGGACGATTATCTCGGAGTATTCGATACAGTAGAGCAGGCAAAATCTACAGTAGTGAACATGTGCAAAGTACATGCTAACGCGTCGTTCGAGTTACGCGGGTGGGCATCGAACGAGCCCGACGCAATCAGCGGTGTAATCGACACGAAAAATAGCCAGTCGACCGCGTTAGGTAAATCGGACTACGAACGTACGTTAGGTTTAATATGGAACCACCGCAAGGACGCTATAGGTTTTAGCTTGAATTTAAGAAATACACCTCCGGAAGTAATTAAGGGAGAAACGGCTCCCACAAAAAGACAAATTACCAGTGCCGTCATGTCAGTATTCGATCCGTTAGGGCTAGCCGCACCGATCACGATAGCGGGCAAAATGCTCATTCAAGATGTCTGGCGCGCTGGGATAGGTTGGGATGAAACAGTGTCATTCGACCAGCATGTTAGGTGGAAAGCGTGGTTACAAAACCTAAACTTGTTAAAAGATTTAAGTATCCCGCGCTATATACCTAAACCCTCTAACGAGGGGGAGCTACACGTGTTCTGTGACGCGAGCGAGAAAGGCTACGCCGCCGCGGTCTATATAGTCACCGAAAGAAACGGCACGCGACAATCACACTTGCTCGCAGCTAAAGCACGAGTCACGCCACTTAAGCCGATATCAATACCGCGATTAGAGCTCCAAGCCGCGACGTTAGGTTGTAGGTTAGCTCAATCCATTAAAAAGGAGACCGACTACTATATAGGCAAATGTACTTATTGGACCGACTCTAGAACCGTTTTAGCATGGATAAAAGCAGACCCGCGAACTTTCAAATCCTTCGTAGCTCATAGGTTGGCGGAAATTGAAAGCCTAACGGCACCCGTAGATTGGCGTTGGGTACCTACGTCGGATAACGTAGCTGACGATGCTACGAGAGGTACACTAACCCAATTCAATTCGAGTCACAGGTGGTTTACGGGACCAGCATTTCTAACACGCGAACAAAAGGACTGGCCTGTTATACGAACGTCAACGAAAGTCGAGTCAACTGGGGAGGAGCGTAAACCTGTAAATACGGTAATAATTAGCAAAACATACGATCACTTACCCGATCCCTCGCGATTTTCATCGTATAATAGATTGTTGCGTGCTACGGCGAGGCTGCTACTCGCAGCTGAGGTATTTAAAACCCAAAGGCTACGAGAATCACAGTCAAGAACAAAAGATGTTTCAACGAAACACTTACTCATAGCCGAGAGAATATTGATCCATAGATGTCAAGAGGAATCTTTCCATGAAGAGAGAAGACGTCTAGTGAAAAACGAACCCGTGCCACGCAGCTCGAAGCTCAAACGCCTGGCAGTGAAATTGCAAGACGACGGCTTGATAAGCCTAGATGGCCGGTACAGGTTAAACGGCCCGTCGAACCAAGAGCAGCCGCTGATATTAGATGCAAAACACGCAATCACGCGCCTACTCATTCATCACTACCACGCTCAGTTCAATCACGGCAACCACTACACCGTGATAAATGAGATACAACAAAAGTTCCATATCATAGGACTACGAAACTACATAAAAAACATACGAAGCAAATGCCAGTGGTGCATAGTGCACAGAGCCAATCCAACGAGCGTCCAAGAAGGTAACTTACCACCAGAACGTCTACGTCACCATCAACCACCGTTCACAGCAACAGGGGTAGATTATTTCGGTCCCATGACAGTCACAATAGGACGTCGAACCGAAAAGCGATGGGGCGCACTGTACACCTGCCTAACCACTAGGGCAGTACATATCGAATTGGCTAGCACTCTTTCGGCCTCTTCGATGATACTTACTCTACGAAGATTTATGTCACGCCGCGGCACCCCAACTGTCATATACAGCGACAACGGGACGAACTTCGTCGGCGCCGAGCGTGAAATAAGAGAAGCTTTAGATGAATCTACAGTAGAGAGCTTCGCCACCACAAAACGTATCGTGTGGAAACAAATACCACCAGGTGCCCCCAACATGGGCGGAGCATGGGAATCCTTAGTAAAGTCCATTAAACGTGCCTTAACCGCCACATTAAAAAGTAGAGTTCCACATGAGGAAGTACTTTACACGCTGCTTCTAGAAGCTGAGCACATAGTGAACTCGAGGCCACTGACACCAATCAGTTCAGACTTGTCAGAAGAAGCACTGACACCGAACCACTTTTTAATACAACGATCAAGTGGGATGACTCCTTTTGGCAGCTTCCATGACCAAAAGACACGTGCTAATTCATGGCAGGATACACAAGTACTAGCCGACCGGTTCTGGAAGAAATGGCTCGAAGAATACAAACCTTTATTGTTACCAAGAAGAAACAATAATTCACACGGTATCGAGTTGATACACGGCGACGTCGTTCTCATAGTAGACAACACTATGCCAAGATGTACATGGCCAAGAGGCCAAATTAATAATACTTACCCTGGTCCAGATGGTAAAGTACGCACTGTAGAAGTCAGAACGTCCGCAGGATTAATCCGCCGCCCAGTATCGCGTATCATCCTTCTCGACCGACCTAGCCTACAAAAAACGGTGCTTGCGCACGAGGGGGAGACTGAAGTAAGCTAGGTACTATAATCTAGAAAGATAGCAATCAATATTAATTATTTGTAAATTGTATAATTAATCCTTAACTTTAGGCAAGCTATCCAAAGTTATTTAATAGGTATGTAAGATTAATTGTAAATTGATTGTTTTTCACTTAATAACTATTTCTATATCTTTCTAAAAATAATTAATGTACCATAGGTACTAACTTATTATTACCCGTAGTTTTGTCTTATTTTAACTTCTCTTTTACATGTTTATTACCACGTTACCTTTTTGTATTGATAAGAATTTTATATAATTATGTAGCACATAGGATTGCCTATATACTCTAGTAATAAAATCCTATGTATATAAAGCTAAATATAAAATAAATAACAAAATATGTAAACTTGATTAGGGGAAAATTGTAAACTTGACTATATTTTTGATCTTTAAATTTAAATTGTTAATATTCTTAATTTAGGCTTTCTTGCATTTTGTAGCAATTAAAATTGTCCATCTTTAATAAACATAACCCTTAATATAAGTTATAAACATAACAACGAATTGTGGAAATAACTCTAGAATGTAAGAGAAAAACGAATTAAAATAAAATTTAAACTGCGGCTCTCTTTACGGTATTGCTCAGTTTTGGAGTCTAACGGCAGTCTGAGAGATTGATATTGACTTCAATTAACAAACTCAAGATTTACTTTTTATCGTGCTCTTCATACTGCCTGCCTGAAAAATACCGCAACGAAGCCAAGTTATTATTATCAAGTCACCACGAGGTTTTATTTTCAAGATCCCATTGGTACTGCCCAACCTCCACATCTCCATACAGTCCACTGCTGGGTAGTATCAACCAGGATGTCTTTTTTTAATTTTTAAACTAAGTTTAGCCAAATAATAAGGTATAATATTCCATTGACACGACTGTTCAAGCACACCTAAGAAACTATATAAGCAAGGCTGCATTCCGCGTTAGAACGCGCGTACCGTACGTCCGTACGCACGGAACGCCGCGTTGGCACTTCAATAGTGATTGCCTAAAATCTTTATTATAGTACATACCAACGTAATTATTAATTTTTCAATAAAAAACACTTATTTTCTTAAATATTTAACAGCTTGTTGGGCTTACGATTGGCTGATACAAAATGGAAATCAGATGATTACATTTTTGTTGTAAAAAGATTAATCGCAAAGGTACAGTAAATAATGTACTAGATGCAGTAGTTTTATGATTTAATATTAAATTTAATATAACGCACATTTAAAAAAAACAGTACAGATACAAACAAATATTTTAAATGCGAAAGTCTATCTGTCTGTCTCTCTGTTTAACGGTTACATTTTAAAGGCTTAACCATTGGACAGAGTTGTAAAAAGACGTGTGGCACTGGGAGACTGCCGCGGTAATGCTTTTGCATAGCATTTTTTATATAATTATTTATTTATTTTATTAATTCCTCGAATTTAAAACAAGTTCGTAGATGGCGCTGATTGTTTATTAAAGCCCGCATGTTTTTTTTTTTTTATTTTATTCAAATATAATTACAACATTAACTTATAGACTAATTGAAAATGCCATAAAACCCAATTGGGTTTGACTTGGCATCACATTCGTTGTTCACAATCGTAAAATTAAGTACAAAAAAAAAATTAAGCTACTTACGATTGACAAATTCATTTCTAACGCGGTATCACAATCGTGCACTGCGTATGTGTGCGTGCGACTTGCGACCCGACGACAGCGCATCATCGCAGGTACACACACAAGGGTATGCAATAAATCAACGCAGCTCGCTTACATCGCGTCAACAACTAGGCGCATGCGCCAATCACAGCGCTCGAGCGCCGGTATCGGTTTTTTGTCTACTTTAATATACAGCGTGATCCATTTTACAACAATACACTGACCAATTTTTTTGATAACGTAAAAAGATAAAAATGAGGTTAAAATATTAATATGTGATTTGAATATGTGATTATGTGTTGAATATGTGATTTTTAATAAAATGTTTTTTTTTTTAATAGTATTGTGCAAAACAGATAATTTGTATTTTTTTATTATAAATGTTTATTAATTTATGTAAAGTTATGACATCAAAGTATCACCGCTGTGCCGGTCGGAGTGGAGGGTGTTAGGTTTTTTTCGTTACGGAATTTCTGGATTCGGTCCCCACGCTCAAGGCCCGCGATAGAAGCTATGCAATAGCTTAAAAATAGTTAATAAGCTTGGGCCACGGCTGTCAATTTTCTGAAATACATCCCTTAATGGGTTTAAAAAAAGTAGAAAGTGTTGAAAGTAGAAACGAATGAATTTGGACACAAATATAGTAAATTATTCGCACTAACTCTTTTTTTAAATGAAGTTATATTTTTATATTCTTAAAAATATTGCCCAGTCAGTGGTTGTTAGTACGTGGTATGGCGTGAACCGTCTTAATTCATTTTTCACAAAGATAGGTAGGTACCTAGAATATCGCTCAGGTGTTATTTGCACTACCATCATATCAAACTACTGTCGCATAATAATGTACTGCTCGATTTTGTAAAATTGGTATCATCTACGCAGCTAATTTATTGTGCTGTCAGTTGGTACCTATTATTGTTGCTTAAGCAATTAATTTTTGCCTGGCGTTAAATAAAAATGTTAATCGAAAATATCATCAAATCAACGTATTTTTTCACTTGTTGTAAATAAATAAATTAAATTGATGAGGAATTATACATTTTATTTGCAATTGGTATCTAACTAGTACTATGCCTTTTTAAAATTATTCTTTATGATATGACACACAGGAAGGTCATTCATTCGCAGCGTTGTCGATAAAATTATTAATATTTTTGCATAAGATTCACAACCCCATCTGTTATAATATTCATCTGCCTACGCTACGCATTAAAATATTCTAAGATTGGTGCAGACTTGATTTAATTTCTTACAAATGATATCGGGGTTTTCATTTCAACTAGTTGTCTATTAAGTAACTTGTAAGGGTAAAATATTAAAATCCAAATAATTTGCTTATACAATAGCTGCGGTTTCTATTGTATAAGTAAATTATTTGGAATTGACCGAACATGAGCTATTATTTTCATTATATGTTGTTTTAATACATTTCATGAGTTGTCAAAAATCTGACAGGTCAGCTATGAACATTGCGCAACTACGCAACTATGACATAGAGCGCCCGTCAATAAGATCCGGACTGCCAATATATAAACGTCAAATAAAGTTTTCAACACACACTTCCCGTTTGCGTTCGCTCCCGAACGGTCGTGTCTGCGGCCGCTCCCGAGTGTTCGTATTGCGCTGCCCTTGTTCCCTCCCCCGCACTCGTGCGGGTAAGGTCCCAAGTTAAGCTCTTTCGGAAAGTTTTCTCTTGTGGAGGCTGTGTGGTGTCGGGGCTAATTCATCTGCCCTTTTCGGGGCGGACCCGACTGCTGCCGGCCGAAGCATCGCTGATCAGGTGGATACGTAACCGTGACAACTAAGCTTGATCGTCCGCCGTTCACCGGCAATAGGTCCGTACTAGGTCGTTTTCAGCGCAGTTTGTCTTTGATAGACTTTATTTCAGCCCAGAATTATGCCTCGGCACCCTAAGTGCACCGGGCTTAAGTGCGATCATTGCGATCAGATCTTTCGTGATAAAAAATACTTTCAGGAATATTCGAATGAAATCTACCTCAAGCATAGGTAGTGTGGAGGATTTAGAAGCTACAGAGTCAGTACACAGTCAGTTGGCCGATAAATTCAATCAGTTGGTTTCAGAATTCCATCAGATGGAAAATGAAATAGCTGCCCTTCTCGCTCAAACCGAGTCCTTGCGAGAGCAATTGTCTGCTCGCCCTCAGGTCGCCTCCATTTCACAGGGGTTCCAAACCGATTCTCCGGCGTCTCCAGATCCATCTGAGTACGTCGGTCCCTTTTCAGATTGCATGTCGGTAAATTCCTCCGCATGCAAACGGAAAACTACCCCGCCAGGTAGTGAATCCGACTCCGCTTTAGTTCCAGAAGCTTCTGCGTCGTTTGCAGAGGTTCGCAAGAAGTCTAAGTCAAAGAAGAAGAAGCAAGATGCCTCTTCAGTCTTACTTCCATCCGTTTCAGCTGCTCCAGCCGCTGTCCCTGCCCAGCAAACTGTCGCGCCTGCGTCTGCTCCCGCGCCTTCTGTTTCAGCGATCCCGGCGTCTCAGCCTGCGTCGCAATCAGTTTCGGCTCCGCCGAAAGTCAAGTCTCCGCCCCCCGTCTTACTACGGGACAAGAGCCGCTGGACCGAGGTCTCAGCTCTCTGTGGAACTCACACCCCGAAGATCCAGTATAGTAAGGCATCCAATGTGGGTGACTCTATTAAGGTCGTTGTCTGCTCAATTTCCGATTTCAGGAATCTTACTCGGCTTCTTGCTGACAAGAAACTCGAGTACCACACTGAGGAGCGTAAGATTCGTGCCGTCCTCAGGAACGTGCCGTTCGAGCTCTCGAACGAGCAAATCCATGAGGACTTGTCATCTCAAGGCTTCCCCGTCGAATCTGTGCACAAAATGCACAGCCGCCGGGGCAAGCAGTTCCCACTTGCGCTAGTAATCCTATCGAAGAGCCCGCAAGGGCAGTCCATTTTCAGAGGCAAGCCCACCGTGTGCGGTCTCTCCAACATCCGCGTCGAAGTTCCACACAAGCGTGGTTTCCCAGGTCAGTGCCACCGCTGCCAATTGTACGGTCATGCGGCGGCAAACTGTTTTGCTTCCCCTAGGTGCGTCAAGTGCCTAGATCCGCATGGGACTAAGGAGTGCTCTCGCACTCCCGAATCGCCCACCGCTCCGTCCTGCATCTTGTGCGGCCAGTCAGGCCACACAGCAAACTTTCGCGGCTGCCCTAAGGCACCGCGTGCTGCCAGGGCTACCGTGAAGTCCATCGAGAACTGGAGAGAGCGACCGCAGCCTAGCTCGGACGCTCCTCCAGTTAGTTCAAAGGCCCCCAAGGCCTTTACTTCTATCGTTCCAGGTCAGCGCAGCCGGGTCGCGACTCAATCGCAACCGGCCGCCAAATCGGCTTCCCAGTGCCAGAACGCAAATGGTTCTCAAGACCGCATGGCGTTCTGGATCCAGCTCGCTCCCATCGACGGTATCCTGGCTTTCGGCGCCACTCTCGACGCCAGCCCAGAGGGTTTCAACGGTGCTCTTCCGGTCCTAACCAAGTTCGCTCCCCTCATCAGGAAACTCCAGCAAGCTCAAAGTTTCTAAACGTAGTCCTTCTTTCCAGCATTCCTATCTCAGAGTGAGTCTGATCACTCTAGATAATCTCTTAGTTTCAGTTTTGTCATTTCTGCTAGTCTTAGCTTCTGAATTTTTGCTTTCAGTTCCTTTTGGTGGCAGCCGTCCGGATGCCGCTCACTGTGCAGCCTCTTTCACCAATTGGCTGTCGCTCCGATAAATGATCAAGAACCTGAATCAAGGTAGGTCGTAAAGGGGGATGTTTAGTGGGTATGCTCGCCTTCACTGAGTGAGTCACCACACTGTCAGGGCATTCTATTTCCGTTAGCCACTGGTACACAAAAAAGAAATTCAACACACTTGCTCGTAAAGTGAGCCTTATTCTATTGAATTTAGAACTATAAACTGGGCTATATATAAGTCACGTGTGCATAATATATTATACCCTTAACCCTAGTGCATAATATAATGAATCCTACAAAGTTGAATTGTACCTTAGTGCAAATTACATGCGAGTAAACAGAGCATATTTTATTGATCCGGGTTATACATTAAATATATGCTGTGCGGGCCGCGCCTGGTGCAGGCGCGCGCGTGCAGCAGCGGCACGCGCAGCGCCTCCAAGCAACAATAGCGTGTGTACGTGTAATGGGACAGCTGCTTCAAATACATTTTTCAACACACTTGCTCGTAAAGTGAGCCTTATTCTATTGAATTTAGAACTATAAACTGGGCTATAAGTCACGCGTGCATAATATATTATACCCTAGTGCATAATATAATGAATCCTACAGAGTTGAATTGTACCTTAGTGCAAATTACATGCGAGTAAACAGAGCATATTTTATTGATCCGGGTTATACATTAAATATATGAGCGCGCGCGTCCAGGCGGCGGCGCGCGGACAGGCGTCGCGCGTGTAGTAGCAGCGGCACGCACAGCGCCTCCAAGCAACAATAGCGTGTGTACGTGTAATGGGACAGGGTTACTGACGCGCATAAATTTTATGACCACGTATGTCTGCCTTTTACTCACAAGTGTGTTGAAAAACGTCGTATGTAACTCGTGAGCGTTGCTAATTACAGTCGAGGCTGTGATTTGAGCCCGAGCCGCAGGGCGAGAATAATGAGCGAGCAACTTAGCTCACTTGTTACATAATATACTATTATGACCACGTAGGTATGTCTGTCTTTTACTCACAAGTGTGTTGAAAAACGTCGTATCTAACTCGTGAGCGTTGCTTGTTACATAATATACTATTATACCACTATTCATCATCTAACGTCAGAGCTAAGTAGTCCATTGCGTAGAAGTCCTGGCAAAAGTTTGCCCCGCTACCTCGCGAAAAATCCCGGTAGGCTCTATCATGCCGATTGGCGACCGGTTGGAGAGGACCCGATGCGGCAACCCTAGGGAGGTTTGGGCGTCCCCGCAGTCTCTTAGCGGGTTCCCAAATGATGCATTATTCCTGGTACGTTTTTTGGTACCATTAGCTGCACTTCACTGAACTTCGCTCCTAATCCCTATTTATTTATTTATTTAATGGTCTCTCAATAAATAAATGAAAGGCCCAAAAAAGAGTTCGGTTCCACAGCGGCTGCACTTTCTCTCCCACAAAGTGCACTTCTGCAACATCAAAGGTGTGCACTGAAATCTCATTGATGTTTCACCATCTAGACACAGAGAGGCCCCGGAGGCCCCACCTACTCTTCCCGCATAACTGAACTTCTAAGGAGCGAAGACGATGACAACAGACACGACCCGGCGTACGGATGGAAATGAGAATCCAGGACGGCTATCCTTTAAACATATCTCTATCAGTATGACATGAAGTATAAAAATACATAAATATTTCAGCGGAGACTATTGTCTTGTTTCGTACTTTTAGAGTAATAACTACAGACAGAGGGAAAGAGTTCATCGCATCTACATTTCAAGAGGTATGTAAATAACTTAAAATAAATCAATTAAACTCGACTGCTTATCACCACCAGTCATTAGGTGCGTTAGAAGTGTCACATAAAAATTTAAATGCTTTTCTATGCATTCAAACTGATGGTCACCCTGAAACTTTGAGCAGTTGGTTACCTTTTTGGTTGTTTGCATATAATACGACAGTTCATACAGAGACAAAGAGAGAAATGTTCACTCTCTAGTAATTTGATTCTTGATTTAGAATCACTTATAACTACGATCATTATCCATGTGAGCTCAAATACAGGTTGCAACTATCAGACAAAGAGGCACGAAATAATTTAATATAGTCTAAAGAAAAGAGTCAAAGTCAAAAAAATCTTTATTTCGTAAGTATTTACATTCATTTGAAATAAGTCACATAATTTACAAATTGAACTGAATCTGCCACCACTTCGGAAAGTTGATCTGTTGAGAAGAAGTGGCATGAAAGACAACAGCAATCATCTTTTAAAAATACACAATAACAATTAACAATCTTCTTGCATCCGGATAACTTATAGTAAAACTTTATATAACACTTATCCTTAGATCTATCGAAGGGTTAATCTTAAATATTTTGGAATTATATTGTAAAAGCGTACACATTGACCCATGAACGAGCTGGTGATCTTCTGGAGTCTACTATTATATTTATACAATAGGCAAACAAGTATTAGACAGAAACGTAGACATAGATATAGAGGTAAATATAGAAGTAAATAGATGTAGCGATAGAGGTGAGAGATAATACAGATAATGTGGATGGAGATGGGAATAGTCGTGGACAGAGACGGGACACAAACACGGACGTGGACATGTAGTTGGGGAAGTCAGAGTCAAATTCAAAAAAGTAACATAGTCATAAAGTCTTTAGCAAAACGACCTGGCACCGCTAGCAGCACCCGTTCACGAGTATAACGCAAGCACCAGCCATCACCCTCCTCAACCATATTTTAGGGAAGAGGGTGACCCGACACCCGACGCTACCGCTAGCCATGCGGCCTGAGGGAGCATGACGTTCTTGCTGTTGTATGGATAGGAAGAAGATGGAGATGACGTTGGATAAGGAGATGGAGATGCTGTTGGAAATGGAGTTGGAGATTGAGAACTTTTGAAAAACAATTTACAACCAAGGACTTTTATCATCCATATATTCAGATATTGTATAAAAGCCTTTACTACACAATTTTTGTTTAATAGTTTCTTAAAATTTATCAAGTGGTAAGTCTTGAATATTTGTGGAAACATTATTATAAAAACGTATGCATTGACCCATAAACGAGTTAGTGACTTTATGAAGTCTACTATCATAGCCGGCTAGCTTGTACTTATTTCTAGTATTAACATTATGCAAGTCACATTTTCTATGGAACATGTTTAAGTTCTTTTTTACGAACATAAGATTTTCAAAGATATATTGTGAGGCAAACGTAAGAATATTTATTTCTTTAAACTTATTTCTAAGTGTCGCTCTGGAATTAAGTTTGTAGATTGCGCGAATAGCCCGTTTCTGCAGTACAAAGATGGTTTTAATATCGGCAGCATTTCCCCACAGGAGAATGCCGTATGTCATTAAGCTATGAAAATAATCAAAATAAACCAACCGCGCACTAGCTTCATTGGAGATATAATATAAATAAAATCGTTTATTTCAATATTACAAAAAATATTTTTATACATGGGCTAGTGACTCCTTTTAGGCTTGCAAAAGCCTGTGTTAGGAGGCACCGCTCTTCCTTAAGTGGACTTATTTAAATAATACAATGTGTGTATTTCTTAATATACAACGTAGGTACATTATATGTCTGATTTGACATTTCTGTTTTGACACATTGGCGTACAAGATAGGTGAAAATAAAAAATAAAAAAAAAATTTAAGAAGAAGAGTTCATGAATGTTTGTTTGTTTTTTTGTTTTTGTGTGAGTGTGTATCTGTGTGACTGTGTGTGTGTATGTGTTGTATATTTTTATTATTGTTTAATTTCTAAAAGATCCTCAATTTGCTGGAAAGATTGCGACTCAAGCCATACGGCAATGAGTCTTTTTATGTCACTAGTCTTTTTCATAAATATCCGAAGGTTTTTATTAATTAGGTTATATAAGTGGATTGCACGTCTTTTATATTGCCTCTGTGCAAAGGCGGTGTTGGTTGCTGGTACTTTAGTAATAATGTCCCATCTCCTTTTGAGGGTGACATTTTGATCAGATGGTAGACTTTTATGCTGTTTAAGTACTACATGCAAAAGATAGAGTTTTCTCACCGTCATCAGTTCTGACATTTTATACAGAGAATTCGCATCTTTTTGCAGATATGCTGCAGAACTAAGTCTCTTCGCCAACCTTTCTATAAGTGGTCCCCATTGTAGTTGTGCATCTAGGGTTATGCCAAGACAGGGCTCAATTCTTGTCCCTTTACAATTAGGTTAGTTTGTATCTACATGCCGGACATTAGGCACTAAGAATTTAAAAAAATTAGTTTTATTTTCATTGAGTAGTAGGTTATTGGCTGAAAACCATTTCTCTACAGTTTCAATACAACAGTTTACTTCAAAGCAATGCTTCAATTGCCTACTCACTTTAAGTAAAATTGTATGTGATAAATATACTAAACCTATTAAGTATAATTGATTTAGTACTCTTAAAAAAATGAGAAAGGTAATAAACTAAAACATTTGTACTCTGGTCCATTTAAGGTTGTGAAAGATAAGCAACCAAATGTAGAATTAATTAAAAATGGAAAAATTAATAATTGCATATGATTAATTATATCTCCATTCGGTGGTTTTACTCATCTCCTGACATTCGCCCTACAATAGCAACTTTTAACCTTTCCCTAACAACTTTTATTATATTTCTGAGTATACGTGGCTAGTGATAATCTTTTACGCCACTCCATCATACCACTGTTCTTGAAGGGATACCCTAAATCCTAGCAAGTACTGTCACGCCATCCTGACAGGATAACTTTAAGGATAACGTTAACAGGTGACTTAACACGTTACCAGTCCGGTAGGGGTTATGGTACACAACTAGTGGTACCGCCAAGTCTGTGTACCTAATGCGGTACACTAGTTACTACCAAACTTGAGGAGCTGTAGTTTCCTGGAAGTGTCATATTAGTGTGTTTGTGATTATCGGGCTTATGAGGAGAGTTCTAATCTATACATATAATAAAATGGTAGGAAAGTCAAAACTGTACATTGAATATTTTTTTAAAAGAATACTTGGGGTATGATCTACAATCGAAACAGAAACAAAAAATATAGTTTTTAGAATTTTTGTCTGTTTGTCTTTCCGGGATAAACTCAAAAAGTACTGCATGGATTTACTTCAAATTTGGCATGAAGATAGTTAAGAAGTCGGGTCAACATATAGGCTACATATTATCACGCTAGCAGTGTTATAATCGTAGGTGCGTTTGGTGCTGCATAGCGTTCACGCAGACGACGTCGCGGGCAGCAGCTAGTAAATAATAAAAACAAAAAACACGGCACCTTTTTTCTTTTTTTAAGTTGTTATAGGCAAAACTGAATGCGACTTAGTAGAAAAGTGGACTTATGGGGAGGTTTGAACCTTTTGTGTGGAGACTGTTCGCGTTAAGAAGCTGCTTCCTACACCCATTTCATGACAATTCCCTAGTTATTTAACATTAGTGTCTAGTGCGAGTTGCATAACTTTATTCGAAGGACTTCATGCTAGTTTGTCTTCCCTACAAATACCAAAATTCTATTAAGTACTACTAACGCTACGCGCCGGGCACTACTGGAACTTTTTGTATTTTTTGCTGCGTTCGATATCGATATATCTATAGTACCAAGGAGCGTATCTATAGTATGGTATTCAACCAATCAAGTGTTTGCGCTCGTTGCATTTGCTTATTTTTCTGTGTTTTTTTTGTCGCTTAATTCTTTTGTTAGTGTTTTCTACAAAGTACGTTGAGTAGAGTGTTCACTCCTCGCGGTTTTACGATCTCGAATTGAAGATTTTACTTTTGTGAAGTGATATTTTAACGTGGGATACTGACTTTCTAGTGTGATAAGAAAAGGAATTGCATTGATTTTTAATGACTGGTGCAAGGAGGTGAACAATTTGTGTGGCAAAAGCATTGAGTTTGACAAAGACGACCCGAACAAATCTATGGCCTACAATTATTATATCAAACACAAATGTAAAAATAAAAAAATAAAAATTAGGAAGAAATAAATCACTGTCTGAGATGCATATTTTTTATTACTCCCAATTCCCATAGCATCATGCTTTGTGCAGTTTATTTCAACTTATTAGTATTGCGCAGTTTAAATTTGACTCGTTACTCGAATCAAATTATAATTGCGCAATAGTAATAACTTGTACTACGAATTTCTGAAAAAATGAAAGTGGCGCGGTACGGCCGGGCTGCATTCTAGGGTTGCTTTGTTCAAAAAGGCCCCTAGAGTTGATACTGTATGGCGCTGAAGTGCAAAAACCGCGAGACAGTCATCTATACTTTAGTACTTATATTCATCTATCACGGACTTCCATCAAGTTAGTCGAGCAAAATACTAATCACCAATCACGTTCGCAAAAATTCAATTTCCTAGTTTCGTCGCTAGGTGGCGCTGTTTCGATCCCGATTCCCGTACCGAACGTAGTAAACGCAATGACATTTTAAAAATCTCGCACCATACCCTGGCAAATAATAATTCAATGCAGTAAAATAACAGTTTCAGTGTGCCCGCTTTAGGGTAGAAAAAAAATTGTGTTGAGTGAATGAATGAATGAAAATATTTTACTATAGTAATGTTTAGAAAAAAAAATTTGACTGTTAAAGCGCTATGGTATGTTTGGTAATTAATTATCTTCATTACAGTTACATACATACATACATAACCTCACGCCTGTCTCCCTTTGGGGTAGGCAGAGACAAGGGAACACCAATTGCTTCGATCCATACATACCTCTTTCGCTTCCTCCACGTTCATTAATCTTTTCATACATGATCGCCGGTTACGGGTACTTTTAACTAGGCCCTTTTTAAGAACGTCGCCAATTTGATCGGCGTACGTTCGCCTAGGGCGGCCCCTTCCGACAGCACCATCCATTCTTGCTCTGTACACCTCTTTCGTAAATCTACTTTCACTCATCCTTTCCAAATGTCCAAACCACCGTAGCATACCCTTTTCAATTTTAGTCACTACATCTTCTTTCAATCCGCATCTCTTTCTTATTTCACTATTGCGCACCCTATCACTCAATTTCACTCCACACATGCTTCTCAACGCTCTCATCTCCACAGCATTAATCTTGCTTTCATGTCTCTTCTGCCACACCCAAGATTCACTTCCATACATAAGCGTTGGCGCCAAAACTCCCTCAAGTACGGCAAGACGAGCCTTATTTGGTATAGTTTTGCTTGCCATTATCGAGTATATGGCGCCATTAATACAATTTCCTGCTTTTACTCTCCTTTCAATATCACCTTCACACTTCCCATCTCTTGTAAACAAGGACCCCAAGTATACAAACTCTTTCACTTGTTCCACTTTTTCCTCCCCTATCATAATATTGCATTCCGTCATATCTTCATTCCTCTCCATAACCATAACTTTCGTCTTTCCAACATTCACTTTCACACCTTTTCTTTTAAACGACTCATGCATCACAGTGACCATTTGCTGCAATTCCGACGCTGACGATGCAAGTAGAACCTGGTCGTCAGCGTAAAGCAGAGTTTTGATCACTGTCTCATTCATTTTTAAACCCCATTCACACTCTTTCAGATCTTTCAAACAGCTATCCATGAATAGGTTGAACAGCCATGGAGACGCTACACAGCCCTGTCTAACACCGCGATCGATGCTAAACCATTCTGTGTAGTCATCATTCAACCTGACACAAGCACTCGAGTCCTTATATAAGGATTTGAGTGCTCGTATCAAGTCACTGTCCACCCCAAACTCGGATAGAGTTGACCAAAGTTCATTCCTCATCACACTGTCATACGCCTTTTCCAAGTCAATGAAGCAGCAGAAAACCTTTCGGTGCTTAGCCAGAACCTTCTCGGTTACTGATCTTAAGGCAAAGACTTGATCCGTGCATCCCATCCCCTTTCGAAATCCCGCTTGCACATCCCAGATCTTGCTTTCTGTTTCATCCATCACTCTTTCGATTAATATCTTTGCATACATTTTTCCTACAATACTCAAAAGGCTAATGCCACGGAAGTTTTTGCATTCCTGCTGTGACCCCTTTCCTTTATAAAGTGGCACAATAACGGCCTTGCACCAGTCGCCCGGAACACGGCCGGACCGCCAACACTTATTAAAAAGCTGGTACAACAGGTTTGCAGTGACACTTTCACCCGCCTTGAGCATTTCGGCATCTATTCGATCATACCCTGCCGCTTTACCCAATTTCAAACCTGCCATTGCTTTCATAACTTCTTCCATACTTATCTCACTTTCACGATTGGCCACACCACTCGAAGGTGAGGGCCTAAATTCCAAAACATCACTCGCACTTCGTTCAAATAAATTCTCGAAATATTCTTTCCACTGATTCATAATATCTTCATGCTCACTAACAATATTCCCATCCTGATCTCTTAACACGCCCACTTTCGAGTCTCCAACCTGCCCTCGGGCTCTTCTGACTAAGTGCCAGAACAGTTTGGAATTGGCTCGAAAGTTTTCCGAGAATTTCCTATCAAGCTTGTTCTTACATTCTTCTTTCTTTTTGCTCACAATATCTTTCACAGTCTTTCTTAATCTATCATACTTTTCTTTTGCCACTCTTTCATCATCATTCAAGTCATCTCGTATTCTATTTCTGCCCCTCACTGCTAGTAGATCTAGCCACGCTTTCTTCTTTTCTAGAACAAAACCTTTCACTTCATCATCCCACCACTCGTTCTTATCTCTTCTCACATTTTTCTTCACACTTACCCCACACATTTGGGTGGCCGTTTCTACCATACCATTCTTAAATCTACTCCAATATTCCTCTATCTCGCAGTCTTCATCATTCAATAGCTGTCCCAACCTTTCTTTCAATTCTAACTTATATTTCTCACGGACAGTCTCTTCTTGCAAATTTTCGACTTTCACTCTTTTCCTTCCAGACATACGTACCCGTGGGCGATGTCGCCATTTTTCAAGCAGACCTGCTATTCGTGACACCACAAGGAAATGGTCGCTTCCGACATTTACTCCACGGTACACTCTCGTATCCTTGACTTTCGTTCTCAACCGTTCATCCACAATTACAAAGTCAATCATACTTCTCTCAGACTGTCTCTGCCATGTATACATATGAATCATTTTGTGACTAAACATAGTGTTAGTCACCACAAGCTTTCTCTCCAAACATACATCTAACAGACTAGTGCCATTATCATTTATCCTTTCATCACCAAAATTACCTAACACCCTTTCATACCCATCACGCTTTACTCCCACCCAGCCATTACAATCGCCTAACATAACAATTCTTTCATTATCTTCACACTTTCCAAGCACATCTCTAACATTATCCCAAAACTCTTCCCTGACTGCCTGTGGCTTGGACATATCTGGCGCATACAGACACAGGATAAAAATCCTGGTCAAACCTACTTTCAGTCTCAGCCACAGGAGCCTGGGACTCACATACTCATAACCTTTCACACAATCACTCATTCTTTCTGACAAAAGAATGCCCACACCTTGGCTTCCTCTCTCAAACTCTTCTACTCCCGTCCAGTAAGCAGAGAGTCGGCCATGCGTGGACATTCCACAACCTTTCTTTTTCGACTCACTCACACCTAGCACATCAATTTTCCTGGTATTCATCACCTCGCATACTTCGTCAATCTTATCGTCTATTCCTCCGCAAACATTCATCGTCGCAAAAAGGCATTCCCCTGCCCTCTTTTTGCCTGCTGGGGGGACAAGACGTGACGTGTGGCAATGCACGTCGCCGTCGGGAATTTTGCCCCCCCCAGATACGATGGGGCTGCCTGAGGTGGCCTCAGGGAGGGATTCTCCAGGTGACCTGGTACCCTCCTGGGGTAGTATATTTTTAATTCCCTTCCTCATTGTATCTGCTCCTACTTCGTCGGATAGGAAAGGATAAGGTCTGTTTTGAAGAGGATGAGGAAAGAGAGAAAGGAAAAAGGTATTTTGAGGATACTGCATACACGGAGGGGACGTTTGTAGTGTACGCAGTAGCTAGGGAGGCCGGGGTCGCTTACCCGAGTGCCTTTTCTTCATAGTCGGACAGACCAATGAAGAGAACACCCCCTGACATTACAGTTACTTTGAAGATAAAGTATACACCTCAAATTCCATTATTAATTCTTTATTCGGGAACTGACTGCCTAAGTATATAGGTACAAAGAATACTTAAAACTACCCACATACATTACACATACAACTCTTTAAAACTTTATGCAAAGCGAATGGCTCATTTTTAATGGTATTATTATTTTCCTATTTGACAATTCGAACTGTCAGTTTACTGCATTGAATTATTATTTGCCAGAGTATAGACACACAGGGCCAACGAATTTAGAAGAAAAACAAAAAACCGATACATTCCAAACAATTTATTACAAAAATTGATCACAATCGGGAACACTATAATTAAGGATTTAAAAGGCAAAGCTTTTAATAAACATTTATAATACTTTAATAACTTCCAAATACTATACAGGGTTGACTTTTCGTCACCAGCCAAATTTAAATGTTACGTTTCTTTGACACGATATAAACGTACCTGCATATTTATTTTAGTATAGCTCAGTACAAAAAAATTAAGATACGGCACGACAAACTTTTATGCAAATAGTCGCATGAACATAGCTACTACGACGCGGCATTTCTTTGATAATACTACGACGTAGTACTACAAGATGTTTTGTAGTAGCGCGTAGTTGTCTTTATTTTAATGGTAATTTAGAATTACCATGGTTTGCGTAATATGTTAGCGGATATATTTATTTCTTTGTAAACAAATAAATACTTTTTTTTGCAAAAATCGTTTCTATAAATGGTACGTATTGTGTAAAAATTTGGCCGGTGACAAATGAACCCTGTATATAGCACAGAATACTGAAGGTCAATAATTACTAAAAACTCTCATTTATTAAGTACAATTACTATTAACAAATTTTTGGACTTAAACAAATTAATTAAATATATATTAATAATCTGAAAATAAATATATTTTTGAATAACTCGGACAATAAAAGTTTAACTTTTCAACACAACGCTTTGATTAATATACAAGGTGTTCTTGTCGATTACCCATAAATCTAGGATATTAATGGGACCATGTAATAGAATCAAATAACATGTGAATAATTTTTCTATTTTAATTTTTTTCGGTTTTTATTTTTCATACAAAATAATTCAATAAAATCAAAACATCTTATGTAAAACACCTTTAATGCAACGTGGCATTTTCTATCCCTGTTTTTACAGGTACAGTCCGCAACGCTTTGCGTTGTACATTGTATGCAACGTTCCTCAACGTTTAAAATGTTTTTGTTGTTTATTGTATGGCTTCAGTGACATGCGTCTATTGAATATAAAGACATTTCACAAGGGTGATAATTTGTGAACTCTTTATATTAAGATTGAAAATAATGCACTTTTAAACCACATTCTTTGGCAAAAAGTATTGTTTTTTTTTTAGAAAGGAATAAAACCTTAGAATTATGGGAAATAAACAGGAACACCTTGTATTGCAGAGTATTAAAACTGTATATGAGAGTTAATGAACTCAGGGAATTCTTTTCCACATTATTTCAATCAACTTTAAGTCAACTTATACATCTTTCAAATGAAACAAAAATATACAAAACAAACTTTAAAGCTAAAATACAGATAAAATTTAAATAAACATGATTTTATTTTAACAACAATAAAGTTTTTACTTTAAATATCATAAATCAGAAGTTTAATTTTAAAACTGATAACACATAAATATGTAACAATACTGAGATTCACAATATCAAAAATTAAAAAGATAAATAACTCACAAATCATTAAAAAAAATCTACAAAATTAAATATTTTTACTAATACCTACATACATATTAATGATATTTTTTTCTCGCATCTTTAACTAACTATACAAAACCAATTGTCAATGGCTTAATTTGTTCATTGAATCAGTTTTAAAAAAATCCTATTTATTTTTTTAAATAATTACAAATAACATACCTAATTGTAAAACGGTTTGCTCAGTTACATTTTTGTCTTAATAAACGTTCATAACGGTACGTAACGTAACTGTCCTCAATAGTTTGATTTACCTGAAAACAAAATTATATAATAACTTACAAAAAAAAAAATGCATTTTTTGTATTTGTGTACTTTATATAACAACAAAGATTTTTTTCATCGGTAATACTGATATTTTTCAACTTCTTTAATAATAGCTAATAAATTTAATCCTATATGTGTTGTATCGTATTAAAATTGGAAATATATTTTTACTGATTCTTTATTTCTATGTAAACTAAAATTACCTTTAACAACTTACTGGATATTTTGGGTCAGCGCCAAAAAATTACTGCACGCTACTGTTTACCGTTTGGTTTTACCAAAAACATTTTATTTAGTTATTAAGTTTGTGTTAATAATAAAATCAAAAATCTGAGCACCAGATGGACCATGCGAACGTTTTGGTATTTGATATCAAATAGATATAGGGCAGCGCAACGTTTTCAAGCGTCTTCAGAAAAGTGCCAAATTTTTGGCGTAGATTTTCGTCAACTTGCAACGAAACTGGGCCCAGATATTAACATAAAAATTTTAGAGAACAGTAACATTTGAGTGTAGGCCAATTATGCCAGTTAGCTGTTGTAATACTGTAATTTTTAAATACATTATTGTCTTAAATACGAATGAGATTCATAAATCGTCAGCTTAATGAAGCTACCTTCTACAACTCTTCTAAAAGCTCAAATTTAATTTAAATAAAACTTACTAATTAAATTGATGATTAGTGGACGAATTTTAAAAATCTTTATAAGATTTTTCTTTTCTTTTATATAAAAATTATTATTTTATTTACATTAATTCATTTAATAACAATCACAGCTAAAGATTTTGGCAAATAACATACTGAATTTTCTAGCTAGGTCGGAGTGATGTTGATGGTTTCATTTTATTTTAAAAGATACATATTACAAATCCAACAAAAGTTTTATTTTCAGGTTTGATTTTAATCTTTGAAAAACTTCAAAACTCCAACAATATTTAAACGAGTTTACAAATAAACAAGTCTAAAAGTTAACAAATGACTTCTTTCTATTATTTCGCGTATAAATAGTTTAATAAATAAACAAGCCTCTATAATTGTTAAGTGAACTTTGTGTCATTATAACAATGTATGGTAATCATCAAATGTTTTAATTCGTGTATCATCTGCTAAAAACGTAATAAATAACAACCACAGAGGATGATAAATATTAAAAAAAACCTTTTATAGTGCTGAACCATCAATATTTGACCGCAGTTTATAACTACAACTAAATAAAATAAATAACCGTTATTAGCTAGATTTAAACAACCAATGGTAGGCTAGAGTTTTTTGTAGATATCGTTTCATTCTAAAACTATATTAGGGGGTAAAGACTTTTTAACTATTATTCTAACTAGATATAAGATTGTCAGTGCAATAGTCTATTATGGTATATAATTATATACCAAAGAATGATCGTAAGTACAGTTTGATACTAAAACTGTTCATACTTTCTTAAGAAATCGGAAATTATTTTAACGATATTTAAAACGTAAAAATGTGTGATGAGTGATGGATGTTTGTGGCTCATTCACGCTGAATCGATTACATTGATTTCGATTAAATTTCACACACGGATAGGACAACGCTTGAGATAACACATATATTACTTTTTATTCTGATATTTTAACGAGCAAACGTGAGAACAGGTAGTAAAAAATAAAATTTCAACTGTTCAATTTTCAACACACCAACTTTGTCAGTTAGGGTCACTGACCAGTTGGAACTAATACCCGTTAAAACAATGCATAAAATTGACTTCTATACGATATATCAGAGCAGTATAGAAGTATAGAAACTGTTGAAATTGCTATATAAAATAATGTGCAGTTTATACAAATATCAAAATTGGTTGACCAAACTATATATTTTTTATGTTTGTTCAAGATTTTCGGTGCTCTTTTTTGTTCAACCATCGAATGAGACGAATTTAGAAGATAAAAAATTCATCGAATTTAAATCGAAGATTTGATAAAATTGCTATCCTAGAGTTTATAAACTATGATATAAATAACATTTCAAGTTTTTGAAACATAAATGAAGTGAAAAGCGATATATGCTTTAAAAAACATTCTTCTTCGAGTTGCACTACCGCGGGTATTTAAATATTCAATACAATGGCCGCTATTACTTACATAAAAAATTGAGATTCATTATTTAGATCTGAAATCGGCCGTTCGATCAAATATTGAAATCAACAGATATCAGCTGTAATATTTATACAAGAGCATCACAATACAAACAATATGTACAGAAGGCAGCAGTCAAGTTTCCCCAACAAATTTCAACTTAATGTCGAAGGCATTGAGTTCAGATTTTGACAGATAAGTAACGCTTGATGTGCTGCCTTCTGTACTTTAAACAAGGATTCTAAACGGCTAACATGAGACTATCGATTGATATATTAGTCGATAGAGACAATAATTCATCGAGTTATCTAATCATGTGTTATTTACAAACATGCGTAATAAATTAGTTAATTAAATGTAGACTAAAACATGATAGATATCATCAATAAAAAGCTTCTCAAAATTTGATTAAAAGACACGAAACTCTGTTGCATAAAACGATACAACGTCAGATCTCAATATACAGGGTTGTTTTATACTCAACAGCCAAACTATTGCTGTAAAAAAGGAAATTAATATATTCCCTAATTTATTAAGCAAAGCATGGGCACTCTAAATTATGAATGAATACTATTAAAATAAAGACGACTACGCGCTACTACAAAACATCTCGTAGTACTACGTCGTAGTATTATCAATGAAATGTCGCATCGTAGTAACTATGTTCATTAACAACGACTATTTGTAAAAAAGTTTGTGGTGCCATATTTTTCTTTATTTTGTACTGTACGATACTAAAATAAATATGCAGGTAAGTTTATACAGTATCAAAAAAAATTACGTTTTTATTTGGCTGGTGACAAAAAAAACCACCCTGTATTTTATTGTCGTCATAATATTAGCCCCGCAATTTAAAAATAGAATTCATGCACCTGACCCAGCAAACCTGTTAGTACAGAAATATAGTGCGTATTAACATACAGTTGAGATTCAAATTCCATTAACCAGCTCCCTCGTATACCTACCATACAAAAAATATATTCAATCTTTACAACAATCAAACATGAACCAAGGTCTTTAATAACTATTTACAACTTTCGATTCAACATATACATATATCTATTCGTTTTCAAATTAAATCGCTATATTTAAAGGAAATCCATAGACATGATAGAGTTAGATGTGTCATATAGCTACTTAATACTACTGTTAGTTTTATTTCATATATTGAATTGTGAAGAAAAACATTGCGATATTGAAATAACTAATCTATATTTGGTTAGTTTGCAAAAATCTAGTCACGAGTATCTTTGAAAAGCATTGTCTGTGGGCAATAATCGACTTTACACTCATTAATTTTAAGTCTCATTATCCAACGCTGCGCCACGTGTGTCCATACAAAACGCCCACGAACGTACATCGTGCATCAATTTTGATCAAATTTAAGACAAATAGTAAAATAAAAAAAACTCCAGACAAGCACACCAACAACATGGCCTCGAAGTAAGCGAAGCTTGTGTTATGAGATACCATGTAGCGAACTAGGGGAGAACCTAGAATATAAATACGCATATAGATAAATATCCAGACCCGGATTTTTTTTTGTAATCATACATATTTTTTTAAAATTTTAAAACTTTCAATGAAGTATTCAACCGATTTCGATGAAATTTATATGGAACCAACTATCCTCTATCATATGAAACAAGAATTTTCAAAATCGATTCATAATTGTCTGAAATGTCGTGTAACAAAGACACAAAAAATATTGAGAACCTCCTCCTGTTTTGGAAATCGGTTGAAAATAATTAAAAAAAAAACTTCAGTTCTAGGGAATTTTTTTGTGTTGGTTAGTTAGCAGACCACCCCACCTACCCCATTTTTGTATGTTCAATGTTGTGCCGAACACCATGTACAGATAAACACCCAGACCAGGAACATTTTTTATGTTCCGTGCGGGAATCGAACCTGCAACCACTGGCGTCTGAGGCAGATAGGTTTACCCCATGGCCACAGTGGTTTTCTGAAAGTAAGAGATTAAGTATTCAATTGACACCACTGACTGTACAAGCAGTTATAAAATTTTACTGGCAAAACTGCATCTCACGCGTGACGCAGCGTGGACCCAAATATCAACTTAAAATAAGAGTTTATAATGTCGAATTCAGTTCAAAATAAACTTATTCAAACATAAGTGTGTTCGATTACTATGGCACTAACAACAAGGTAAAGTTCGTAAACAGGGGGCAATTGAAAGCGAAGTTCACGCCTGTATCCCTTATGGGCTAAGAACACCAGAGGCTGTAAAACCATCTGATGTCATATTTGACAAATTTGGAGGTATTATAACGATGGGAGAGACTATTGCAGTGTCAGCCTATCGCCCACAAAAACTCTGTCCCTTAACTAACTTCTACCGTATGCTCGGGAAGAGAAGCAGCTGGTACATTTTTTGTTTTTTTTTTTTGCTTCCAGGCCAGAATTCTATTACGGTATGAAATAAGACATATAATCTTTCAATGATAAATGAACGATTTAGCCATAAAATATTGCTATTTTTATAGGGCAGTAGTCTAGGCGGTAGCTAGAGAATACGTTACGTGAAAGGTAAACGAGTGACATGAAAAATTGCTATTTTTGTAAAGGCAGTGGGCAGGGCAGTTGCATATTAATATTTCATCTAAATACATACATACAAGAAAGGATTATGATTAGTCTTTTTGTAAATATGAATAAAAAAAGAAACAGAATGGAATACTCCGTTTTAAGCGAGGATAAGAAAATGTTTTAAAAACTAAAAATATAAGTAATTTCTCAAATTCAATATTAGCTATCACTAATTTCATTGATTTTATTTCAACTGATAAAAACCGTTTTGAATATAATCCAGCCACACCTAACATTTGGTTAAAAATAGCTAAACATAGCGGAAACTTTGGTTTTTGTGAACATAACAATTAAAATCTTCATAATTCTATGTCCATAACGCGCCAACATAGAATATTTAACGAAAAAATAAATAGAGATATGTACATTACAAATCAAACATCTTACATTTCATTTTGATAATACAAAACCACAGCAGTGTGAGAGAGATAGAACACAAGGTATCAAATCTATTAATTAGTGCATGCTTTGGACGATTTATAAACAAGAGGATTTTATTTACAATTTCTGGGGTAGTAGGTGATTAGATAACGTTGTTTTCAACCTGTTCTTTTATTACAATTTGCATGCGTTATGTTATTGTACGCTATTTATCTAAACGAAAATCAAAAGAAGAGTAATATTTTCTTATGGTGCATACAGATTACACGTCCAAATACGCAATGTGCGCAGAATGTTACATTACTAGTTCAATTACAATCTAAACGCACCATTAGAAACGAGTTATAACAAACCTTAAAGAACACTACATGAAAACAGTTTAATACCTATGTTTAACTCTGGGTCAATGTCTTTTTATTTGAATAACGTGGTCTTAAATGTATAATTACCTAAGAATAAGTGTCTATCTTTATTATTGTAGCTTTTTGTGGTATAGCTAAATGAACAATTTATTTAAAAAGACACGTAAACACAAATATACTTTAAAAAATAAGTAAGAACATACTGGTTATATGAACCAACGAAGGTTAGAAATAATAAATAAATAAAATCCCCAGACAATCACACCAACTACATGGCGCCAAACTAAGCAGAGCTTGTGATATGGGATACCATGTAGCGAACTAGGGGGGGGGGGCAGAATATAATATACAGTAGAATCCGTTTATTATAACTCCGCTTATATTGACCAACCGCTTATTATGACGTGTTTACACAGTGAAGTTTGGTTTTCATATAAATTATATAACTAAGTCGGATATAATGACTTCGCCTATAGTGACATATCGCTTATAGTGACCCTTTTTTATCAAATTTTGTCCGCTTACAGTGACCGACCGTATGATTTCTAACACCTTTGGCAGTGTTCGGGAGAGTCACGTTATACCCAAAGTCTTTCGGCGCGTGAAAGGCTTTTTTGATTTGAGTCTCAGAGCGTAAATTTACTTATTGAGTCTACTTATTAATATCTGCTTTGATGTATCTCTATTTTATTCCTTTCTATTAAAATAAATCACATACTAACTTAAACAGTTTATTTATTCTTGCAGTACCTACCTATGCTTTGTATGACGTCCGTTTAGTATGGCTTGTTTCTTATTTGTCTTTAATGTCATTATAAACGGATTCCACTGTATAAAGATAAACGCCCAGACCTGGAACATTTTTTTTTCTTGTTCCGTGCGGGAAATGAACCCGCGACCTCTGGCGTCTGAGGCAGACAGTAATACCCCAGCGCCAAAGTGGTCGTCAAATGACAATAAATCTTAAACAAGTAAATTAATTATAAAATATTCTACAGAATCTAACTAAAATACTAAAGTAACAAATGATGTTGGTCATGATAAGTAGTGATACAAACGAATCAATATGAACCAAGTTATATGAGCGAAGTCATATGAACGTAGTAATACGAACGAAATTATATGAACGAAGCTATATGAACGAAGTAATATGAGCGAAGTCATATGAACGAAGTAACATAAACGGAGTTATATGAGCGAAGTGATTTCTTCGTTTCGTATAAATGTTAATGTAATTCTTTAAATTCTTTGTTTGTTATTGTTGTTTTATCTTGTCACGTAGATAGGACGTTGGTACCAGAACTGTGTGTTTGTTTAAGTGCAAATAAATTCATGAAGTATTAAAAGGGTCATAACTATTGTTTGTGGTTTTCGCTCACACGAAATTACTGGTTATGTCTGAATAGTTTTAGTTTGCGCTTTAGTAAATAATTTACAATTTGCCCATTATAATTTATATTTGTAGTTACCTTTTCAGAAACAAACAATTAATAAACCTATAAATACGTTACTTTAAGTATAACTTAGGCCCGATTTTTCAATGGTAAGATAAAAGTTTTCAAATGAATTAAGTGTTACTCGACACCTTTAAGGTCATCTCAAGTTTATTATCATTCTATATCTTTGTCATACAATTATATAAAGACATCATTATTTCGCCGAGATAACTTTTATCCGACAATTGAAAAATCAGCCCTTAAAAGAATTAGGTTTAACAACAAAATTATATTTAGTAATCCTCTTATTTACAATCGTCGTGTTACAGCGAAATAGAGCCACTCCCCGGGGTTAGTTGGTTAAAGTTCCAGTCTTAGATAGTTTGATGCCGTGGGGTGTCCGATTGCTTTTCGGATTTAACTTTGCTATCCTTGCTTTCCTTACCTGCGTCAGTCGATCTTTTTCGCAGCTGAAATGAGTAAAATTTTTAAATTAATAAAGTTTTTATATACATACATAACTTTACGCCTGTATCCCTTATGGGGTAGGCAGAACACCAGAGGTCATCAAACCATCTGATGTCACGTTTGACAAATTTCGAGGTATTATAATGATGGAGAGAGACTATTGCAGTGACAGGGAGTCAGCCTATCACCCGCAAAAACGCCAAAAAATCTTTGTCCGTTAACTGAGTTTTACAGTATGCCCGGGAAGCGAAGCAGCTGGCACATTCTATGTATTTCTTTCGCTCCCAGTCCAGCATAGCAACACAAAGATAAAAATTAAAGGAAGTTTTGTCCGTGTACCGATCCTGGATAAGAACGTCGTAAAAGGCGATCAATCCGCTTGGCGGTAGGATCCCGTCAGGGAGCGACTGGCTAGCGACCACCCTGCATATAAAATCTGGCGGCCGACAATATTTTATTCCAGTTCTTTCCTAGGTCCATGTGCTGTCATCTTCGACCTCATCTTCATCTACCATCAGGTGAGACTGAGGTCAAACGCGGACTTAAGTATCTAATAAAAAAACCCTAAGTGACACACTATGCGGCTCTGAAGTAATATTTTATACAGGGTTTCTGGTTAAGTCGACCTAGATCCGTTAAGGGCGTATAGTACCCGTCTTTTCTAACTTATTTCACTATGAAACACCCTACCCCAAACCTAACCGTTTTCGAAATAATCGAATTTTAATTTTTTTAATAAAGATTGGGGACTTTTTACCATTAAATGTTTTATTTTGAAATTGGTGCGCTTATGTATATAACAAAAAGGATATTCTGTCTAAAAGAGGTAAGTTATTTAACAATGCGGGCCTAAAACCAAGCATGTTATGGTGCGTACAGATTGCTTGTAATCGAACCTGTAATGTAATAACCAGCGCTCGATGCTGCGCTCGGTGTATTTGTACGTGTATTTCGCACGAACTGAACATACACTGCGAGCATCCTGAGACAAAATGTTTCCGTATTTCGTCGCGAGCACGGTCCGTCGACACGCGTTTTTTTCTGTCCGCCAGACTTCAGAAAATTAATAGATCACACGAGACATGGATTGCGAAGACCAGTTAGTTGGTAGAGATCGCGCCAAACATTGCCCTCTGAAGTTGTTGCGGGGATTTTCGCGCGGGTGTTTTACTTACAAAAAACCTTTTATAAGTTGTAGTAAGTACCTAGTCCAAATATACGCAAATTTCTAAAAAAAAAACACAAAGAACATAAACTTCTAAATACTTAATAAGTACCTAAAGTTTGCGCTAATAGATGAATTTCTATTACTTAATAACAAACATATTCGAAATACAGATTTATAACAAATCATAATTCTTGTCAAATGAAACAATTCAATCGATTTAAATCCAAACGTAAAACAAGATACCTACTTATTCATTTTCTCTCAATAGGTAGGTATAAAGGTTAACTCTCACATTTATTTAGAGATACACTACTTATTGGAATATTATAAATATGAAATAATCACAATACCTTTCTATCGTAATAACCTGCATAACAACTCGACACGATAAAACAATATCAAGTAGGTACCTACATACCTTCAATCAAAATAAGACATATAACCATCTATCTAATTGTTCCAAGAACAACGTAGGTAATAAGATTTTACCGCGTCGGCCATAAGATTTAACAAGAATATTCTAGATATATCAAACAATATTCAAAAGAACTCAGTTTACAGCTTTACAGCTACCACATTATAACTAAAAATATAGGTTCATACAACATTGGCTTCTCGAAATTTCTACTAGGTATCTCAAATTTCCGAAACAATTGTTGATTGAGCTTTACATTAATATGCGGATTTTTTATACTTTAAAATGTAACAATACATCTTTTCGTGCGTCTCAGTAGAGGCGCAAGTATTTTTCGGTCGCTAATTTATAAGACCAATTTGTTATTCAAACGTAAACATGATTTTTTGACACAAAACGTATTTTTGTTGAACACTTCCTATTCAATTTACAAAGCTTTTTATTTGTTTATATAAGAAAAGTATATTTGCAGTCATAAAATTAAATGGAAGTAAACACAAAGTAGGCAAATGTAATTTAAACGCTGAAGGCGGGCAGCCCTGTCACATGTGAACGGACCGCGGCGCTCTGTAGGCATTTATTTCAATGATGCGGCCGAGTTGAATTACTGTAGATATCTGTACTGTGGTGTAAGTATGATATTGAACTATCACGTCCTCGCATTTGGAAAGTGATCTACCAGTTACCCTACATATATGAAGTTTCACCACAGCTAAAGTTTACACGAGGATTTAAAAATGTTATTGAAGTCGGTTTTTTAAATACATCAATATATAATGATAAATCATCAATTCATAAAAAAAGTGCTGAAGATCTAGACGTTGGTTGCGGCGCACCACATTTTATAAAAGGAGAAAAGGCAGAGAATTGCTTACAGTTGATAAAACAAAAACTTTACAAGTTCTGGTTTGTTTACATCTTTACCATAAAAATTAATTCTAATTTATCTCCTAAACGATTAAACTGATTAACATCATTCAAATGGATAAATTGGTTTTATGCCTAGAGCTTTCATTTGACATCATAATCATTAAGATAACTTAACAAACAAAATATCACACTTTGAAGTTGCTCTCGTAATTATCCAATATTTATGAAATGCAAAACAATAAAAAATAATTCAATATGAATTGCAATCCGCGTCCCTTTGATGTTGTCCAAAAAACCGACAATTCACGGATAGCGTAGAGCGCGCTTCGAGCGTCACCACACAGGAGCAAGTCTCACGCACACAGGCGCAATTCCTGTTCGCGACCGGTGCTCGCGCAATGTGAACGGGCGCGCGAACGCCCGTCCACATTGAGCATCGAGCATTTTTTGATGTTATTCAAAAAACAGAAAATGTACGGATAGCTTAGAGCAGGCCACGAGCGCGCTCTACTGCGGCTCAGTTCGCGCTCGAGAGGCGTACAAATCATGGGAACTTTTTTTGTAGATTACATTACAGGTTCCATTACAAGCAATGTGTACGCTCCATTAAAGTTGTGTTATTTAGTTTACGTTTGTTCCAGACGTTCGAAACTTCCTTGTGATACGGCAGGTGTTAAGTATAATACATTTTTGAATGGTGTAAGTAAGGTGGTGTGGTAAATTTAAGGTGTCTAAACTGGTTCTAAAATGTTTTGGTATGATGCCTGTTGATGAAGCCACTAGTGGTATAGATATTCTATTTCACGAAGTCCGTTCGGCTTTGATTGTAGTAGTGACGTATCCCGACAAGCGCGCTTGTGTGTGTAAATGTAGGTAACGTCAGCAAAGAAATCATAATAATATAATATTTCAAGTCGAGATTTAATAATCGAAATAAAATTTTGGTTTTAAAAGTATATACTTTTTGTAAATAAATAAGATTAGGTTGCAATAAATACAAAAATATTAAGAAGATGTAGGCATTTAATTAAGCATTGGTGTTACAGAATGGAAACGAAACAAGTAGTACTATTCAGTATTTTCAATCACTATCAGATAAATTTCCGATTCCGTTTTGCTGTCGTCAGAATCATCTTGTACATTGATTATAAATTCAAAATCAAGATAAAAATATTGAGATAAAACAAAATTTATTCAAAATAATTAAGAAATATAAACATCTTATAACACAAAAAAATATTCATTTTAGAAATACTTCTATTGCTATATTAAATATCTTTGCATAAAATTTTAATCGAAAACGTATAAATAAATATTGCCTCACTATGGACAACTCTTCTTCGTTTTGTTGCCATGCTGACCTTACTCCGTGAAACAATTTGACGCGAACTAAACACACTACTGATCCGGACCGTGTCCCGATCGACACTGAGCGCTCTCGAGGTTACGCACACAAAAACAATGTGCATGTGCACGCTTGACAACATTCATAGCCAAACGGACTTCGTGACATAGAACATCTATACCTACTATTTGTACAGTCTCTGCTCTGCATTGTCGTCGTAATTCTATTGCTAAATCCAATTATTTATTTAACTTTTCGTTGTTTTTTTTTTTACTATTATAATTTATATTTTACATGCAGATTAAGATGTTCTATGATCTTAGTAACAAAAATTCTACGTAAGACTAACTACTAAATACAAAGTTCTGAGCGATTGAAAGTTCAAATAATCAATATTTTTTTCTTCAGTTTACTTTTATTTTAAGAATATACATACATACATAACGTCACGCCTGTATCCCATATGGGGTAGGCATAACACCAGAGGCTATAAAAACCATCTGATGTCACGTTTGACAAATTTGGAGGTATTATTATGATGGAGATAGATATAGCAGTGGCAGGGGGTCAGCCTGTCGCCCGCAAAATCGCCAATAAATCCTCCCATTCGCTCCCAGTCCAACATGGCAGACGTTCAGCAGATGTGCTCAAAACATCTACGTTTTGTCACTGCCCAACAAGGTACAACAATCTAGACTTTAATTTACATTTATAAGAAAAATTTTAGTTTCATAGGCGACAGTGGACGTAAAATAATTACGCTTGATTCATTTTTTGGCCCTAGAAAGTAAAATATAACAAAAGGTAAGTTTATAAAAAGTAAAATTTACAATCTTTGCACATTAAAATTCACGTTCAACATGTCCGCCTTTGTTTTGGATACGTATGTATTATTTTTAACAATCTTTCTGATGTAAAAATGTATATTTATTTATTGTACAATTTATGTACACACTTATAAAAAAAATACATTTAATAAACTCAGCAAAAAAAAGATTTGTACAAAGGTACAGCTTATTTCTATAGAAATATCTTTCAGCAGACCTGAAGAATGGAGAATTTGATAAAAAATACAATTTCAGTATGTACACTAAATATAACAAACATAAATAATATTATATTATATCCATAACTTAATATATATATTTAAACACAATAAAATACTATAAGTAAACATAGATGAATATATAACAGATAATATATGCTTATATATAGACAATATATAATATATAATCACATGAAAATGAATCTTGTGTGGGTAATCAATGTCTAATTATAGTTGAGAAAAAAAGCGCTCTCGTACTTTTTTCTTGAAAATAATATAGGAAAACTAGCTGACCCGGCAAACGTTGTTTTGCCATATAAATAAAAAAAAAATAGATGTTGGCCGATTCTCATAGATACCGGATAAGCACAAAAAATTTCATCAAAATCGGTCAAGCCGTTTCGGAGGAGTATGGCAACGAAAACTGTGACACGAGAATTTTATATATTAGATAATATAGGAAATTTAAAATGTATAGACGACTTACAATTCAACGGCCGCTTCACTCATAAGTCTATTAACTATTCGCTGCATCTGCCTCGCTTCGATTCTATGCGCAGTGGCGTACACATGGGACCCACAAGCGCCCTTCATATGCCCCAGAGAGAATGAACTGTCGTCGGTCGGGAATAGAAGGGGTGTGGTGCGTTTTGGTACCATGCCTGTGGAGAAAATGACGAAAGAAATTAGTGTAGCAAATAATCTAAAAAACTGCGATTTCAAATAATGCAATTTAAATAATCTGTAATAAATAAATTCATTTCAGTAGTTGAGAGTTAGGCCCATCACTGTATGTGCGAGGTTATGGTCGCATCAAAAAGAACAGATTTTTGTCTAGTTTGCGCCAGTATTTAAGTAGCTCTCAGCGCTCACTATACTCCATTATCTAAGAGGCGAGGTATCACAGGTTTTGTTAAAGAATTCGACGAAAACATTGATTTAAAAGACTTCAAAGCGAAACTGCATTAGAAGGAGTTTTATTTTTTTATAAAATACTAGCTCTTGCGCGCGGTTTTACCCGCGCAATTTCGATTCCCGCGGGATTTTCGGAAGAATCCCTCTAAGTAATGGTAAAAGAAATTTGGAAATCGGTCCAGTAGTTTTTGAGCCTATTCAATACAAACATACAAAAATACAAAAGTTTCCTCTTTATAATATTAGTATAGACGGATGGGACGTTTGTCTTCCATGACACCTGATGTTAAGAGAACATGAAGAGTAAGGTGGTACACGTCCATCCACGAGAAACCTATTCACTCGGCTCTTAAAAATACCAGGACTATACTGGTCAGGGAAAATAGACGCAGGCAGTTCATTCCAAACTTTGGCGACCCGTATCGAAAAGGAACTGTCAAAGCGCTTAGTTCGACTTTTTGGAATATCTACCACATACAGATGGAAGTTCTGTCTGCGTCTAGTAGTCCGATGCTAAAAGGGTGAGGGTTCAATTTGTATTGCATTATTTTATATTGCATTGGTAAATGCATTCCATTACATTCTTTTAAATGGAATCTTTGAATGACAGTTTTTAAACTACTTTTTTTAATTGCCTTCCTTCAGTTTCTTTCTTTAAATTGCATTCTTTAGAAATAGCTTCCTTTGAATATGAACTATCATGAACCGACCTGTAATGAAGATATCTTCGAGATGGAAGTATCGCGTTGCGAGGGCGGCGCGATACAAGGCCGCTCCCGTTGCCGCCGTCAGAGCGTAAGCCGACCCGGACAAGTATCGAGGATACTTCTTACCAGAGAACATGTAGCGGGGACTGTACCTGGGGGATAGAGGGGTAAATGTAGGCTAATTTGATAAAGCTGAAGATGTAATAATAATAATAAAACTCCTAATTGTTCACCAACATTGTTAAACAGTTTAAATATAAAAATAACAATCACAATTAACATAATCATTAATCACTTACCATCAGGTGAGATTGAGGTCAAACGCGGGTTTAGTCACTTATAAAAAAAAAAAAAAAAAAAAATACAATTAACATACAAAGGGCGGCCTTATCGCCGAAGCGCAATTTCTGCCAGGCAACCCAGGCATTGGTGGAAATTAATGTGGGCGAGGTGTACGGCTCATAAAAATAAACTACACACGAATAATTACATACACATAAATAGACGTTTACTTAAATACTTATACATACATACATACATAACTTCACGCCTGTATCCCGTATGGGGTAGGCAGAACACCAGAGGTAATAAAACCATCTGATGTCACGTTTGACAAATTTGGAGGCATTATAATAGTGGAGACTATTGCAATACTTATATACTATATAAATAAATACTATATCAATACATATATAAATATATAGGTATAGATAGTTAAGATGGACAGTGTTTCGCCAGGTAATGCCGTTTAAGCATTCGTTTAAAGATGCGCAGTGTGCGCGCCAAGCGAATCACAATTGGGAGCTGGTTCCATAACGACACCAATCGAATAAACAAGGCCTACACCTGTATCCCTTATGGGGTAGACAAAACACCACAGGCTATAAACCATATGATGTCTCTTTTTACTTTGAAGGTATAACAATAATGGATAAAGACTATTGCAGTGACAGGGGGTCAGCCTATCGCTCACAAAATAGCCAATAAAACCTGTCCCTTAACTAACTTTGACAGTATGCCCGGGACGATAAACAGCTGGTACATTCCATGTTTTTCTTTCGCTCCCAGTCCAGCGTGGAAGTTTATTCGGTGACAAAACAAAATAAATCAAAGAAAGTAGTGCGATCACAGAACTATATCGATTCGTGTGTTTACGTATCGTATGGAGTGAGTTTTAAAAAACATTGTAACTTGTTTATTTTACAGATGTTTAACTTGAGTCTTCGTGGTGCAGTAGACTAGACGCTACTGCGCTAATCGTCGCCTGCGCCAGGTGGCGGGTTCAATTCTCGAACGCAACATGATAAAAAAGCCAGGTCTGGGTGTTTATATCTACATGTATATTTATATTCAAGGTTCCCCTTAGTTATTCCAAAACACAAGCTACGCTTAGTTTGGGGCCACGTAGTTGGTGTGATTGTCTGGGGATTTAATTTATTAAATACGAGAAGTTCACCACCATTTAAAATTAATAAAACAAGTATTTAACACTGGTTGTGGGGTATTGGTTTTCCAAAAAAGCTATAAAGTTTTGTGAACGCAGAATTTTAACAAAGCACCGAAAAGGCATTTACTCAACATAAGTCATGGAGTGCGGACACACTAAGCGCTGATCTACCGTAAACAGATAGGAATTTATTTTTCGCATACCGGTTGGGGTGGATATCTATGTGAAGAACACAGCCGGTTGCCTGGTAGAAATCGCTTAAAGCGATAAGGCCACCTAAATTGTCATTTCTTGTTTTTTGTTATTGTGAACGTCATTATTTTAAGTTTCATGGCAATAAAGAGTATTTATTATATTATTATTATCAAGTTCTTTAAGAAAATACATTTGGCCTAGATTTTTTGGTGTGATATTTAGAAATATTTATTTATTATTACAAGTTAAAAAGACTAAAATCTGTAAAAATGACACCCTGTGATTTTATTGCACTGATCTTTAGGGTCAATCACAAGAATGAAATCTCTCTAACACACTAGGTTAATTTAATGAAAGAAAAACCATGAAATCTTAATTTTTTGATTTTAGTCGATTCGATTTCTGGTTGAAGCAAGATTTTCAAAAAATCTTTGAATCCAGTTTTATTTATTTTCCAAAATAAAGGAATGTTTCCTTGGAGTAAAAACTGCTATCTCTATTATTTAGAGTACTTTCCCTCCAGGGGGCATTCAAAAATTCCACCCTGTATATTAAGATTACTTACCACTTATCCCTAGAATCTAACACCGGCTTAGCTCCACAAATCAGGTCCCCAATCAACAAGTGCTCATCCTGGACCTTCCCAGACTCCAGGGTCCTATTATCGAACACCCTGGCCCTGTTTCTCAAGTTCAGCATCAGATGGGGCAAGTTGACGTAGACGTCGTCGTCAGTCTTCAGGATGTATCGCACTGGAAGTGTGGGGGGGGTAAGGTTAGAAAATCTTCATCATCACAACTCTTAGTAATGAGCCCGCTGCAGGGCATGAGTCTCTCCCCTGGGTGTCGAGGAGGTATAGGCCATAATCCACCAAGCTGGCCTAGTGCTGGGTAGTGGATGCCAGAATTTTCAGGTCGCCAAAATGGCTTCTGACAAACCCTAACGAATACTATATACATGTATACAGCACCCGAGACCGACTGCCTAACGTCTCCTCCGAAGCACGGAAGTCGTCGTGAGAAATGAATGATCGGCGGTCACCCATCCTTGCACCGACCGCACCGAACGTTGCTTAACATGTGATATCGTATGATACACACAGTAACCACGACGCCACGACGACGTCTTACGAAAAGTAAAAATATTGTAAATTATTTCTTACACAATGCGGCTGACATAAGGTCAGTAGTAGAAATAGGTATGAAGTAGTCGGCTATGTCAGTAGACTTCATAAAAACCATAAAAACACTGACTCTTTATACAGGGTTAATCTCAATAAGCGTTACACCTCTTTCGGCTCTCCACATCAATCCCAGCCACATTTGTTCTACGACTTTTTAAAAACACAAAAATTAAAAACAAAAATTGTTTGCTCCTAACTCAACATTTTGTACAAAGTACCTATTATTATTATGAAGCGATATTTTACTGCGCACGGTGCGTGGCATACCTACGCTCAGAGTCAATAGAGTTACGCCTCTAAACAGAGGCTATAAATATTATTTTTATGGGAAAATTAAAATTTTAAAAAGTTTTAGAAAAAATGTTGTTGGGATTGATGTGGAGAAAATTAACCCTGTATGATATTAAATTATTGGTCATTGCCATCAGAAATTATGAACCCGTCAATGATAAATTTTATTTGTGTTTATTTTCCATAGATAATTTATCGGTCTCACTGTAGGTTTATACTAATAGTAGCCAGGTAGGCACATTTAATCGCACCTTAAATGTGTCATATAAATTCAATACAAATATTTGGATTTATGAAATCAATAAGCAAATTACTCGATAAGAAAATTAATGGATAAAGGATAATGTGGTACTATTGTAGTTTATTCTTTAAATTACTATTTTCATTACAAATACACGACAAAATAGTGAACTATAAAATTTGATCCAAGATGGTTCATTGTAAATAGCGATCTGATTTTTGGTTATCATATCACTCACATTATACACATTGTAGAAGAAAGATCGAAGATAGAATTAAAAATAGATATTAAACTATAATAGAATAAGAAGAAAAAATCGGCCATAAAAAAGCATAATAGACAACAGCAATAAAACTTACCCGAGTCCTGGCAATGATTGGTCACCCACTTGAGCATCATAATAGATTTCAAAGTCAAATTATTATAAGTATCAAGAAAATCTTCCTGAATAATATCATTATACTCATTGACCTCTGAATCTATTCGACTCTGAACTTCCTCGCCATCTTTCAATGATGGCAACCCCAATAGAAACACCAGCTTAAAATCTACCTCAGTGCTGCCAATATCGATATCCGCAAATTTACCCGAATCTTTATTTTGCTTTAATAAATAATCAACTATAAGAGACTCTAAATTTGCAGATAAATTGTCGCTATTTCTCGGTATTTTCATAATATTATCAACGTATTCGTAGTCATCGACAGTTATATCATTATCATTGTCATTATCACCTAATTCTTTGTTCATATCGAACTGATGCAACATGTCTTCTTTATTATCAGGTACTTTAACAGTCTTAGCTTTTTCCAACGCTTTCTTTTCTAAAGCCTTAGCAAGTTCAGGAAGTAAATCATTGAAGCTAGATATGCCTCTCTTAACCCTAGTAGGGACGACTTTACTCAAATTAGTTTCGAGTTCCGGAAAGAGAGAGTAAGAATAATTATAGTTCTTGTACTTCTCTCTCACGTCGTGGAATACTTTGGACAGTTTGAGGTATTTCTTGTAGTCGCCCCAAGTGTTTCTTATAGCTGTTCTCCTTTCGAAGTTAGTAGTTGAACTGCAGACTATGACGAGAAGAAACAGTCTGTTCGTCTTGTCTCTTCCGGACTTTGGGCATACGTCATCAGGTTCGTAGATAGTCGTTTTATTGTTTGGTCGGACGTATAAGCTTGTGTCTCGGTTTGTGTCAATGTTCCATCCGTCCAAAACTGCTGAAATCAAGGTAGAGAATATTTATAAATTTGTAGAAATTATACGCTATATACAGTGTATGATATAGTTTATACGATCGATTACTTCAAATAGTATTTAAGTGGTAGCCCGTGTAAGCCGGCTTAGAATACCACCCCTGGGTAGGTGTGTCTTAAAAGTCGACTAACGCAAGTGGCTAACTTGGTGTGACTACTGCCTGACTAGTGAACACTCTTCATATAAAGTCTGTCCCCTAATATTACCGCTCATCAATATTTTATGAAGAGTCAAATAATTTCTAGGTCCGTTTGGTTTCATATTCGACCTTTTTACTCTGATTGTACAGATTCTCGAGATAGGAGCTAAAACCTTAAAAAAGGGAGTTCATCGGGGTTTTCCACTTAGCGCACCTATTTCGAATCGCAACTAAACTATTCCACGAAGCACAACAAAAAAAAAAATTGGGAATAGAGATAGGGTACTAATTGAAACTATCGATAAACATATTTCTGAGATTTTTTGGAAATTTTTATTAATTAGTTTTCAACATACTTAATTACAAAACACACTTAATTTAAATATTTTTTGTGTAATCATAAGTCTTCTGGTGATTGGCTCATATGGCTTATGTTAGATAGACAAATATAATTCCTCTAATGTGCTTTTAAGAGCTTCTCTTTTGATCTTTTGATCAGCTAGTGTCCGAAATATACCACCCATGTATTAGCGTGTCGTAAAAGGCGACTAATCCGAGTGACCCCGCTTGGTTGACGGACCTAACTAAGGTTCGACTGGCAAGCGACCACCCTTCATATAAAATTAGCCTCCAAATATGTGGCTAATTTTAGATGTGTTTCTCCTGATTATGCATCGGAGGAGAGAGCTTGGGGATTGAGGAGACCGAGCGGACTGAATACTTACGAAAATCTTCGAAAATTTAAACACCCAGTAGCTCCTAAAATATTGATCGTACTGTAAAAATGTTTATGACATTTGGTAGAAAATTTTATAAAATTTATCAGCAGCAATAATTAACCTATTTGTTCAAACTTTCGAGAGCAAAAACCTTTAACCACATTCGCACACCCCCACCCTCGAGGTCTTTTAGTTTGTTAGTCTAGATGCCACTAAAGTGTGCCAATTTTTAAAACTACACGATTTTTTTCTCCTGATTTCATTAATTTATCTGGGTTATTACGATACTAAAAATACCCTTTTGACGAATCAAATTAAGTTTCAGTTATAAGATACCAGGACATCATAGGTGAAAATAGGTAAATTAAAAAGGATGGAACAAATCAATGGGACCACGAGAAAACGCCTCTTTAGGATAGTTCAACTATTGGGCATCTTTAAGCACATTTAAACAGTACCATTTCCTCTGATGTTATGTATTCCTGGTACTATCAACATTTTTTTCGAAATTTCTATCTAGCACTTTTGATTAAAAAACTTGAATGGTTTTGGTGCGAGATTTAAAAGATCGATATCATTTGTTACCTCTATTTCATGATCTTCACTATTTTTTAAATTATTTGCGCTCGTGGAATACTTTAGTTGCGCGTGGAATAACCCCTTCATCCGTCTCTTCAACACATCCCCCACTCAAGAGGACTTTTACGTTAATCTGGACTGCACATGGTATACATGTGCTAACTTTCAAAATGACATGAATTATTTCCCCTTTTTGCCTATTTTGGCTTAATTTTACTGGGCTATAAGAATTCTTATCTCTAAAATACCTATTACTCAAATAACTACAGTCTATACTGTTTTCGCAGTAAGATGATATCGGATACAGTTCTCATTCCATTACGCGCAAACTACTTACAACTAATAAAATATATAAAAGCACGAAAAAATAATATAATAAAATTAAAAGTATGGAAACTAAATTGTTTATTGAAAATTATAAATTAAACTATTAATAATTTCTAATAACAATTGTCAACTGCAAATAAATGCACCATTTTGTTTTCTTTATTAAATTGTGTGTGATTAATTAGGGTTGCCAATCATACCGTTAAGAACAGTAGTATACTGTTATTCACTATATTATACTTTTTACTATTGAACAAAAATAAAGTATACAAAATACAGTTTTCAGCATAAAATGCTAAAATAAGTTATGCGAGAAGCTCTAAAATATGTGTTTAAAATATTAAATAAATTACATACTGTTTCCAAAATACTGTTATTGTTATTGGATATTCCAAAAAAAGTTGGCGACCCTATGCTCGACTAATTACAAGTGTGAATAAAAAATAAAGAGTAAAATAACAAGACAGATTTGCTCACTTACTAACTTTACAATTACAACCTAGGGAATGGAAATAATATTAGGGTAACCATAAATGAAGCATTTGATGAAATTCTAACATTCGCATATATTAAGATAAAAGAAATTACATACATACATACATATATAACTTTACGCCTTTATCCCTAATGGGGTAGGCAGAACACCAGCTATAAAACCATCTGATGTCACGTTTGACAAATTTGGAGGTATTATTATGATAAAACCTTCGTCCCTTAACTGAGTTTTACAGTATTTAGAAGAGAAGCAGCTGGCACATTCTAGGTTTTTCTTTCGCTCAGTCCAGCATGGAAATTAGTTAAGCAGGATAATAACTACGTCACTTCATCATCATCATCACCCTTTTTTTGATGAGTTCAGTGCAGGATCATGTGCCTTTTTCCTAGTTGACGAGGCAGTTGAGGTCGTAAACGTGGTCTATAGTTGACTAGCTATTTCGCGCGGTTTTACCGGTGAAATTCCGAAACCAGTGGGAATATCTGGATAATAAGTAGCCTATGTGCTATTTCAGACTGTAAACTATCACTATTTCATATTTCATCCAAATCCGTTGAGCCATTCAGCCGTGTTTAAGGAACAAACACCCATACCTACATCAATCCAAACTTTCACATTTATTATATTAGAAAGATTGGTAATATGATAACGTCTGTACACATTCGTCGATACACCTCGAGACAGGCCGAGCGCAGGTTTGTCTGGGCTCTCTCGTCTCGTCTCGCTCTCTCGTTCTAGTCCCGGTCTTTTGCGCCCGAGTCAAAGGGTCTCGTTGGCTCGCGCGAGGTAAACGAGAGCGAGCATGTACACACTCGTTCGTTTAGTAAATTATACTCGCTCACGGCACAAAGACAAACAGGAGCAGCCATTTCTACGTCCATTGTCGCGGGAGCCTTGAGTCCAAATTTTAGAATGAGTGTATACATGCTCTCGACTAAAGCCTTCTCGGCCGAGACTCTGGGCAAGAGGCTCTCAACGAGTGTATACAGCCGCTATAAAAAATAAAGTGTATAATCTATGAGACTGGCACGTTATTGTAGGTCCATACTCAAAATTTGGGACACATATTTTATTTGGGATAGCTGCTCTATTCCTAGTGATAATAACTCAATGTAACGGATGCAGACACGTAGACATTAGTTCGGCCTCCCCAAATCTCAAAACAAAACTGTGCAATGTGGTCTATAGTTGATGGGTAATATACGAGATAAATGGCTGCAATCTAAGCGTAGAGCAGTCAATATCCAAAAGTGAACACATTTTTAAATAATTCTCTTAATAAATACTTTCAGGTCATAACAAAATACTTGCTACGTTTTGCCGGGCCTGGAACTCTTTCGATAAAGATTATAACTGCAATATACAGGGTTGATTTGTAGTCATCGTCCAATATTTTTTACACAATAAGTATCATTTATAGAAACGATTTTTGCAAAAAAAAGTATTTTGTTTTACAAAGAAATAAATATATCTGCTTACATATTAAGCAAACCATGGTCAGTCTAAATTACCATTAAAATAAAAACAACTACGCGCTACTACTAAACATTTTGTAGTACTACGGCGTAGTATTGTCAAGGAAATGCCGCGTCGTAGTAGCTATGTTCATCAACAGCGACTATTTTTTTAAAAGTTTGTGGTTCCATATTTCTACTTACGTTACGGTACGTTTATATCGTATCAAAGAAACTAAAATATAATTTGGCTGGTGACTACAAATCAACCCTGTATTGAATATTAAAAGTTTGTACGAACTATAGTCATCATCCTTGTCTTCCTGTACAAAGTCTTCCAATCCGAAATAACTATATGAATATACTGAACCAATTACGAGAATAAGAACGAGAACCCCCCAAAATATTACGTGAAATAATATCTTTGATTTTAAACTCCACTCATCATAGTTAACTTTGGAACGTAACTCATTCATCAATTTTGGTCTTGGCTCTACAATACATTTTGGACATTTTAGACGACCATGTGTTTATTATGTTCTTGTTTGTCATTTTCACAATCCTTCAAATGTCATGTTAGTTTTTTTTTCTGGTTTGTATTATGTATTATTCATAGGGTTGCTTTAAATTAGTGGAACTGAAAGAGAAAAAAATTAGCCGAGTTGGATTCGCCGAGCGTTGCGTAATGAATTCTCTATCTTTCGGTTAAGTTTACTCAGTAAATAATTAATATTTATTTTTTATCTTAATGTATGATCTCAGACTATCACTTCCTTGAATTTCAAAAGTGACTCACCAGTCACCCTGTATAAGCTGTTTTGAACTAAAATAGGAACGATTGACATCGGCTCCCATAGACATTGTTATTGGTAATTAGACCAGAATATCTTTAGGTGACGTAGAAGATGTCATTTCCAATCGTTTGAGCATGTAATCCCAAAGTGTACCGTTTTAAGAATATTTGGGGCTAGTCCTTTTTTTTCTGTAAATCCAGTTTTACTCCTTCATACATCGATTGTAAAAAAACGAATGGTAACTCCGGTAAACTAACCATTTTCAATGTTCTTTTCAGTTTTAGATAGTTGTTTAGCAAATCAATAATAAACCGTAATAGAATTGTTTCAGTGTGATTCCAAAGAGAAGGTACAAGAAGTTTTGCATAATAAAAATATTTTTTTGAAGCTTTTTTTTTCTCCAAAAAAGGTCTGATGAACTTTGCGTACCTACACTTTTTTGGGAAAACTTTTACATCTCTCTGGCTATACAACAAGTTCAAGAATAAATTTCAAAAACAAAATCGAAAACCTACAGTTTTAATTTTTTTTTTTTTTATAATTGACTAAACCCGCGTTTGACCTCAATCTCACCTGATGGTAAGTGACGATGAGGTCGAAGATGAAAGCACACGGGCTTAGGAAGGAACTGGCTCTTTATACAATATTGCCGGAACACATTACCGCCGGAGCGGTAACATTTGGCGGCAGACTTTATATAAAAGGTGGTCGCTAGCCAGGCGGACCCAGAAGGGATCCTACCACCAAGCGATCCTTCAAAGGTATTATACAAATTGTTCCTGTCATTAAGACGCTAACTTTTCGTTGTCAAAAAGTTTATATATCAAGTAAAGTAGGATTTTCTATCGATAATTTGATGAATTGCAATGAAAAGAGCAGATAAACTGGTCTGATCGTGCGATTTGTATTTTTGAGATGCTCTTTTTACCATTTTAGCTTTGAACCTCCGACTTGACTTACTTTAGTGGATTCCGTTATTTTATCTTTCGTGACGCTCATACGGGGTAACTGGTGACTTGGAAATCTAGAGTAATTCTTTATTCAAGCATGTGTAGTGGCGTCTTTGGAAAAGACACATACTCTTCATTTGTAAACTCTAGAAGAAATGGCATGAGGGGTTCCATAGCTATGATCATGTCGTTCAGCACAAGCCAAGTTTAAATTTAGTTCACTTCCCAAATAACAGCATGAGAAATATCGTGGTCCATTAAAATAAGCCAATTCGAAGTGTTATTGGTACAATGGGTAAAGAGAGCATCTAAATAATACAAACAGCATGATCCGAGCATTTCATCTTCGTCTCTTGTTCCAATTCTTCAAATTATTACTATAAAAGCCTAACTTACATGACTGGCAAAATTTTTGACAGCAAAAAGTTAGCGTCTAAATGACAGAAACACTTTGTATAATTCCTTTGAAGGATTAAAAATATAGGGTTTTCTTGAACTGTACAGTTGAATGCCAATTGTTTTACCTCGTATAGCTAGAGAGTTGTAGAAGTTTTTCCAAAAAAGTGTACGCAAAGTTCATCAGACCTTTTTCGGAGAAAACAGCAATTTTTTGTAAACGTTGTTCCAATAAAAAGCATTTTTATTTTACAAAATTTCTGGTAGCTTCTGTTTGAAATCACATTGAAAAAATTTTATTACAGTTTATTATTGATTTGCTAAACACCTATCTAAAAATGAAAAAATTGAAATCGGACCATTAGTTTTTTTTACAATCGATGTTTGAAGGAGTAAAACTAGATTTTCAGAAAAAAAAGGAATAATCCCAAATATATTAAAACGGTTCACTTTGGGCTTACAGGATTTGGGCTCAAATGGTTGGAAATGAGCTCTCCTACGTCTTTTAAAGAGATTCCAAAGCATTTGTATAGGTTATCTCACGTTTGCATAGTGCCTACAAGGTTCGCAAATAAAAACAAAATCGTTGGCAGTGCCACTACTAAACTTGACAAGTGTGACTGACAGAGTGGCTTATGAATATTAGTCACACACTGTTCACACATACACAAAGTGCCGTAGAACGTAGAACCTTCTAATATTATAAAGGTGAAAGTTTGGATGGATGGATGGATGTTTGAACGAAATACAGAACATGGCACGCGTATCAACAGTAAACAAATATGTTCTCACCCGCCAGAAGAGTGATGGAGCAATGACTCACTCTGTTGGCAAGTAGCGGTATTAACTTGGCAATTACTAGCGCAAATGAGGTATCCGCTAGTTCAAATTCAGCTTACTGATAAATAGCATTGAGTCATTATTCTATCAAAAGTTAAACAGCTCTTCGGTTTGGAAGTAGCTGTATTTGATCTTGATTGGATTGGTCTTAAGTACTGAACTGGTAAATCGATTTTTAATCTAATACAATTGGAATAAGATACGATTTCTAATGCTGGATGAGATTTATAAGCTGTTTTGGTTCAAAATTTAAATGAGGAATCCGATTCTTTGTTTATATATCGACAACTTCGAGCGCTCCTGCTTGGTGGTACCAGCCTTTCAGGGTGCTCCTGGTTAGAGCCATCCTTCATAACAAATCCAAACATCACCATCAGATGTATTCCAGCATTGTTTTTCTTCCGAATTTAGATAGAACGAGACTTTAGCCACCGACGAGAAAAATTAATTAACGAAATGTTTTTATTATAAAGGAAAGATAAGGGAAAGAAGAGTGGAATACTTACATCGGTAGATATTGATTCCGAACACTAAGGAAAGGAAAAAAAATGTAAGGAATTTTAGGAAATGTGGATTAAAGTAAAATTAACTTATAAACAGAAATGAACAGGATTAAACCGAATATTGTACCATATTCTGTCTAGTGGCGTCTAGCCTAGTGACAGACGGGCGGACAAAAATAGTAATAAGGTTTCGTTAAAGCTTTAAAGCTGGCGACTGACTTGTAACATTTTATCGCGAAGTAACGTTACATTACGATGCAGGCCCATTATGGATCTCAAAACCCTGCGATGATCATGAAATAGTTTTGACGTAAAACATATCATGCGATCATTATTCGGTATTACTCCTCGGCAAAATCTCTTGCTAAATCTAAGCACTTGCCATATAGACTGAATACAATACTCCCAGTATATAATATAGTATTTATTTATGAAAGCATACGAAACGGAAAAACACAAATGAAAACAAGAAAGAAACATATCATAGAGGTGGGATCTTTTTCAATTAACGTTTTTAAGCCATAGATGATATCATTGAGACTGTCATTGCAAAAGGTAATGCCTCTTACATGCAATGAATTGCAATGTATGTATGTATAGGGAATCGTTCATTCATTATACCATCATTGGAGTAAGAATAAAGTATAATTATTAGACTAAGATAGAAATCTTGTCATGTCATGAAAGAACCGTAATAGGCGTACATGTTACATCGAACCGAAACCGAAACATCGAACCGAGCTGCTCACTACCAGCGCCACGTGCAAGGCTACAGATCAGTCAGGTAATGCCGTAACATGACTGCACTCCACCCTCACGTCAAAACTGTGATACCTAAATTAAACATGCGCTCGCAACAACGCTTAGGGTTGTACTGATCTAAAATTTAGGCGCAAAGTAAACACTAAAAGGCATTCGTGAAAATACCGACAGCCGAGTGGAACCCGCGGCGCTCGCAGCGAGCGGCTCGGCTCTCTGTACTGCGGTGCGAGCACAGAACTTTATCGAATCGTATCTTTACGAATGTTCGTATAGTATGGAGTCGGTTGCAAGTTTTTAGTAACATTGTAGTTTTTTATTTACAGTTATTTAAGAGTACAACATCTTTACTAACATTTAAAATTAACAAGGCACACATTTATTTAAGCTGGCCGTGCGGTAATGGACAGATTTAAATCATTGTTTACAAACCATCTCCATACTATGCGAACATTCGTAAACACACGAGTTGATAAAGTTCTGTGCTCGCACCGCAGATCTGGAACATTGCATCGTAATGGGGCGTACAGATTGCTGTAATGGAACTTGTAATGTAACATTCTGCGTACTACACGTCCAAATACGGAACGTGCGCAGAATGTTACATTACAAGTTGCATTACGAGCAATCTGTACGCACCATAATGTAATGTTATGTTACAACACAATGCAATCTGTACGCACCATTACAAGTCAGTCGCCACCTTAAGATTATGTCCAAACGCGGGTTACGACATCTTTTTTTTAAGAATATAAATACCATAGATAAATAGGAGATAAGGGATAAGAAGGACGGAAGGAATACTTACCCTGAGAGAGATAGATTCGGGTAACTAAGGACAGGAAAAAATAAAAGGATTATTAGGAAATGTGGATTAAGTTAACTATCTATAACTAAGAAAAAGAAACACAAACTGAACATTGTCTATGAGATTAAGTCAGTATATAGGGCGAAGGGCCGCTCTTTAGATTACCTGAGTTACACTTTCTGGTTGACTTATGATTTTTTTACATTTATTGATAACGACAGGTAACTGTTTTGTGTGTTTTATGGCAGCTCCCTTAAACTTTTTTTTCTACTTTTTAGTACAATCACGAACGTTGACGAACGATCATACCTAGGCGATATGCTTGCGCATCACTAGGTCTTATTACGGTATCAACAATGGACGGGGCTGTATCGTACCCATTGTTCATTAATAAAATTTAGAAAAATAGGCGAAACTAGCTTAGAGGTATTTTTTTAAATTACTGCAATAAAACAACAAGAGCTAACGGGCGTAAATAAAAGAAAGAAAAAAAAGGAGAAACCAAGGAACGTTGACAATTAGTGTACTGCAAATTTCAACTAAAAGCACTTGGACGTATCTGGAAATATTTCAAATAGATACTATTAGTTGAATCCGCCAGCGGGCGGAGTCATAGGCTCGTCGACACTGCGAAAGAAAGTGAAGTACAACCAGTGAACGAAAAAAGCATGGAAGAGTAACTTCAAACAAAATCTCTTTGAAAAGCGGCACAAGACCTATGTTTTCTTTTAACACTTAGTTGTTTTCTTACTATTAAAAAAAAACATTAGCTTCGTTTTATTTAAGTACAAAATATAAAACTGTTATAAGCTCACCGGCAATGTTAGTTTAAGTAAGCATGGTGTGGTTGTACTTCACTTTCTTTCGCAGTGTCTCGACGAGCCTATGACTCCGCCCACTGACGGATTCAACCAATAGTATCTATTTGAAATATTTCCAGATACGTCTAAGTGCTTTTAGTTGACATTTGCATTACACTAATTGTCAACGTGTCTGTTCCTTGGTTTCTCCTTTTTTTTTCTTTTATTTACTCCCGTTAGTTTTTGTTGTTTTATTGCAGTAATTAAAAAAATACCTCTAAGCTAGTAATAGCAAAGAATCGCAAAATATACACTAAATACTTTATTAGCTTGGCTCCGCCTGCTGCCATTATTTTTTATTAGAAATATTATTTAAAAGCTCTTATGTGCTTGTTTTGCGTTTTTTAGTTAAAACTTGTAGGAAATTACTTTTCTATTATTATTGACAAATACGGTCGATCACATATGATACACAAAAACACCCGAATCAACTGAATAAAACTGAATTTTCCTAATTTTCAAACGCTACGTATTCTTCAATACATATATTTTGCGTTCCCTGAGTACGACTGCTCGACCGTCAAGTTTTGTGATTGTACAGTTTCATCATCATCATCATCATCACAACTCTTTGTGATGAGCCCACTGCAGGGCATGAGTCTCTCCCCTGGGTGAAGAGGAGGTCCTATAGGCCATAATCCACCAAGCTGGCCCAGTGCTGGGTGGTGGATGCCAGAATTTTTAGGGCGCCTAGATGGCTTCTGACAAACCCTAACGACTACTGTATACAAGTAGATATACAGCACCCGGGACCGACTGCTTAACGTGCCCTCCGAAGCACGGAAGTCGTCGTGAGATATGAATGGTCGGCGGTCACCAATCCAAGTACCGACCGCGCCGAACGTTGCTTAACCTGTGATATCGTATGATACACACAGTAACTACCTAAGGCGCCACGACGACTTCTTGATTGTACAGTTTGGGACAGAGAAAATATAACGGCCATATAACGGTGGCGCCATCCCCGTTACAGTAACAAAACTACAACATCATTAATCGAATGGAAGCCGTTATATAGAACAGATGACGCTGGCATAATAGAATATTATGACAGCGCCATCTATCTATTTTATTGACAATAATGTCTTGAAAAAGAGAGTGATATAATGAATTGGATTCGAAACCTAATATTATCCTTCGCTTAATTCAGTAAAATTAATACGAAATAAAACACTTTTAACGGATTTCATCGCGTTTACTTTCTAATAACATTTTAGCTCGACGTTCTGATGGCTTTACAGGCACCATGGTCACGAAAGACGTAACCACGCAGACAAAACTGTTTTACTTAGTATAATGAATCGTGAAAATAAATGACAAAAATTAATAAGATTTTCACCATGGCGCATTGGCTGTGCGCATCGGCCAGGTAAATGATGCTGCAATCTGAACGTTCCAGGTTCGATCCCCAGTTGGGGCCAAAAATTTTATGTGAAATATTTTTTACTTATAAAAATTTAAACGTATCGCAAAATTAGGTTTGCTGTGCTACGGACATTCGCTCAGAAATCATTTCATTGCAAAATTTGCATTCGTGTTTTAAAATCAACGGGGTCACATTTCTCTGTCCCTTCCTGAACCTATTTGTTGTTTTGGCGGGAATACATAATTTATTAGACTTCTTACTATCTAATTATCACGATTCATGAGATGAACCCTGGGAACAGCGGACAGACGGACAGCGTGTTCTAATAATAGGGTCCATTTTATAAATTAAGTATGGGACGTTTGTCTTCCATGACACTTGATGGTAAGTGAACATGAAGACAAAGGTGGACACGTCCATGCATGATTAACCTACTCACTCGACACTTAAAAGTACTAGGACTATACTGGTCAGGGAAAACAGACGCGGCAGTTCATTCTTGGCGAGACGTATCAAAAAGGAACTGTCAAAGCGCTTAGTTTTACATTATCTACCACATAATAATGGAAGTTCTGTCTGCATTAGTCTGATGGTAAAAGGTTCCATTGGGTGCAAATCTCTAAAAAGAAACAAACTTACCTCGAACAACATGTCGATTGACCCTCATAAACACAGGCACGTACAACAAACAACAGAAGAGGATCATCGCCGTGCATACGAGGAAGAACTTTGCAAGGATTGTGAATGTTGTTCTCCGGTGGGACCGCCCGATAACCCGCGCCGGACCGTAGCGGCGCTTCTCGTTTCTGTAATATTATTATATTATGATTTAAGGAAGGTACTTACATATAAAGCAAAATTGAAGAACTTTTCTATTTAAATAATTACGGCATTTGAATTATTTTACACATTAGATATACTTACAATATTATGTTTAGTTCATGCGAAAACAAAGACACGGGTAAAATGCACAGATATCTTCGTTCTCTTTGAATCAGTATATAGGGTTTTTTTTTATGAAGATAAAAATATTTTAGGAGAAGGTTAAGAATGATGTGTGGATTCAATTTACGAAAAAAATTTTTTTTTTGTTAGGTAAATTCATCATCATCATCATCATCACAACTCTTTGTAATGAGCCCACTGCAAGGCTATGAGGTTCTCCCCTGGGTGACGAGGAGGTATAGGCCATAATCCACCAAGCTGGCCCAGTGCTGGGTGGTGGAATGTCAGAATTTTCAGGGCGCCAAAGTGGCTTCTGACAAGCCCTAACGACTACTGTATACAAGTATACAGCAACCGGGACCGACTGCTTAACGTGCCCTTTAAATGCCCCAATTAGGTAAATTGATATTTTATAATTCTCAAAAGTTAACAACATTTTAGTGTAATCTGTTATTTACGACTAAATAGCAAGAAATAAAAGCATTTTTCCAACTATTTCTATTAAGGAATACGCTAAGCCCCGAGTTTTCAATAGTCACAAAAATTTATAAAAATATATTTTTTGTCATAAATTAAATCCACACATCATTGTTAACCTTCTCCTAAAATATTTTGATCTTCATAAAAAAACCCTGTATAAAAAATTCTAATATTATCTTCAAAACGTTTCAAGCTTCTTTTGGTGTCTAGTTTTTATCGTGCGAGTGTGGTCACCCTGCGCAAGCGGCGTATTGCGCTCGCTGCCGCTTCTTGCAACGTAGCTGGCGATCGCACCGAACATGTAGTCCGCTCTGAAGTTGCCGCAAGGAGTTTCGCGCAGGTGTTTTACTTACAAAATACCTGCGCGACGCTTCTCGCTACAACTTCAGAGGGGACGAGATATTTGGCGCGATCTATACCTACTTGTACCCTGGGATCATGTACGATAAGCGCACTAGTGAGAGTACACTTATTTCTATTTGAAACTATCTTCAGGTTTCGTATAAACAAAACGTTGGTTTATCTTAAAAAAAAAAAACTAAATATTTAAAGATTCTGAACTTACTTTTTTATTTTATTTTTTTTCCGCCAAAGAAACGTTAGACTACCTACTAGACCCGCCTAAGGAAGTCTCAGAAGGAGAGGAGGTGAATGCTTGATGCACGAGACCTTTGGGGGACTACCCCGCCAGCCAATCCCTAACAGTGCGGGACTCATCGAATCCAGCGTTACCCGCTAAACACCCCCTTCGCTGAGAAATCCCGAGTTGGGCTTTTCTCATCATCTGAACGACAGCCAATTGGAGTCAGAGGCTGCGTACGTCTGAACTTATGAATTATTATTTATTTTATATTATAGTGCTATAGTGATATCATTGATATCATCTGTCCTAACGCATCGTTTGTTACTGACCTGAAGATAGGGCTATCATCGCTGTCTCGCCCTGAAGAGTACGCGTAGTACCGCTCATCATCAGTCCAATGCTGTTCAGCATCTCTATGGGCCATATAGGGCTGGAACTGCAAAGAGAAAGAAAGAAACTTAACCGACTGTTCAAGAAAAACTTATTTAAAAGTTATAATTTATGAAAAATAAGCTGTATTTATTTTTTATTTATATGTATTTGCGCTTGCTTACTTCAGCGAATTTTGCTAGCGATACTCCCCATATATATGGTCCCCACACTCCATTCTCCCCGCCCAGATAGCCGCGCTACAATATGGCCTTAAGAAATATATGCATAAACTAAAAAATATGTGCATATTTTTTTATTAGAAAATTAACTTAAATAAACAAACGATAAACCATGACTTAACAACTAATATCTGTGTTCATCAAACAAATATCCACCGCCACCGGGATTCGTACCCAGGACTTCTGGCATAGAATGCAACAAATAATACTGAAGAAAAATTTTTGCAAACGGAAATTACAAAGGTTTGAAAAAATTGTACCTCAGCTTCCAACAAAGTTTGGTAAGGACTTAAAACTATGGATAAAGTCGGTTTTTAACGTGGGCATTCGTTTGTAGCAACGCTACATTGCAACGGCATATTATGAATTTAACGCTATCAACATTTCTATAGCGGTGAGCACAATATGACTTCCCGACAACAACTGTCGTCGTCGGGACGCCGCCGCGCCGTCACCGTGAATGTGTCCGTTACTGCGGCTGGAAAGTTTTGAGCTGTAATTGGGCGCACATATGGCCTAATGGGGAAAATTATTTTTTCAGCACACTAATTCCTACGCCCATAGGATACCTGCGCATGCACAATGTTTCTCTCTACGACCATTCGTTTAAAATTTTCCAGCTGGAACAGCATTACCCTAGCAGGAATCGTTTTTTCAATTTTTTCCATAACAACAATATCCACTTTCTTTCCAGCTGCAGTAACGGACATCCCGTGGATCGCGGCCTGCCAACCTCTTCCGGGGCGTGGGAACATACACGTTAATTACGAATGATGCTTTACAATCGCTGTTATTATGAAAATATTGCATTGAAAATTAAGATAGTAACCTGAGTCTCTACTTCGTATATAAAAAGAAAAGTCTATACAGTAATCTTCGGAGCCACCAAAGATAATTCGGTCCTGTAGATATAAACTTAGTTTTCGAGGCTCACTTCAGGTAATTAAACATTAACAAGTCGCTCGTGACCACGGGGTCTGCAAAGACACCGAAACGTCGAGTTAAAATGTAAAATGTAAATATACGCGATAAATCCGGTTAAAAAGTATTTTATTCAATTAAATATTACGTACGAAACGAATTCTCACGAGATGTTTTGAATGCGTCGGTGAAATTTTGCAAGCTTTTTTTTACAAGCTTTTTTTTTTGTTTTTCTGCCAAGGCAGGGTTTGGCACCCACTAAAGCAAGCTCTAATAGAAGGATGAATCCTGTTACGAACGAAAGGGAATTCTCAAATGCTGTTAGCCCCGAAGGCTAACAGGTATAGAGTACCCTGACAGCGTGGGGACCGGAAGAGCGGCCACGAGACTCCGCAAAACGCCTGCAAAACCCACTAAACATCCCCCTTTAATGATCCGCCTTGGCGTAGGCCATTGATCATAATCGGAGCGACAGCCAATCGGTAAATAGAGGCTGCGCAGCGGGCGGCACCCAGGCCCCTTGGATGAGCTGAAAGCTAAAATGACGAGGAAACTCATACTACACCGGTGCGGCTTCTTATCTTCGATTCAGCTGTAGGTAGATTTAGAACGCGCCAAAAATGTAGTACCCTCTGAAGCTGTTGAGAAACGCGCACTGGTTTTAATATCCCTGGCCAATAATTCAATGCAGTAAAATGACAGTTCCAGTGGGCCCACTTTCGTAAAGAAAAAAGTAGTGATGCGGTTTAAGTGAATGAATGTAATTATTTTCTAAATATCCATAAAAAATGTTTTGGCTGACAAGATATTTCGTTTTTATGATGCTGTTAGCAAAGGGAAACTGTTCTTGAAATTCAATTTTTAACAACAAAACAAAACACAAAACAAATCAAGAAGATATCAAGTCGATTTTACTTCTACTGTAACCGTTTCAAAGCACTAGGTATGTATGGTTAATTATTTTCAATAAAGTTACTTTAAACATATAGTACACACCTAAATTCAATTATTTATAAATTTCGTTAAAATTTTATGCAAAACGAATGACAAATACTCGTTCGTTTTCAATCTTTCTCATTCAGTGCTTACACTACGAAGTTTTAAACCGGTATCATTATTTTTCTATTTGACATTTCGAACTGTCAGTTTACTGCATTGCATTATTTGCCAGAGTAAGTAAAAGACCTGCCTGAAACGCCTTCAGAGGGAACTAGATGTTTGGCACGATCCTTGCAAATATAAGTCTTATATAAGCCTTGCATATAAGAGTTCGAATCCCAACCTAGCCGCCGCACCGGTATCTAAACTAGCTCAGGTCTGGGTGTAACTGAGGATATCTCTTAGTTTTTCTGTGTGGTTTCCATAACACAACCTTTACATACATAAATACATAACTTCACGCCTGTATCGCATATGGGATAGGCAGAACACCAGAGGCTATATAATTAACATACAGGTTAAACTCCTCTTTGTAAGTTGGCTACTTTTAATCAGAAGTTTTGCAGGTAAATCTGCGGGAAACTGCTAGTATTCGGTAATTATTCGGCAAATCAATCAAACATTCGGCTGAATACAAATGTTGTACGAAATATGAATGTTCGGCCGAACATTCGGCTCATCTCTGATACAAAATAAACAGATAAATTGAGAACCTTATTTTTTAAAGTTGGTCAATATACTAAAACCTTCTCCTAAACATGAAAAATCTTTTTCTGAAAACCGCATCCAAATCGGTTCAGCCAAACGTGAGAAAATCGCGGACAAACATACATACATACTTACAGGTCAAAATGAGAACCTCCTTTTTTTGAATTCGGTTAAAAACCATCTGATGCCACGTTTGACAAATTTGGAGGTATTATAATGATGGAGAGACTATTGCAGTGACAAAGTCAGCCTATCGTCCACAAAAACGCCGATAAAACCTCTATCTCTTAATTGACTTTTACAGTATACCCTGGAAGAGAAGCAGCTGGTACATTCTATGTTTTTCTTTTATCATAGAATGTTTTTCTTTTGTCCCTGTCCAGCATAGAATCAAAAGAAAACCAAAGGACATACCAAGAAGCTTTATAAATAGCTTTCTTTGGGGCCACATACTTGGTGTGCCAGTTTTGGTAGTTTGTTTATTTGATGTTCTAATACGACTATTTTTATGCCCTACAACGTAAAGAAGGAAATGGAAAACTAATATATTTTATGTTCCTCGTATCTATTGTACCTATTGTAAATACTAAATAGGTTTTAGCAATTATTATAATTGTGGTCTTCCATAACAATAGGTGCAGACTACAGGAAATTAAAATGATCGTCGTCACGTCTAACAAGATGTTTACACTTCGCTACTTTTACGGTTGTAATAAGGTTGAAAGTTCAAAGAAAATATATACGAGTGTTTCTCTGCTATTTGTAAAATGGCCCATACAAGACTGTCCCTAAGCAAGTTATCTTTAAAATACCAATTGATTTTCGTCCTGGTTTTGAAGTTATAGACGATTTTATAAAAAATCGTGACAGAGACTGTTGTAAATGCACAGGGGTATGTTTTTATGAATAAAAGCATCTATTTTAGTATAAAACTACATACTTACATAACTTCACACCCGTATCCCTAATGGGGTAGGCAGAACACCAGAGGCTATAAAACCATCTGATGTCACGTTTGACAAATTTGCAGGTATTATAATGATGGAAAGAGACATTGCAGTAACAGGGGGTCAGCCTATCGCCCAATAAAACCTCTGTCCCCTAACCGAATTTTACAGTATGCCCGGGAAGAGAAGCAGCTGGCGCATTCTATGTTTTTCTTTCGCTCCCAGTCCAGCATGGAAGAAATCGCTATCGCTAGCTCAAACAATTAAAATCTTCTTTATAACATTGCATTACCTTTTTCAAAGTCCTATCCTTATTCTATAAAAAAAAACGAGAAAGACTTCATTATAACATTAGTAGAAGACGGTCGAGTAAACAAAAACGTAGACTCTGAAACAGGCACAAGTGACTGCGCAACAGAGATATGCGACAGATAAAGCACGCTTGACATCACTTGAGCACGCTGTATAAGGGTGCCATAGTGTTTCTTTGAAACGAAGTGCAGACAGACGAGGAATGAATACGAGAAATATTATACGAAAGTAAAGTAGTTTAAAAATATAGTGAATTCTAATTGTTTCGCATTGTAACATCAGATTTTATTCTGAATTGACAAGCGTTTTCTAAATTCGACATTAGTTGTGCATTTTTATAATAAATGAAATAAATAGCAGGCAATATAATGTCAATAACATCACATCTAAAGAAACAAAAAAGCTTGAATATTATGAATATTTCATAGTATTACTAATTTGGTTTTAACGATGAATTATATATGTTTCAATACTAGGTGAAACATTTGTTTGTTTTGAATCGGAATCATTCTTATTGCATTAAACAGCTTAGCTCTTGGAAAAGCCAAAGTCATCAAAGGTCATGCGAGTAAAACCGCTGTGTGTTTATTTATTATTTCTTCTGAAAGTCCAATTAATATTATATGAAATCATTTAAATATCGCCACAGCAACGAATAGTTGCACGGATCCGAGAAGTCATATTTTCAATCACTGCTGAATCTGAGGGATTGCCGAGGTTCTACTGACTTTTAGTGCAACAGTCGATTACGGCTTATTCGTATTTCTTATTGACTTCAAAAACACACAAAAAGAAGTATAGCGGGGTCAAAGCGACCGATCTTGGTGGGAAATACACGCACTCTCTGCGAGAGATAACCTACCTTCAAATCGTTCATGCAGAATGTCCATTGTGTCATTCGCTGTGTGGCATGTAGCGCCGCCGTCTAGCTGGAATGGTATAACATTCATGTCTATAACATTCGATTGGATAAAAAGAATTTAATGTTGTCTTTCTGTTGCAAATGGTCCTCTCGGATTTGTACCAGGACCGGAACCGCTTACCCTTAAAGAGGTTTTTGATTGGGTTTTTCATAGACTTGTTTTAAAAAACCCTATCAATTTGGTAACCGTATCGAAGACTTACCCTAGTTTAAGGCTTACCATATCAATAGAGTTAGCTTCATGTAAGCAGTAAGCCTATCGAAAACCCTATTGAAGGTTACCGAGTCAATAGGGTTTTAAAACCTGCAGGCAAATTTAATCTCTAAGAATATCAAATTATCAAAAATATCACCACCTATTCAATCTCGCACTTCGAATTATACTTCCGAATTCAACAGCATGCGCGGAAAAGACATAGAAATAGGCTAACCCTATCACAGGGTAAGCGCATCCGAAAGTAGTTAACTTTATTCAAAGTGTTACCACGTCGATAGGCTTACCATATCAATAGGGTTACACTTCCATATGGTAAGATTTTTATAGGGTTACCCTATCAATAGGCTTAATCAAATAAAGGGGTTTTCCGGTCCCTGATTTGTACCACCGTTCAAAGTCGCGACGGACATTTGATTCAAAGGAAAATAGCATAATTAGGAATTTCAAATTAAAAAATAATTCAGTTGATATCTCACACACAGCCTGTGTTACTAAACTTTGAATTCGATCCATCCTTATTGAATGAAAGACCCTATACAACGTGTAACAAAATGGAGAGATAAAACTTAAGGGTTGGCTTTTATAACATATGTAGAATATACAGTAAAAGAATTAGCATGATCAGTGCTGGTATAGAATTTCATGCAAATTTATTTAATTATTTTACAACAAAATATTTTGACAACCCTAGTCAACCTAATAAGCTAAAACTAGCCTTGAGCCGCAGTCAGTGACCTTATGACCTTTCCGGCACCGGCTGAACTTTGTAGTATCTGTCTTAGTTACCCATCACTTTATTTTTACGCCATCTGTTATGAAATAGATTTAAGCAAAAGCTATTAGCTGGTTTTAGGGCACTTAGATATTTTAATCTTAACCTCGAACTTGTTTTTCGGCCGAACCAAATACTGATAACAAATTTATGTTACTGTTACTTATAAACTACATCACCCAACATACAATCCCCTTATGTATTATCTCTTCATTATGTTACTCTTTGTATATCGCAGGCTTATTGCAAGAACTCGCATGTTACTCTTTCTCTGAGTAAACAATCGAGAATACATCACGAAACCTCCATACAAGTAGTTCTAAGAAAGGACCCACTCTGCTATTGGAAATCTACGGTTAAATTGATGACGTATTACCTGAATAATATACAGGATCTGTCGTAATCAATGGATAACCCGTTATCTGGAGTTGGTCTGGATGTAAAACTGTGCGAAAATCGTATCTTTTTGGCGGGATACGTCATATAAAAATGGCGGAGACTTTTATACTTTTTCATAAATTTCCCGAATTCTTTCATTCATTTAGCTGCCATTTCTTCAAAATTTAGGTATTTTTGTGTAATTTTTACTGAATTATATTCCTGAAGAATTGTTTCACTTAATTTTCATACAAGTTTTTTACTGCTACAACTACCGGTTCGATTACGATGAAACTTAGTATAATTATTCCTTAATATCCTGGGCACCACACTGAGTACTTTTTATCCCGGAAAAGTATATACAATGAAAAACAAACTGAATTTTGCGGTTCGATCCCTAGACCCGATTACTGTACCAACCGCAAATAATAAGTTTGTCATAGTTTACGTCACACGCAGGTCACTAAGTTCTAAGCTATACTGTACAAGTAGTGCTGAAGGTTGAATTTTGCTTGCACCACCGTTCGCAACACACGTGTGGTGCGCGGTCGCCACGGATCGCCTAAGTAAAAGTAGGGTTTTTTTTTTAAATATGATTTGAACGTGTCAAGTCAAGCGTTCATTCTTATTGGCATTCTATAAATTCTATGTTTGAATGAACTGTTACTTGCAATTCCAAACCGTGCTTTTAGTTTTTCTAAGTACAGTTTAAGGTAGAGTTTTATGTAGTTTTATTTATATAAGTTGTAGGTACAGATTTTAAAGTAAAAGTATATATTTAGGTTAGGTTATTTTATTATACTGTTAGGTAGTATTAGTCGTTCGTATTGATATTAGTTTTTAGGGATTTTGCTTATTTATTAAGTTTAGATTAGTTATCATCACAAATAGGTTTATTCAGGTAGGTAGGCATTTTATTTTCTGTTATTGAGTTTATTTTTTTAAATTAGGTAGGTAGATACTTAGGTTCACTATTATAAGGCGTAGACCGGATATATTTTATATTTGAGCTTTGCCTTAAATCAGTGTTGATAGCTATTCGAACGTACTTATTAATAGGGAGTACGCTGCAGAAACTATTATATAATCCTGGAGAACTTTGGAAAACAGTGTATCAAATATGACATCCAGGCAAAAATTGTTGTTAGTTAGTGCTAATAATACTTTGGGAGAAGTTCTATTAGGAATAGCAGAGACATTGTTACCAGGAGGAAAAATAGCTCATACTATGATTAATACCTATCCATCTTGATCGCACAGAAAATACCGTATGTTGCATTACTAGGAATAGTGATCAAGCGCAGATTATCTGCCAGTGTTCACATAATTATGGCAGAAACGTTAACCGGTCTTGGTGCTGGGGAAAGCATTTTTATTTCTAGAATTCATTTGATTCCGAACAATTTCCCACTTCAGGTTAAAAGAGTACGTAAAGTTTCCAGTAGCTTTATGTTACGCTATGGCAATAAATAAGGCACAAGGTCAGACTCTAAGCGTTGCTGGCGTCGATCTTAGCGTGAGTAGTCCAAGGAACCTTTATGTTCATAATCCGCTGCCTTATCACGTAAATATTAGCGATCAGCTATAATGGCGCAGTAATCACGCCATGGACGCGCGATCCATTGCTTTACATCGTATTATGTAAGTGATAGCTGTTCAATCGTTCGTTGATCGCAGAATGCATTTATTGCTACGATACTAGCGCCAAAAACAATTTGGTAGCTAAAAAAGAAACTAATAAAATGTGAAACAGATGTTTGCTTTTAAAATTTCGCAGAAAAGTACACACGAAAAGAGTGAAAGTCAAAGGGATTATACAGGGTGTTTGGGACATCGTGTGCCAAATCAAAATGGGAGACAGAACAGATTAACCCCCATCTTTTGTGACCCCTTAAAAAATTCCACCACTTGTAGTTTTTTTTTAAATGAAGTTTTTATCATTTTATGTAAAAAACCCAAAATTTGACATTAAAGTTTAAATTAAAAAAAAAACTATTCAGCGCTACGTCAAAATTTTTATGCCATTTTGACGTGTACACCTGCGGGGTTCTATTGAATACAAAATTACTGGCATTAGTCAAGTATTTACAATTTTTTTTCAACTACAAAGTTACAAACTGATTAAAATTTTAATTCAATCCTTGACTTTACACGCCAAAAAAAAAAAAACTAAAAGCGACCGGAATCTTCCATCTTCCTTAAAAGTTCTCTATTGTGTGCTCTTTCTAATGATATGCCACATGTTAGATAAACATCAAAAAAACTTCGTAAATAAGCCAAATTTGCGAATGGGAATGTAGAACGCTGATATCTACAACTCAATTATTTTATCATAATAGAAACAGGTAATGGTTACTTTCTCTCTCTTTTGCATTGAAATCTACTCTTTATTGAGGTGATATGAAAAAAAAATGTTATTTCCATAAGAATTTATTGAAAAACATTACAAATCTTGTTCAAACTGTTGCCCTCTATTTCGAATGCAGGCTCGATATCTTTTCCGAATTTCAGTTGTCGTTATCCTTAGTTGCATTTCTTGTCTTATAGTCGCAAAAGCTCCTTCTATGCGTTGGATTAATTCGTCTCTAGTCGAAACTTTTGTTGCGTAAACTAGTTCCTTAGCCCGTCCCCAGACATAAAAATCCAAAGGAGTTAAGTCTGGGGAACGGGCAGGCCATTGAATAGGGCCGTCCCGCCCAATCCAAGAATCTGGGAATACATTGTCTAAGTATTGCCTTACGCTCAATCGCCAGTGCGCGGGACAGCCATCTTGTTGAAAGGTTACAAGTGTATCTTCATTGTAAACCGGGACCTCAGCCATTAATTCGGGTAGGTCATTTTGCAAAAATTCCAGGTAGTTGTCGCCATTTAGGTTGTCAGGCAGGTAGTGTGGGCCTATTATCTTATTACCAATCACACCTGCCCAAACATTTACGCTAAATTTCCTTTGAAAGGATTTTTGTCGTTTTACCCGCGGGTTCTCGTCTTTCGGAGCCCAGTGGTGCAAATTGTGTAAATTAAGAATCCCTTCTCTTGTGAATTTGGACTCATCCGTCCACAGTATTTTTTTTAAAAAGAATGGGTCATCCACATCTTTGTGCAATATTAATTGACAAAACAGAACTCGTCTGCCAAAGTCATTATCCTCAAGACCTGCAACAAATAATAAAAATACTTAGCATTAAGAATCTAAGATTTTAGTTAAAAAAAAAGATATCTAAGGCTTAACAGAAATACTGCACAGAAATTCTTATTAAAAAACTTCGTCTTAACAGGTAAACAAAAGCAACAGGGAATACAATGTTTGTTTTGTTGAAATTTACGTACCTTGCACGGGTGTGTAATGAAAAGGGTGTTTTCCATTCTGGCGAAGGACATACCACACTTTCCATGGGCTAATATTGAGCTGTGCTGCCGCCTCTCTAATGCTAATTGTTGGATGTTCTTCAAAAAGTGCAAGAATACCCTCGTCAACTTCTACATTGTATCGCTCATTATGACCCCTTGCTTCATTTACATGGATACTGCCAGTCTCGCGCATGCGTCTGTAGGTATTTTGAAACACTCTACGGCTAGGTATTCTTCTATTAGGATAGCGATCTTGATAGATCCGTTGCGCTAAGCGAGCAACACAATTTGCAGCTCCATATACTATCAAGATGTCCGTGTATTCTTGATTAGTGAATGTCGTCATTATAACAACAGAAAGTAAACTTAACAAGAACACCAACAGTTTAAAAACGTAACAATAAATCAACAAAACTCAACGAAAATAACACTTAAGAATAAACTAACAACTTTTAACGATATTAAAGTAACGTAAAGCAGCAAACGCGTAAGGTAACAGAGGCAGTGAAGTCTCTACTAACCTACTAACTAAAGAAAGAATGCCGACGCGACGCGCCGGCGCCTCACCCGACGCGCCGGCGCCTCACCCACCCCCCCTCGTGGCTTGTGACTCGATCGGCTCAGCTAGAAAGATTTTAATGCAAAAGAGCGAGATAGTAACCATTACCTGTTTCTTTATGATTAAAGAATTGAGTTGTGGGGACGTAGAACGCTATCGCAAATTTGGCTTATTTACGAAGTTTTTTTGATGTTTATCTAACATGTGGCATATCATTAGAAAGAGCACACAATAGAGAACTTTTAAGGAAGATGGAAGATTCCGGTCGCTTATAGTTTTTTTTTTTTTGGCGTGTAAAGTCAAGGATTGAATTAAAATTTTAATCAGTTTGTAACTTTGTAGTTGAAAAAAAATTGTAAATACTTGACTAATGCCAGTAATTTTGTATTCAATAGAACCCCGCAGGTGTACACGTCAAAATGGCATAAAAATTTTGACGTAGCGCTGAATAGTTTTTTTTTAATTTAAACTTTAATGTCAAATTTTGGGTTTTTTACATAAAATGATAAAAACTTCATTTAAAAAAAAACTACAAGTGGTGGAATTTTTTAAGGGGTCACAAAAGATGGGGGTTAATCTGTTCTGTCTCCCATTTTGATTTGGCACACGATGTCCCAAACACCCTGTATATGCACTTTTAGTACATCGATTGTACGGTACAGGCAGCACAGTCGTCGGATTGTTATGGCTTTTTTTGTAACGTAATACGAATTAGTTATTTTTTAGCAAATCTTGCGCAATTCATGCCATCGCTTTGCTCTTGCAAGTTACGCGATAAGGCAGCCGGAGGAGCTCAGTGATAATGTCGTATATGCTTAAGCTCTCAATAATGGATGTCTGTCTCAATCTGTCGTAACCATTATCTTTGTGAGCATTCGTTGCAATGAACGTCAGCTTTGCTATCGGTTATGCTGCTAAACAGGTAACAAAGTAGCATTCTACTACAAAAACTTATAGAACGCGAGCGATGTCGCGAGCAAAGATATTATGTACCTAATAAGACACAATTGGCTTTCTATTGTAATTAGCTACAAAGGGACGGCGACGGGACAGAAGTATTAATACCGGTATGCTCGATAAATTACACTTTACACTATACACAATTTTTCAAGAAGTATGAAGTCGATTTCGATGAAATTTGTATTGACCACTGAAGTATCCTTACATACATACATACATAACCTCACGCCTGTCTCCCCTTGGGGTAGGCAGAGACAAAGGAACACCAACTGCTGCGATCACATATAGTCCACTTTCCATCAGGTGGCATGGAAGACAAACGTCCTATCCTTAAATATAAAAAAAAATCCAGACATACCTCTTTCGCTTCTTCCACGTTCACAGACATACCTCTTTCGCTTCTTCCACGTTCATCAATCTTTTCATACATGAACGCCGGTTAGGGGTACTTTTGACTAGGCCCTTTTTTGAAATGTCGCCAATTTGATCGAAATACGTTCGCCTAGGGCGGCCCCTTACAACAACACCATCCATTCTTGCTCTGTACACCTCTTTCGTAAATCTACTTTTACTCATCTTTTCCAAATGCCCAAACCACCGTAGCATACCCTTTTCAATCTCAGTCACTATATCCTCTTTCAATCCGCATCTCTTTCTTATTTCGGTTAGTATCCTTTAAATTATGAAACGAGAATATCCAAAGTCAATTCATAATAGTCCAAAAAATCGTGTTACTAAGACACGAAAACATACACATGAATTGAGAACCTCTTCTCCTTTTTGAAGTCAGTTGAAAATAAAAAATAAAATCCCCAGACAATCACACCAACTACATGGCTCCAAAGTGAGCATAGCTTGTGTTATGGGATACCATATAGCGAACTAGGGGGGAACCTAGAATATAAATCTAATATATAAAATTCTCGTGTCACAGTTTTCGTTGCCATACTCCTCCGAAACGGCTTGACCGATTTTGATGAAATTTTTTGTGCTTATCCGGTATATATGAGAATCGGCCAACATCTATTTTTTTTTTATTTATATGGCAAAACAACGTTTGCCGGGTCAGCTAGTACATATATAAGATAAACAACCTCATTTTTGTTCATTTGAACATTTTCTTTGTTCCGTGCGGGAATCGAACCCGCTGCCCACGATTGGCGCATTAGCGTCTATATCACTGCACCACGAAACCACAGTACCTACAGATATCTACAGTAGTTCAACTTCATACAAACGGACGAAACGCAAGCTATCGCGGCTCGATCTCGGCATGCGTCCAGTCGCGAGTGTCTGCATACCGAAACAATTATTGATTGAGCTTTACATTAATATGCGTATTGTTTATACTTTAAAATGTAATAATACATTTTTTCGTGGATCTCAATCGAGGCGCAAGTATTTTTTGGTCGCTAATTTATAAGACCAATTTGTTATTCAAACGTAGACATGGTTTTTTGACAAAAAACGTATTTTTGTTGAATACTTCCTATTCAATTTACAAAGTGCTTTATTTGTTTATATAAAGAAAGTATATTTGCAGTCACAAAACAAGATGGGAGTAAACACAAAGTAGGCAAATGTAATTTAAACGCTGAAGGCGGGCAGCCCTATCACATGTGAACGGAACGCGGCGCGCTGTAGGCAATTATTTCAAAGATGCGGCCGAGTTGAATTACTGTACCTATATATCTGTACTGTGACAAAACCATCAATTGAAAAAAAAACATTAAAAAACCGACTTCACGTCAAAATATTGGCTGAAGTATAAGGTCGTCAATGTGAACATTCTTCGTTCTCATACGATTTACCTCGTAATTATTCAAAAAATTTATACCTTTTCATGAAGTACCTACTCAATTGATTTCGATGAAATTTATATGGGACAGCCTCTGAAGTAACCTCTATCATATGAAACAAGAATATTTAAAACCAATTCATAATTGTCCGAAATATCGTGTAACAAAGACACAAAAAAAACATACACACGAATTTAGAAGCTCCTCCTTTTGGAACTCGGTTGAAAAATACAATCTTGTAACCATTGACGTTACTCTCTGTATGAGTAATTATAATGTTTACCCACCATTTCTGAACGCACTGATAATTACTAGACAATTAAAATTTACTGTTAAATTCGAATACAAGCGCCGGGATTTGCTAAATGCGTTTGCGCAGCTTATATTGTGAGATTGAAGAAAATAATACAATTTTCAACCGACTTCCAAAATAGGAGGAGGTTCTCAATTCGTCTGTAAGGTTTTTTTTTGTTGTGTCTTTGTTACACGATATATCGGACAATTACAGATCTATTTTGAAAATTCTTGTTTTATATAATAATAATAAAAAAAAATATTTAGACAACAGAGATCCATTATTGTTAGTAACAATTACTTATTAACTATGTTAGTAAGACAGTTTGGAGTAACTATGAAGTATCCTCTATTTATATGATAGAGGATACTTCATAGTTGGTCCCATATAAATTTCATCGAAATCGGTTGAGAACTTCATTGAAAACTTTAAAGTTTTGAAAAAATATATATGAGTTCGGAGTATGTTTACGTAAATGACATCATAACTCAGCCAAAGTTTTGACGAGAAGTCGGTTTTATTAATGCTGTGCATTCGTTGATTATAGATATTTGCTCCTAGTCCAGCATGGAAGAAAAACATAGATAGATAGATGCCAGCTGCTTCTCTTTCCGGGCATCCCTACTGACTTTTAAGTCAGGGACTGAGAGTTTATTGGCGTTTTCGTGGGCGATATGCTGACCCCCTGTCACTGCAATAGTCTCTCTCCATCATTATAAATAATAAATAAATAAATAAAATCCCCAGACAATCACACCAACTATATGGCCCCAAAGTAAGCATAGCTTGTGTTATGGGATACCATGTAGCGAACTAGGGGGGACCTAGAATATAAATACATAAATAGATAAACACCCAGACACGGAACATTTTTTTTCTCGTTCCGTGCGGGAATCGAACCCGCAACCACTGGTGTCTGAGGCAGACAGGTTTACCCCATCGCCAAAGTGTACCTCCGAATTTGTCAAACGTGACATCAGATTATTTTAAAGCCTCTGTTGTTCTGCCGACCCCATAACGAATAAAGGCGTAAAGTTATGAATGTTCAGATTTTTACGCAGCTTGAAATAGTCGGTTTAGAATAGCCCTACCTCCCCTGGATAAGCGTGTCGTAAAAAGCGACTAATCCGAGTGAGCCCCGCTTGGTGGTGGATCCCGTCAGGGTCCGACTGGCTAGCGACCTCCCTTCATGTTAAATCTGCCGCCAAATATACAACTCCGGCGGTGATGTGTTCCGGAAATATTTTATGAAGAGCCAGTTTTTTCCTAGGTCCGTGTGCTGTCATCTTCGACCTCATCTTCCTTCACCATCAGGTGAGATTGAGGACAAACGCGGGCTTAGTCTATAATAAAAAAATGACTAGTTTCGGGCTCTTATGGCGTCCTTCTTCAGGCTTCAGTGCAATCGCAACACAGGGCATTGACAATCAAACCATTTTAATCAATGAGGAGTTTTCTGACCGCTCACAAAAATTAGTTCTAAAAACCTCTACATAGATGGCACTTTTAAAAAGACGATTGGGTGAAAACTGTATACTATAATGTAGGTAAGTGGTATCTACCACCTATGGTTATTTATACGTTCAATTTTTGATATGTACAGACGTCAATTAATTTATTTTACTTTTAAAAACGCAGTGTGGAATTAATTCTTCGCCTTGTCGATCGAAGCCTTTTGTACCAATTTTGAACAGTTTTGTTTTTTTAATGAGCTGTCAGAAAACCTCCCATTTCAAGAGTTTGGCCAAAGCATCATTTTAACGTTTGGTGGCGCCACTTATTATTGGCAATAACAACTTAATATGAGTGAATTGAGTGAGTGATAGACAATCATTCGCCATTTGATCACAAAACGCTGCCGGCTTGTGAAAATCCGTTGTGAAAAAAAATCTGCTGTGTTTATAAAACTGCAAATCTGAAATTGCAAAAATCTTGCAAAGTCAGAAGTAGCATCAAGTGAACTTAAGTTAACATTTATGTAACTGAATTGTTGTGATGCTTGATAGACTTCATGCTTCACATATTTCGTCGAATAACTTTATAAGTATCAAACATGCTAACAAGAGTTGGTTTTTGATTATTTTAGTTAGTGGTTCGTTAGTTCGTTACCATTGTACTGTAAAATTAGCACCCTCTCTTTCACATATGAAAATCAATATTTATCAACAATAATAATAAAAACCACTATAGTGCATAGTCCACCCAAAAAACCTCAAGCACATAAGCGCCGCCAAGCGGCAAAAAAGCTTGCATTCCAAACTCCCTATAATATGGATGTCCTATCTGTACTTGTACTTAATACTTTCTAATCTGTAATCGCAACTGCAGCCAAAACTCGAGACGGAAGTGTCCAACAATAACGTTTGAGGAAGAGCGCATAATAGGTAAACAATAGACTTCAATTTAAATAATATTGTCTTTTTTTTGTCTTATAGACGTTTTCACGATTATTTGGAAAATCTAAACTGATTTTTTCGCGTAATATGATTATATTTTACGTTTCATCTTACGTGAGGGAACGACGAGCTATTCGCTCAGCAGCACAGGGTTTGTAGACTTACTAATTTATGAGGGATAATATTTATTCTAGTTTTAAGTAACTGTTGTTGTGCGACAGAAATACATTGTGAAATTTCCAGCTGTCTCCTTATCACGGTTTATGAGATACAGTACAGCCTACGCGGGGCTAGTATGGGACCATAGACAATGATAAATCTGGCCTTTACAGCGATATTTTCTTAGAATATGGCACTTGGAGTATATGTTTTTTTAGAATATGGCAGGTTGGTTTTGTGGGCTCTATCATGTTTTCAAATCGAGTAATTATATCTATTAAGGTGCGCATACTGCTCACATAATTCGGTAATATTTATCTTGTTGATTCGAGTCTTTTTCGATTAACACACGACCGGCTGGTGTAACGGTAACATACATTGCCTTGTATGCCAGAGGTCCTGGGTTCGAATCCCGGCGGCGGCGGATATTTGTGTGCTGAACACAGATATTAGTTGTCAAGTCATGGATGTTTATTCTAATAAAAAATATGTATTTATTCAATTTGTATGTTTATATATTTCTTAAGTATATCAGTTATCTAGTATCCATAACACAAGAAACTTAATTTGGGCTAGATAGTGATGTGTGAGTGTCAGAAATGTTTATTTATTAAAAAAAAAAAAAACAAAAAAAAAACAGATCGTTCCGTTTCGAATGTCGAAAAGACATTCAGTTACTGCAAAGTCGTCGACGCTTAGCTCCTGTGTTTATTATTCGATATTGCAAGTTAAGCAATGTTCGGCGCGGTCGGTATGTACAAGGAAGGTGTCCGCCGATCTTTCATTTACAATGACTTCTATTTTTCAGAGGGCACACAAAGCAGTTTCTTCCGGCTGCTATATATTTGTACACATTACTTAGTTGTTGTTATTTATGAGTTCACGGGCTCTTCGGTCAACAGAGTCTAGCGCTTCGAGCTGGTATTTGGCAGAACCATCCCAAAGGTGACTACAGTACTCCATGCACGACCTCACTTGGGCTGTGTATAAGTTGAGCAAGTACGTTCAGGGCTGAAGTACCGCCGGACCTTCGAGATGATACCCAATTTTTTGGAAGCCGTTTTTGCCATAGACTCAATTTGTTGTCCGAAGTTTAATTTGGACGTTATAGTGACGCCCGATATTTATTCGCTCAGTACAAAAAAATAGAAATATGGAACCAGACTTTTTGAAAAATAGTTGCTGTTGATGAACATAGCTACTACGACGCATACATTTCCTTGATAATACTACGACGTAGTAGGTACTAAAAATGTGTGCAGTAGCGCGTAGTAATCTTAATTTTAATGGTAATTTAGAGTGACCATGCCTTGGTTACAATGATAGCGGATAAATTAATTTCCTTGTAAAAAAAAAACTTTTTTTTGCAAAAATCGTTTCTATAAATGATACTTATTGTGTAAAAATAAATTGGCCGGTGACTACAAATCGACCCTGTATAGTATAATATTGCTTCCATGCTGGATTGGGAGTGAAAGAAAAACATAGAATGTACCAGCTGCTTCTCTTGCCGGGCATACTGTAAAAGTCGGTTAAGGGACAGAGGTTTTATTGGCGTTTTTGTGGGCGGTAGGCTGACCCCCTGTCACTGCAATAATCTCTATCCATCATTATAATACCTCCAGTGAAACGTGACATCAGATGATTTAATAGGCTCTGGTGTTCTGCCTACCCCATAAGGGATACAGGCGTGAAGTTATGTATGTTTGTATGATACACAGGAACAACTGCGCCATAAGAACTTCAATCTACGAGGTATTAGTAAATATCTGCTAACGAGGTTTAAGCCGAGAAGGATGACCTCATAGCTATTAACACCCAAGTAGTATCACATTGAATCTATACTAATATTAACAAAGCTATAGAGTTGTATGTTTGTTAGTTCAATTACCAAATTTAAATTGCATTTGATTGTCCAGAAGTAAAGTACTGTATCAAAAAATACCTACCAATGGAAAATACTGTATCAAGGTATAGGTAAAACCGCACGCGAAGTACAGAAGGCAGCAGATCAAGAGTTCTAAACCTGTCCAAAAATTGTAATTGATTCTTAACTCTACATACATAAACTGACGCCTGTTCCCTTTGAGACAAGCAGAGACAAGGGAACACCAATTGGTACGACCCAGAAATACATAATTTCATACCTTTATGCTTTCTGTATTAAGATAAAAATTGGTAGCGGAAGTTTGACGGGTTTGTATCACTTAATCTGCTGCCTTCTTAATTTGAGAAGATGGGAATATGTTTTTCTAAATAAAAAGTACTATAAAAGATATTAAGTACCTAAGTACGAATTATTTAATCGACTCATTAAACATGATCGACTGATTGATCGAACCAATCAAACCGAGAAACCATTACGGATCGTAAAAAGGGCTGTGAGGTGATAAAACATTCAATAAAAAGTATTGTTGTACGATAATTAATATGAAATGTGGAACAAATAAAACCATATTTTTTATCTATGATATTGAAGTTAAAACATCAAGCCTAATATTGATGTTTATTCAGCATCGATGAATATTGGTCATCCCTTAAAAAAAGTCACTCGACGGGCAATCTTCAATAATTTGTGACTTCACTACTCCATTGGTTGCTGTTGTTCTGTGTGTTTGAATCTATCGCCAGTGTTTCTTTCTTGTTATCCCAACTTCTATTCATGGAGAAGTGTGCAAGTCTCATACAAGTCTGGATTTGACCACACCAGGTATGTCGATTTGATTCTATTCAGTACTTATATTTAAGTATTTTTGTAGTGTATGAAACTCTGTACATGAAACTAAAAAAGTTTAACTTGAAAACCCGGACTCTTCTTCAAACCGAATCCCTTACCATTACATATATGTATGTATCGAAGCTATTTTATCATTTTACTCATATTTCAAATTTGTGCATGTGTAATTGTGTAGCCATAAGGTCTATGAATAATGGCCATTCCCCTTTGTTCTCTTATTTAATAATAGAATATTAAGTATTACCTACATTAGCAAGAATGTAGTTATTAAGAATTAAAAAATGTTTATTGTATCTGATGTCACACTTGACAAATTTGGAGTCTTTATAATGGTGAAGAGAGACTATTGCAGTGAAAGGGGTCAGCCTATCACCCACAAAAAAAAACCTCCAACAAAAACTCTGTCACTTAACTGCCTTTTCAGTATGCCCGGAAACAAAAGCAGCTGGCACATTCTATGTTTTTCCTTTGCACCCAGTCCAGCATGGAAGTATATCATGATATCAGGGAAATCATGTAATATCTAAGCGTTGGCAACATATTTATTTATTTGCAGTATTAATTAATTAACTTTAGTTAAATGCTGCCTAGTTTTGATATTGAAGGGTCACCTAACTATTAGCCTATCACCCCTGGAGGTATACCAATAATTTCTATCACATATGTAGCCTAGTATCAGAGTTGAAGATGTTTTCCAGCTATTTTTGCTGAGCAAATTCTATCCAGATCCCAAATCTGTTAATGTCGAAAATTAATTTAACAGTAAAAAAAATTTTTACTAATCATTCCTGATGGTATTATAAGTTAATAATGTACAGCTTTCATACTGCATACTGTTAATTAATTTATTTTGTATCACTATCTCTTTAAGTAAAAGTATTTATAATGGGAAGTGAAATAAAAGGTTGAAGAATTAAAATACAAATACTTAAGTATAAAATAATAGTAGTAACTGCAGATACTAGGGCAACTAGCCAAAGCTACATATAGTATTTAATTACTGCCCTTAAAGGAGTTTGAATGAAGTAACTTTAGGTACTTAAATAAAATAATTTTATTCGAAACCTTAAAAGTTCCAAGGAATAATTGAATTGCATTACAATAATGTTCGTTTTAGTTGTTATTTTCCAGCATACCTATTATCTGAGATAACTAAACTTATTTACGTATTCTTTAAGTAGGTATTTGTTTGGTATTTTTACTTCAATGTAAGTATGTAGGTACTCACCAAGCTGACAAATGTATTCCTATGACTTACTTAGCAATTATGACGGCAAACTATAACTATGGCACACATTAACACCGTGACCTAAGACATAACAGCTTAAAATACATATTATTACCTGTTTACAAGAATTATTGCGATGAGCTCGTAAAACCAGTTCAGCATTACACAACTTCTTAAAACTCAAAATGCAGATGATTAAGAATACTTCTATGTGTTTGGCTACTAATATTGAAAGTACCTTTAGAAGTTTCACTTAAATACCGTTATATTTTCAATGTAAAATGGTTTGTCGCATGTTATACATAACAATTAGCATACATGACAATAATATACTGTTTCCTATAATAATATTGAATAATACTCACATTATAACTGGTGAAAAAATAGCACTTAAAAACACTTTGTTCAAACACAACTTAATTATGAATAGTTGCAAAGAAAGATGTATTTAATTATGTTACGTATAATATTTTATTTCGGAAAACTGCATGCAGCGTACGTCCGCTCGATACAAGGCTGCAGCCATTTTAGGGTTGCCATATAAACATGATCGAAACATTTTTAGCTCCCAAAATCGTGTTTTTGGTAGATTGTTATTCTTGTGCATTTTTTTCTTTAGCTGTTTTTAATTTTAGGTATTTGAAATAATTACTATAAGGAATCAGAGAAATAATAATAATGTTGGAAATGTAAAATTGTTATGTGCTTACTGGTCAATGGTATAATTTTTGTTTGGTCTGAGGGTAAAATGTTAATATATTATAGTGACTATGATCGAATAAGATCTACCTAAATCTGAAAAGAGAAAGATTTTATACTGATATAACTTAAGCTTAAACTTAATATAATAGTTTATTTGCATAATGTAAAGCAGATATTTTGTGCATTATCGAACGAAACCCTATCGTGACTTAATTTCATGATTGACATAAAGATTTTAGGAGGTTAGACAAGATTTAATGCGGTATCCCCATCCCGTGTTTTGTTTACATTTCAAATTAAACAGTAGAAAGTGAGTGAATTGAATGAAATAAAATACCAAAACAAGATAATTTTTGATAATAATGGCGACTTCCATTAGCAGACCTCAGATAATATCTGTTTATAAATGCTTATTACGTGAATCACAGAAAATTTCCAACTATAATTTCAGGTATCTAAAATAAAGTTCTAATATAATTACATAACCTAGAAATATTTGATTTACCGAAAACTTGCTTTTTTATATTTCTCAGCGTCTAACTATCGATTTACAAAATAAATGTAAGAGATTGCCAATGTTTTCATTATTTTTAGATCATATGCACTGAGAAAGATACGAGATAGCTTCAAAGAAAACAAAGTTTTAACTGATGGGAAAAAAATTAAAATCGAATATGATAACGCTAAGGAAAGCTTAAATATAATCAGAAGACAGGTAAGAATGGTTTTCATTAATTTAAACATAAATTGCTTAGAGAGCATGACATGTTAATAATACAAAACATTGCATAATATTAAAAACACACCTACTATTTCCATAGCTCTATTTTAATACAAGCTAGGCTTCAAAACTACTCAGGCTACAAAACTATTTTCATAGCTTTCATAGATTAATTATTAAATTTAAGCTATGAAAATGTAAAAGTACAATGTCAAATTGGTAAGTATGATAAGTACCTACTTACTTATGTTAAAGAACATAATAATTTCATATTAATCACTCATCGCACAAACTTTTGAGCAGAAGCTAAAGCTCAATTTATAAGGATAGATTCAGTGCTATTGTTTATTAAAACACAAAAAACTCTTGCAATAAAAACCTTTTCTTCTTCCCTGTGAGAATCCCCTAAATGGTTGAATGATTGAATTCAAGTGCTTATTTGCTAGCTTACCATGTAATATTTTTGTTTTTTTATTTCAGGCCGCCATCGGAAACATGTATAAATCAGAGAAGCTTGTAATAGAAAACTGATAAGAGTTGACTCAGGCCAATTGCAATAAAGTATTTAAAAACATAAATGAAATATTTAGAAAACCCCCAAATTAGTGAGTAGTACAGAATGTGATGAGTACTTTAAATTATATGGTATCTATATCATGTTGAACTCTGCATAAACAAGAAGTTTAATCATTTATTAATGAAGTATATAATAATCTCAGCTAAAACATGCACAAAACCTTAATGAATTACTTCTAAACCTTTTGCATAAATCTTTTGTTGTCCATTGGTTAAATTTTATCAAAATGCATTTAGTTGTTTTTGGGCTTACTGTGTTCAGATAGAAACTTTGTTTAGTTGGCTGTTTATAATTAACTGGATTTTACATTATAATGTAATGAAGATTACCTCATTTAATTATATTTTACCCAATAAATAATCTGCTAAAAATCATCTTTTAATTAGATAGCTAAGACAAAAGTTAATGACGCAGATTTCAATATTTTCGATCTTACATCAAAACTTCCTTCAGTGTATGAGTATTGCCAGGCTTTCTTAGCCTGTGTGTCATCTTCATATACTGTCAGGTGAAATTGAGGTTGAATATGGGTTTGGATACTGCATAATAAGCAAACCTGGTCACAGATAAGAAATCAAAGCGAACTTTATAATAACACTGCACAGTTTGTTTGAACTCAGTAATCTAGAATACAACCAAATATATTCTTAATGCATTTTATAGCGAAAACTAGGGGAAGGTTAAAGTTACATTTTATTGAGAGACTCTACGAGATCAAAGTACACGGGTATAAACAAGCTCAGCTATAGTTTACTAGAAATAATTTTGGATTAACTAAGTATTGATATGTACACAATGCAATTTTAATTCATAATTTACTGATACGTAATTAACATTTTCCTAATAGCTTTCTAACTGTAATCACAAAAAATCCTTTGAATGATTTACCATGTGATCCAAAAACCATCAACATAATAATTGAAGAAATAAGCAAACCTACTTTTTATTAATATTATGATGTTTTTTGTAAGATAATAAGGGTGTCCATAACATCCAATAATCTTTGATGACCCATACCTACTGTCGACATAAACTCTTTACCACAAAGTAGCAAAATGGTCCGTTCCTACAAAATTTTCTTAATATCAGAAAGTATACATAAATGTCTTAATAGTATTTTATGTTCATTGCACAGCTTTAGTATGATTTTGAATAATATGTATTGATGGATGCAATATCTTAATTTTTAAGATATTTTAAATTGTTAGTAATAGGGCACACCAAATCTATGTATTGTATAGTTTGATAAAGAACTACAATGTTCTTAAAAAAAAAGTTATTGTTTGTGACCATCACGTTTATTAGAAAAAAAATAAATAAAATTGTTGATAAGAGTATTTTATTTTGAGAGATTTCCCATTCATATATTTTTTTTATAAAGTGTGTATGTTTTTATAATGCTTTATTTGTTAATTTTGCCACATGGTTACCCTAATTGCTATGTTTAACTGTCATTAGATTTAAATCTTTGGGCATAGACCCATACCATTTTTATAAAGATTAAGATTTAAAGATTAATTAAATTCAACTTTAGGGTGCTCGCAAGTTTTTTTATTATCAATAATGTTTAATAGTTTCTAAATAGTAGTCTAGGGTTAATGCGATGAAGTTTCCTTAAAACAGGTACCTACTTTTTTATTTTTATATTATGAGGATAGGCCGTTTGTCTTCCATGCCACCTGATGGACAGTGCGCATGAAGACTGGTGGTACACGTCCATCCACGAGAAACCTATTCACTCGACACTAAAAAGTTCCAAGACTGTAGTGATCAGGAAAAACAAACGCAGGCAGATCATTGGCCACAATTAAGCAATGCGTACCAAAAAGGAACTATCAAAGCGTTTTGTTCGACTTCTTGATAAATCCACTATAAAGGGATGGCAAGTTCTGTCTGCGTCTGGTAGTCCGGTCGAAAAAAGAAGTGGGTTCAATTTCAAAAAAGAGCACTCGCAAACTCACCAAAATGTAGCCGATAAAATACTGTCAAACAAGGAATCTTACGACGATGCTCTAGGGTCCGCAATTTTTTATTTGTAAGGTTGTCGTTCTTAATAAGTCTAGCGCTTCGAGCTGGTATTTGGCAGAACCATCCTAAAGGTGACTACAGTACTCCATGTACGACCTCACTTGGGCTGTGTACAGGTTGAGCAGCCGTTCAGGGCTGAAGTACCGCCAGACCTTCGAGATGATACCCAATTTGTTAGAAGCCATTTGACCCATAGACTCAATTTGTTGTCCGGGTTTAATTTGGGCGTTATAGTGACGTCCAAAAGCCCTAGATGGTTGCCAGCAGAAGTTCGACCAGCTTAACAAGCTGAGAGATGAGTGAGCGAAAACTTAAAAGCCTCTCACTACCAGCATGGTCAATGTCCTGAAACGGGTATAACCGCTGTCCGTGGTGTGCGTAAACGACGACCACTTTTACGTTTATGACATGTTTCAGCGTCTTCGGGTACATTTTAGACGCCCTGAATTTTTTGACTCTCGTTTCTTAACTGTTTCTGCGTAGTGTCGTAAAGGGCGAACCATCCGTGTGATCCTACTTAGTGATAGATCCTCAAACACAATCCCCTATAGATCCCTAAACAAGGTTGCTTGTTTAACAGTAGGGCTCCTTTCAGGTATAAAGTTTTTCTCTGAATATTACCGTTCTGGCGGTGAAGTGTTTTTGTAAGATTTTATGAAGAGTCAATTTCTACTTGAGCCCTTGTGTCGTCTTTCGACTTCTTTTTATCTACCACCAGGTGAGATTGCGATCAAACGTGGTGTTAGTTCGAACAGACTTGACTCATAATCATTTTACCTACTTGGTTTATCTACAAACCCCTTCAAAGGCATGATGTCGTGATAGAGAATGCTGAAAAAAATACATATAAAAATAATCGCAGGTAATTTGCGACTTATTAAACTTGTTAAAGAGCACCATGTCCGTGAAACTATAGAACTTATAATGATCGATCGACAGCCTACTCATAAATTGGAGCACACCAAATTAAAATATATTATGTTGTGACGTAGATTGTCCTCAACAAACGACAGACAGACCTTTTATGAAGTACCTACGAATTTTTTTAAGTGATTGTTTATAGTATGACACACAAAATTATCAGGACAAACCAAGAGCTTAAATTTTAATTAGGATATACCTACCTACACAGATAAAGCCGAGAGAAACAGCTAAATATAAGTAGGTACATACATAATAAAACCAAAACTGTACCAAAAACCTCATTTATTTACAACAACATAATGTACCCCTTACGAGCTACTATTATTTTCCGGTGATGAAATCAAATTTTCCGAAGAATTAATCTGGTTGAAGCTCTTTTTTAATTCTCTAGGATGATGGCGCTTGCGATGATTTATTGCCTTCTTCTTCTTCTTGTGGCCTCGTTTGCGTTTAGTCTTGTTCTCTTGTTCTTCAGAACCTTCAGGGTTGCGAGATCGTGGTACTGCGTTGTTCCGTCGCGCTTCTACGACCGGAGCCATGTACACTGCTGGCTCAGACGGCTCCTGTGAAATATGGAAAAAAAATCAATAAAATCCCCAAACAAACACTAACTACTTACATGGACCCAGACAAAGCAAATCTTGTGATATGGGATACTATGTAGCGAACTAGGGGGACTTCGAATATTAGTACCTACGTTTGTGGCTGAAAACCCAGACCCATAACATTTTTTTTCTTGTTTCGTGGGGGCGGGGGTCGAGCCAACTGACTCTCGATTTATGTAACAGTGTCTTAGCCAACACAGCGCCGCCGTGTTAGTTAAAGAGAACAACGGATCTACATACTAAAACATTTGTGTTTATGATACACCCAGACTAATGGGACAACGTTATGTAAGAACGAACCAAGCGAAAAAAAAAACTGAGTTTTAATGCAGATCGATTTCAGGCATATTAAACTATATGTTCAGCTATTTTTGTATAGGTACAGAAGACACTTCTAGTGCCTTATAAGTTTTTAAACTGTCATGGTCTTCAATATTTGAATTTTCTTTAGAAACGAGATATTCACCAAGTTTGTTTTTTTTATTATGAGCTCTCAATATTTCGGCACTGTTGCAAGCGCCATGTTCACGACGGATCAACTGTGACGGTACTTCTAGTGCCTTATTATAAGGGTTGAATCTAGCGACACGTTTGTTGGCAACTTGTGCATACATTAGTTACGAAATAAAGTATTATGCAACTTACTGTTACAAAATACACAAACAAGATTAGAAAAATGCATAAATCCACAGAAATTGTGTACAATATAATGTTATATTGAACTAAGCGTCTAAAATAGCAGATGATACTTAAATTAATGTTGGTAGGTACTTTACGTGACTATCCACTTGTTTCAGAATTAAACGTCTTTTTCTAGGTTTTGATTCGTTATTACAATTTATATTGCAAATGTGCTAAAAAACTTTGTAGGTTTCATGGTTAATGAGAGTTTTCAGAGTTATATTAAGGATTTAAAAGTACCATGTATCGTGCTGCCTTGCGAATACTACCAACCATCCCCACCCATGTCTCAATGGATCGTTAAAGTTGAAGAAGGGATACAAACCAGAGGACGGGTAGCAGCGCCCTTCTGGGATTAGGTCATTTTTCTCCAAAATGCTACATAAAACGAATACTCAGGCTCCAGGGCCTAGTTATGTCCCGCTTATTTTAACCAAGGTAGTGGTCAAGATAGTGGCAGGATAGGGGGTGCAAAGAATAATGACCAGGCTGCCAAAAATGACCTTTGGCCCTGGCATCATCAGGACCGACGAGATTTTTTTGAAGTACAGGAAGTGTTGAGCGGATTGAACTGGAAAATTCTGCGATTATCTGAAGTCCATAGAAAGGGGGAGGAATCGATAATTCTGAAATCTGGCAGTCTTTTCTACTTCCGGGAGGTAGACCAACTGTCTGGAGGTGGTGTCGGGTTTCTCGTACACAAAACCCTCGGGAACATTGTTACTAAAATGGTCTATTCGACTTTGACGCACTGTGAGGATGAGGTGAAGGCTATGTGTGAGAACATCTCCAAGGCCTCCAAGACTTCATGAGCGATATTAGCGCAAAATTTTGGCAATGAGCAGAAAGTGGGGAAATTCGGAGTTGTAGACTTAAACGACCGAGTCCAGACGTAGCCGACATCTTAGACAAATAGACACTCTTTATCCAAGAAACAATAGAACTGCAAATGGATTTGGATTACAGGTAGACTGTATATTATTGACGAAAAGGCAGATTTTTTTATGAGGACTTGATTCTGTGAAAAGCGAAAGAGAATACCTTATGGTAAGAGACACAAAAGTCTGAATCCAAAACTAGAGCGATTTCGAATAACAAAGCCTATGGTCCGACCTACACCCAAACCCAAAGAAAGAAAAGCAAAGTAGCCGGTAAATCTCAAATGTATGTGAGAAAGGCGGACAAAGACCCTGCAGTCTCCGGAAGATGATGCTCAGTTAGTATCGGTGGCTAAATAGACTGATCTCCAAGTCCTTGACAAGCGACATTGACCAGTTTAATACAGATCGTATAAAAACGGCTATTTCGCGAAAAAAAGGCCTCTGTCGTCAAGCTGACGAAGCTGAAAACGTATGTTGGCAGAGTTATCGCCTGTTTTCGCCTAAATCCAAACTTTATACCCGATACACGACCTGTTTATCATGGCTGAGATCCTACAGGACCTGAGTAAAAAGCTCAATGACCTTAGTAGAGCTTGTCAGCGGGTAGGTCTTAAAATGAACATAGTTAAGCCGAAGATCATGTCAAACGTCCATGTTATACCTGCTCATCTGGTAGTTGAAGGCACCTCCCCCTAAGCCACAATCCAGTAGTAGGTCCAACTTTGAGAAAGAGTTCGATCGGTTTTTCCAATTCGGCTGGGCAGAAGTCGGGAAGGTCCGGGATGTTGGCAGCGCAGGACCGAGCGCAGTCGAGAACCTTGGTGGAGACATTGGACCACCAATGGGTATCTTCCGGCTGATAACGATGATTTATTGGTCTTAGGCCCTTCGCCCACAGAGCTACTCAAAAGTTACGGAACTAATTATTGATTACAGTTTCTAACTGATTACAAACTGTACCTCGCACATGACGGTACTTAAATTTGCAAGATTTCAGTCACTTATGTTATTTCTGTTCAAAAAAGCACAAGGTAAGCGAGAGGAAATTATACCTATTAGAAAAAAAAACGTCCAGTATATCGAGCGAGAATGATGACGATATTTTCTTGTAGGTATTATTATCTTAATAAGGAAACTAAGCAAACTTCGAAGGTTATCTGATAGCTTATAATTATGTAAGCATGGATATTTTTCAACCTACTTTACAAATTTTATATTTAATGTTTGGTCGTTCATTTTATTTCGCAATAAAAACACGTCGACTGACCCGCCGCGTCATGCGCGATTAGTTGCTGACACGTTACAAACTGGTAAGTGACTAGTGGCGTCGTATGCGAACCCCAATGAGAATGTGTGGGTGGTGATGCTCGAGCAACTTTTTAGTAATTTAAGTTTGTAATGTAACTAGTTACTTTTGAGTAGCTCCGTCGGTGGAAGGCCTTATGTTGAGAAGGTGTCAGTTTGTTACAAATGAAGTTTGCGCGATGATTTTTAAGTTTTTGCATTTATAATGCTCAATTATTCTTAAATAACTGAACTTAGGTACACTGACTTTACTGAGTCCTGGTCGGGTAATTTTTATTTATCACATTTTTTCAGTTATTTAGGAATCAGTTTTAATTTTGTGAATGATAGTTTCCGTAACGAACAAAAGTATTGTTTTTATTTAGGTGATTAAGTATAAAACAAACTGAAATGTATGGGTACCTGGTAAACAGCAATGACATATAGATAGGTAAGATAAAATACTTGTAATTTATTTTATACTGCACTTAATTTCCCCAAAACACATCGTATTAAAGAATCAAACGATAATAACGTCGTATACTTAATACGTTATTGATTTTAATTAGTCTCTGAATATAGTTAAAATACACCAACGACTCAAGCGAAAATTGTTTATAATAGGTATTTAAAGTACTTATATTCTGCTTAGTATTTTTTAAATTGATCTAGACTACATACCTATATATATTTGTCGAAGGTTAAAATATCATATACATAACATTAAAAATTTGTAGTTTAAAGCTCATTTTCTCTAATTTCCTCAAGTGTTGCTTAATCAGTTCTTACATAATTCCGTCCAAATCAAACAAATATGTATTTTGGGGGCGTTGAGCCCACGATGGTTTCTGAGGCAGATAGTGTTCAGTCATCGCCGCCATAGAAGACATTCTTATAGTTGCCTAGTCATTAAATCATCCACCCTCACAATAAAAGTTTGATCAATAGCGTTACACTAGTTAGACATCTTAAAAGGCCTAGTCGTTAGATTTCAACGAAAAAGTATTTAGCCTGCCACTGACCGAATCTTTCATCGGTTTCTGTGTGTCTCGCCTTGATCCTCGACTGGCTCGACTGGTCATATGGTCGGGTTCTTTTCGCCTGAAGAGGCGTTCAGTTTTGAAAATATGGAATATTAATACTTAATAGGAATAATGAAATAAAAGCAATGCCCTCAAACCTAAAATGGTTCAAAGATAAGTGTGGAAGCTTTGCACACAACTAGGGTAACCTTCAACTATATGATCAACACCCAGACAGCCAGTTCTATACTGATATTCCCATAGAATTGGAGTTTGCGAAGGTGTAGCAGTGTACGGATAGTTCTGTATTTATATTTCTAGATTTTTTAGTAGAGTCATCATAAAAAAAAAAGGCAGTAAAAGAAAAAGTCGAAGCGCTTCGATAGTTACTTTTTGAAGTGGCTTGCCAATGTGTGGGATGAATTGCCTGCGCCTGTGTTTCATGCGCACTATCTTAGTCCTGGTGTTGCCCAGCCTATTCACTTGAGATGAGGTTACTCGTGGATAGACTTGCAACACCTTGGCCTTCATGATTATTTTCTACCAGGTTACATGGAAGACAAACATTCCATACTTATTATGTATTTTTTAAATGGGTCTGACTAAAGTCTTGTGTGTACCTAATTGTGTACTATCTTGGATTGTAAAACAAGAAATGTCCTTTAAGGCTTTGAATTTGCAGGTCAATGTTATAGTGGTCGGTAACCCTTCTCCAGAACGTCATTGGTAATCAATATCAGAGGTTCCAGGGTGTGAAATTTGTTATTTTTATCGACAAATCACTATTCCAATTGTTCTCCTCCCTAAGGTATTGAAGTGGCGGTTTTTTTTTTATCCTGAATCAAGGAAGCCCGGATGCCAGTACTGATTTAGGCATTGTTTCCATATTGCATTTTAGAAATACAAAAGTCATTTAACTTTTTTCCTTTTGTTTCATTGTACCCCTCAAGAAATATGGCGTTCCGGCACACTTTGCCGTAAGTGTATGAAATACAATTAAATAAGGCTGCCACTGAATTATGATGGGGAAGAGATAAAATTTGAATAGAGATTTGACGATTAAAAAAATACCAAATTTACCCATCTACAAGTATCCGACAGTGATGAGCAGACGTAATGTACAAGTAAGTTCCTTACAATCAAAGCCAACATGAGTCAGTTAATGGCTTCCGAAATACAGGTGTCTTCACAAATTATATTTTTAATTTTTAAATCATAATCACTTACGAAATGACGAGATTTGTCTATCATGAATTAATTTCCTAACGTGGAATTAGTAATTAGTTACTAAAACTATGTAAGTTAGTAATATCCGTGGCCTTATATCCAGTGTAATATTATCGTTCTCTTGACCTTTCATTATCAGTTACTAAGCAATGGATGTCTTGAAAAATCGCCTTCACAGACAACTATAAAATAGTTACAGAAAATAAAATACCGAAAAAGAAAGAACTGAAAGCAATGTTTATGAATGTATGGCTTAGTGCATCTGCCTGCTCTAATGAACGAACTAACAAAAAAACTATAGTGCGTGCAACAATAGCGTTAAGCTGATAGTAATTCACGAAAAGAACTAAATCTACCAAATCGTATTTTTTTTAATAAGCTCACTAATCCAGAGGTGCCAACTTGTGCAGCCTTTCAAACCAATCTGGACGTTGCTCACTTCTCGAGTAATGTGTCGAACAAAGTGTTTTATTTCAGACCATATGGTCAGCAAAACTGAAATTTAGTGAGTATACTCGTTTAAGGATTCCCATATTACCAGGGTAACCTCACGGGGACTCAAACGACCCTTTGAGTTTGTTCTGTTGTGCGTTAGTAGCATTTTGCACCTCCCAACTTGTAGGTGCAAAATGCTACTAAATGGCAAGTAGGTAGTTTAATGTATGAATGTATTAAAATATAATTTACTATGAGAGTGACATGGCCAGAATGAATCAACCTCCTTTTCTAAATTCAGAGGAAAAAAGCGTGAGATGCGTTTCAACTTTTTTAATCTGTGACAGCCAACTTTTTTATCTGTGATTAAAATAAACTTACTTTTGGTGGGATACCTCGTCGGAGTACATTGGATGATCCACTGAAGTATCCGGTTTGGGAGTCTTCGAGAAACAGCGGCGCCTCAGTGACTGGATCATTGCTGGTGAGAATGTACTTGTTACGTTTGTGAGAAGAAAACCTGGTAAAAGTACAATACAGTAATTTTACCATCTTTAATAGTAATAAACTACCCACAGTTACAAACAAAGGCCGCAAAATCAGCTTTTTATATAGCTTGTGATATGGAGACAACACAGAGGGGGTATCATAGTATACATAACACGACGTCCCGATTTAGTAGCGACAGTCCCGCTTTCAGGAAATATGTCCTGGTGTCCTCAGCAAGGTCCCACATCAATGTCCCGCTTAAATTCAATCAGGCCAAACGACCATTTAAAATGTACTTTTCCCGCTCGAACTGCGTGGCACGGGAAGGCAAGTTTTAAGGAAGAGAAGATATTTTGAATCATTAGTCGACAAAAACAACTACTTATACGATTATTTTGGGTTATTCAATCTAACTTTACTAAAAACTTGTAAAACACAAAAATAAATAAATATTATTCAATTCCGCAGGTGTCCAGCTCTGGCCCAATATATACATATTTTCATGATAAGTATATACCCAGACTCGGTTTAGAAAAGTTCGTTTTACTAAATTGTCCCTGCTGGGACTCGAACACAGGATCTCTCACGCCACAGCCGTACACTCGACCACTGAGATCGCCAAATCATAAATCACATAGGTAATATAAATCATCCTCGTTGAATCATAATTTACCTTTTTGCCTCGTAGAGTTTATTAAGACTCGATTTTTTAGGATTTGCCAGGGATTTTAGTACAGTTTATTTGCTATCAATATGGTCATTAGATGCCATGTCCGAAACCCAATCATTTCTGAGATAATCTTAGTACCTATATTAAATAAGATAAGTATTTATTTATTTCTTCCATGCTAGACTGAGAGCAAAGGAAAAACATAGGTAGAATGTGCCAGCTGCTTCTCTTCCCGGGTATATTGTAAAATTCAATTAAGGGGCAGAGGCTTTATTGTAGGTTTTTGTGGGCAGTAATCTTTCTCCATCATTAGGTACCTCCAAATTTGTCAAACGTGACATGAGTCTACCCCACAAGCGATGAAGGCGTTATGTTTCAGGTCTCTAAGCCCAGTAGTTATGGCTGTACGTTGTCTGCCAGTCACTCAGTAACGCACCAGTTTTAATTTTGGTTGACGATTTTAAGTAACATAAATCAGAAAGCAAACTAACCTCTTATAAAGCTCGCTTTCAGGGTTTGTTCGTTTTTCTCCTCCATTTTTCTTCTCGTTTCTGTAATTGCCTTGGTTGTCCGGGTCCTGTGGTATAATTATGCTTCTGTGAATTAACAATTACATGTAATTAATATTTAAACTTTGTGAATTCCTACAGTGGTAAAAATAATTGGATTAATATTTTGATTAGGTTTTTAAAAAATCAGACCTAAATTAATTTATGGCGGGTTTCAATATTCAACTGACTGGTATGAGTAACCGATACAAGTACAAACCTGGTAGAAAAAAAATAGCATTACACAATATTTATTAGCTACGAGCTGTAAGTTCTTGAATTTAGAATGGGCCCCCTTTACATGACGTTATTCCAAGAAAATAGGCGATAAGTACGTGATTTTGAGAATATCACGCATTCGCAAATTATTTGTATGACATTTGAATCAAAGTCAATGTATAAACTTATTCAATTTATTCTTGCTTTGTTTGGGTATTCGATAAATATATAATAGTATATTTTTACAGTCAAACAGTTCGTAAGCAGTGGTTTAGATATCAATATTATTTTGAATAAAGAAAGGCATTTTGGTAGTGAATTCTACTGTTTCACTCGTGGATATAAAACTAAGTAATTTTATCATAAGTCCACAAGTTCCAAAAGATTTTTAGAATACTTTGTATACCTACTGATTTCTGTGCCTACCTACATCGTCCGTCTCACCAAAATGTTCACCCTATTCGGGAATCTGAGTGATTATTTTTATATAGTACCTAAGTAGGTATAGGAAGTTTGTCTTCCATGCCACCCGATGGAAAATGTGCGTGAAGACTATGGATATACTCGACTCTTTATATGTATTTTTTAGGAATATAGTATTTTTGCTTCTGTGGGCTTAGTCATGGTATCAAATCAAGTAATTTTATCTATTATGGTGCGCAAGTTAGCTAACATGATAGGATAAAATAATATTTATCTTGTCGATTAGAGTCTTATCGATGGTCGCATGCTAGCCCTGCTGGACTGTTGTGGTCAGGGAAATCTGACTCAGGCTGATATTAAAATATTACAAGATAGAATATTTCTTTTATGCTGAACTATGAGCAAAAGAAAAACATAGAATGTGCCAGCTGCTTCTTTTCCCGGACATCTGTAAAAATCAGTTAGGGGGCAAAGGTTTTATTAGAGGTTTTTTTTTGTGGGCGATAGGCTGATCCCCTGTCATATAATCTTTCTCCATCATCATTAGACATCAGACGTGACATCATCACGTGACATCAGATGATTTTATAGCCCCTGGTGTTCTGCCTCCCTCATAAGGGCTACAGGCGTGAAGTTGTGTGTGTGTATGCACAAGATAAGTATTTTTTAAAAGAAGAAATCATAAATTGATACATTTTTTCTTACCTATCAGAGTATTTCTTTTCGCTGCTATAATCAGGTTTCGTCTCATCAATTGTGTTTGCTGGGTTGACTTTGTCGCTCATCCGTTGTACTACGTTCTCAATGTCCCTCATTCGAGTCCCGATCGCGTCCACTAGTGCTTGTAGGTGAAGTGGCTTTTCATCTTTGTTCTCAGAACTTTCGCCTCTTTTGTTGTTCTCGGCTTGAACGTCTGCGAAGAATTCTTGAGATTTCAAAGAGGTCTGTAAAACAAAATGAAGGAAATTAAAGTTTTGTAAGATTTTAGCACATAAATTTATAAAATGTTCCGTTACTGATTGAGGTACTGAGTGACTGACAGACAACGTACAACCATAACTACTGAGCGTATAAAGCTTAAATTTGGTACATAAATTTCTTAGGGGCTGTAGGGGTGCACTAAGGAAGAAATTCCCGAAATAACGGGAAACATAGGATTTTTTAGTTTGAATGAAAAACTTATTCCTTTAGTGCACCGATGTGAAAGTTATTAAAAAAGGTTCTTCAATGTGTGTCTGGTTACATTATGAAAGGAATTCCTGAAATTGTCACGGGAACATATATAGGATTTTTCATTTATACGCGTACGAAGTTGCGGACTCGTAAATAAATAAAATCCCCAGACAAATATACCAACTACAGGGCCCCACACTAAGCGAACTACCGTGTAGCGAACTAGGGCGAACCTAGAATAGGTCTTCTCTGCGCCATGGAAGTCATCAAGTACTTGTGGATATTGTATCATTTTACATCCGCATAAGGTTTTTTTTTTATTGTAAGCATAGGACGTTTGTCTTCCACGCCACCTGATGTAAAGTGCGCATCCATCCACGAGAAACCTATTCACTCGACACTTCAAGTTCCAAAACTGTAGTGGTCAGGAAAAACAGACGCAGGCAGATTGTTCCACACCTGGGCAATCCGTACCAAAAAGGAACTAGCGAAGCGTTTTATTCGACTTCTTGGTAAATCCACTATATAGGGCTGGAAGTTCTGTCTGCGTCTGGTAGTCCGGTAGTAAAAAAGGAGTGGGTTCAATTTGGTCAAAAGAGCACTCGCACACTCATCAAAATGTAGCCGATAAAATACTGGCAAACAAGCAACCTTACGACGATGATGGTTGGTTGACTAAGAACAGCCCTTCTGCGTGGGCTACCAATGTGACAACCGCTTGGTGGAATGACGTTTCCAGGCTTTCCCTGGCTAGTAGAAACGCTACAAGTGTTCCGGCAACTTACCATCAGGTGATATTGAACTCAAACAGAGATTTAGTCACCAAAAAATTACATTTTTCTCCAAGAAAAAGGATGGCACATGAGTATGAATTTTTGGGTGGAATTTTTTGATGCCACCTGGAGGGAAAGTACTCTAAATAATAAAGATAAATTCCCTTATTTTGGAAAAGAAATAAAACCACATTCAAAGATTTTTAAAATTTCACTCGCTTAACCCGTGAATCGAATCCCTTCAGTATACTGTATACTGACTGTGCACAAAACTGAGAGAGTTCCAAACAAACATCAATCCATTCATTCTCACAAACTTTCAAGTTTTGAAATTTGAAGTGCCTTTACCTTAGCTGCGTTCTCAGTTTCTACCATAGCTTCGTTTTCAGTGTCCCACTGGTTCGGTACAATCTGCGCCCAATGTGGCTTAGACTGTAAGGAAAGCTTTGAAGCTGCATTAAAAAAAGGCTGAAAATAGCCCTACCACCCTTGGATAAGGGTGTCATCAAAGGCGACTAAGGGAAAAAACTGCGTTACACGGAAGTTCGCGCAAAAACTCCCGCGACCAGGCAACTTTTATGGTACCGCGGCCCGCGCCTGCGTAGCGCAGTATTGGCCCTAAGGCTGCAAACTGGACGGCAGCGATAACGAGAGTGACAGCGGTGCGGACAGCGATTTCCGCGACACGGTATAAAGTATTGAGTTTGTATGAAACCGCGATAATTCGCTCTCACGCCCGCTGGCGTCGCGAACGGCCCAGATTCCCCGCGTCGCTGCCCGCGCCGCTGTTGCTCTCGCAGTCGCTGCCGTCCATTTTGCAGCCTAAGACGTTGGCCTAAGTGGGTGACACGACGCGATACTACATAAACCGACCAATATTTCAGAGCCCCGATTCTATCATTACCAAATTGCAACATAATGTGCCTAAAAAGTAATTTTTAGTATTAAATTCTGCCAATACAATATAATATCACTAGGAGAACCATCTTTGAACAACATGAACGTAATCGTACATGTTAAAATTTACAGAATCGGGCCCCAGATGACTTGTAATAACGCAACAGCGTAGGACATCTGCTGAATACAGTGACCATTTGCTATTTTTGTATCACGTCGCGTTTATGGTTCACCTAGGACATGAAATAATCCGACTGGCTCCGTGTGTTGGTAAAACCTCTTTAAGGTCCGCCCGGTTAGTAAACACCCTGTATATAAAATAACCGTACAGCATTGTTCTATCCTTAACCTGGCTATCATTTTGGATTTCGTTTAACTGACCATCAGGTGAGATTGGGTCAATTGCGGGCTGAGTCTAGAACAAAAAGAAAAAAATAAAGGAGATGTATTTTTGTGGGCCGATTTTAAACGAAAATGTTCTGTTAGGTAAGTAATTAATTTAAGTTGACCTTAAAACATTGGTTCCTGACTAGCTTAAAACAATGAAAAAAACCTATTGCAATAGAAGAACAAAAAAAATTCAGATAGGTGGATTTCATGTACCTACTTTGAATACCTCTTTTAATTTTTTCTCTTTCACTCACATTTTCATTTTGAACAAATATTTTTTTTTATTAAATCTTCTTAGTTAGTTTTATAAAATTTTCTTTCTTACTCATTATTTTACATCACTGGGGGAAAGATAAGTGTCTTTTTTTTGTTCCTAAACAGTTATTTTTTTGTTCCTGCAGCAGTACCTACGTGTACCACCTTATTCATGTTCACTTAACATCAGGTGTCATGGAAGACAAACGTCCCATCCATACTTAATAAAAAAAAAAGACATTTAAAAAAAATACTTTAAGGAGTTTAATTGCAATTTCATAATATTAAATTAATATAATCTTTGAATCAAATTAATACGGACTTGCGTGCTCACATTTTTTTTATTTATTACTACTAGTGTATTACTTACAAATTTACCTTATACACCAGAGGTCCTGGGTTAGACTTCCGGTGGGGGTGAATATTTGTGTGATGAACACAGATGTAAGTTGTCCAATAATTGGATGTTTATATCTTCTACTCTTGCAGACAGCCCCTGCACATACTAACAACATTTGTTCTGCGACTTTTTACAAATCTTGATAAATAAATAAAAAAAAAAAACAAACAAATTTTTGCATCCTTTGTTATTTATTATTCTGTATTGAGCAAGTCACCCCGCTACCCGCTGCACGTGGCGTGACGCAAGGAGCGTGGCAGGCATCTATTAGAGACAATAAATTTTTTTTGTATGGGAATTTTTTAATTTTTTAAATTATTAATTTTAAAAAGTCGCAGAACAAATGTTGGGATTTATGTGGAGAGGGTGCCTGCAAATAGGTGATGCGGTAATAAAAATTATTCCTATATATTTATGTCAACATATTCTATTATTTCTAATTATTTAAAAATCCTAAATTAGATTTAGTAATGTAGAGTGAATGTTAGAAAATATTATTTTTTATAAATTTATTCTATACGTTCTTACTGTTTCTTAAATATTATGATTCCTGGGCAGCGGATGTAGGTTTTGATACCTTGAAAATGTGGAATGTTAACATTCGTTGACGTAGCAGCAACGTAATGTAGGGGATTGGCTCTTTAGCGAAACGAAATGCACTTTATTGTGTAAACCCAAGGGTTGTTATCTCTTTAATTGATTTTACGGAGTAAATCTTCTGCACCTTTCATGTATTCTGTATAAAGAGTTCGGTGTTTTCTCTGTGCCTATGGTTTTGCTGACCTGAATAATTGATATTACCTTTCAGCTTCATACCACCACTTGTTGCGAAAAAAATGGGCAAAATAAAGAGACCTTACACGTAGGAATTTCATGATGAAATAATCTTTCTCAAGTACTGAGCTTAGAGTTTGGATCCCGGGACGTCTCTTGTCTCAAAGTCCCGGAACCTTTTGTAACTTTAGTTGCCGAGACAACAAAAATGTTTCATGTCATGTCTTATCAATTATGTTTGATGAATGAAGAGATTTACAAAAAAAGACAAGTTTACTCAATTCAAATTTTATTATTAATAATCTTGAAGTCCCGGGACTTCTCGGGACCTTGGTTCAATGTTGTTTCGTGTTCTGTGACTTTGTTTACGTCGTGACCCTAACCGAGCTATCCTTGAGGATCTACCCTTGAGGGAGGCCTTTGTCCAGCGGTGGGCACCTCCCAGCTGAAAATGATGATGATGATGATGAAGAGGACTTTCAAATGGAAAATATTTGTTTCAAACGCAACTTGTAATTTCCGTGATTAACGCCTTCAAAGAAACAAACGCTACAGCTTTTTAATATTGGGTTGCCTGGTAAAAGCTCGCTTACTAGCGACAAGGCCGCCTAATTGTGCATTGTGATTTTCTAGTTACTTGGATTATTGTGTATTCACGGCGACAGAATTATGTATATCACCAGTCTCTAGTCCAAGGTTTATTATTGTATTGTATTATTGTTATCATAACTCCTGTTAATGAACCTCTGCAGGGCTATTAGTCTCTCCCCTGGGCGACGAGGAGGCATAGGCCATAATCCACCAAACTGGCCCAGTGCTGGGTGGTGGATGTCAGAATTTTCAGGGTGCCGATACGGCTTCTGACAAACCCTAACGACTACTGTATACAAGTATACAGCACCAGGGACCGACTGCTTAACGTTCCCTCCGCAGCACGGAAGTCGCCATGAGAAATGAATGTTCGCTCACCCATCTTAGTATCGACCGCGCCGAGCATTGCTTAACCTGCAATATCGCTTGAAAGCAGCTTCTGGGTCACAATGACTATGTAGCATACATCATTCTGTTGCAGTGTGTACAATCAAGCTTCGGCTACACTGTTTACAAGGCTACGAAACCAAGGTGACATTCAGGCGTGGTCCCAGGGGGAAGTCACAGGGGACATTACCAAAAGCATACACCCCACATTCTAAAAATCCAAGCAAAAGATGGACCACTAAAAAGATTTAGTAGCTGGGAAATAAAAATTCTCAGATTCCACTATCCGTCAATGCACATAAGACATCAAATATTAAGTGTCGTTTAAAATCCATAATATTATGTAAATTTTGTCATAAATTTTATATTTGTATTTCGTGTAAGTCCAATTTACTCGACATATTGACAACTAGTTGGCGTGGTTTAGCGTGACCTTGGTTGGAAGCCCTGATCCAAAAGTCTGACCGGGGCTTAAAAGGTAAAAAAAATAATTATAAACCAACCTTTTCAGAGGGAGGACCATTTCGGTTGTCTTCATTTTCTGTATCCGTCATCTCTTCACTCTTTGTGTGTGAGTGTTTGCGACCCATCTGTCTTCGGCCACTAGAAAATAAATTAATAAATTATCATCAATAAATAATAATAATAATAATAATCAACTCTTTATTGTACACCAACAGCATAAAAATAAAGTAAAGAAAATGGTACATTTTAATTTCATATTGGCACAAAGGCGGCCTTATCGCCGTAGAGCGATATCTTCCAGGCAACCGAGTCTTGACAGGATTAGGTAGTGGACAATTAGGATGGGCGTTGGAACACAGGCTATAAAATAGACTTCATACAAATAATTACACAGTCATACCTAAATATCAATAAGTAATACATATAAATTCTAATAATACATACACATACATTCTAATAATACATATATACATACACATATATTCTTACATATGACAATATATACATACTGATAATCAAAATATATATACAATGAGAGAGCTAAGATGAACAATGTTTCATAAGATAATGTTGTTTAAGCATTCTTTTAAAGCTGTACGGATTGCGAGCTAAGCGGATCTTCAACGGTAGTTCGTTCCATAATGACACCGATCTGACAAGAAACGATTTGCCCAAAAATGTGGATGTATGTGATGGTGTCGCTAGAAGGAGATTCGAAGAAGAGCGCAAGTTACGATCATTATTTTTGAACCGATAGTTGATGCAATTTTTCAAATAATCGGGTATAGCTTTATCATACAGAATACGGTAAACTACAGATAGGATGTGAGTATTCCGGCGAAGGCGAATGGGAAGCCACTTGAGATTATTTCGGAATTCAGATATGTGATCATATTTGCGTAATCCAAATACAAATCTAATGCAGAGATTTTGGAGCCGCTCAAGTTTATTAAAGAGTTCTTCAGTTAGGTCAAGATAGCTGGCATCAGCGTAGTCGAGAATAGGAAGTAAGAGAGATTGTGCTAGCGCAATTTTAGTGGCAACGGGGAGAAAATTGCGAAGACGCTTGAGCGAATTCACCGCGGCAAACATCTTCCTACTCACTTCAGTGATCTGTGGTACCCAGGAGAGCGTGCGATCAAAGATGATACCGAGATTCTTCACGGTCTCACTAAAAGGAATGGAAACGCCATTAAATTCGACTTGAGGTAGTAAGTTATTGTTCACACGAGGTATCATTTTGTTACTGCCGATAATAATTGTTTGCGTTTTGAGAGGGTTGACAGTGAGCCCGTGTTTGTGACTCCAGTCTGATATTAGTTTCAAGTCCGCATTGTGTAGCACTACAGAATTTGGCAGCTCTTCGAGACTGCTTTGTGTATAAATTTGAAGATCGTCTGCATACAGATGGTAGGAAGAAGATATATTGAGAGTAATCGAATTGATGAATATGGCAAAGAGAAGTGGAGACAACACTAAAATGAGAAGTGGAGACAACACTAAATACATCCCTCTGTAAGGAGTTTGTAATGAGCACTGCAGGGTTATGAGTCTCTCCCCTGGGTGACAAGGAGGTTTTAGGCCATAATCCACCAAGTTGGCCCAGTGCTGCTTTGTAGATACATTGTAATAAATAAATAAAATAATTAATATCATAGAGGCAATAAATAATAGTGTCCGCTTGTAAAAGCTCTATCACCCCTGCATAAGCGTGTCATGAAAAGCGACTAATCAGACCGATGGCGCATGGCTCCCATAGATCCCTCTCATTTTCAAAATATCAATGATGACACAAATGGCATTGACTTATAAAACCCAGTTCTTTCCCAAGCTCGTCTGCTGTCGTGTACTATCAGGTGAGATTGAGCAAGTTTAGCCACCAAAAAAATCGACTGAAGACGGCTTTGGGGTTAATCTGGCAACCTTTCATATAAAATTTGCTGCCAAATATCAGTAATGTGTTCCGGCCACTGGTACCGGCAATGTTCTATTTAGAGTCCGTTAGCTACCGAAGAAGTAGGTAGCTATATTGAAGGATAATGGGCGATCATCATCTTCGTGAGCCGAGAGACGCACACTGCTGGACAGAGGACTCCCCCAAGATTCTCCACGTCGCGTAGCCCTCATCTACCGCTTTACGTTCATAAAGAGTTTTTTTTTGTAAACCTATAATATATAAAAGTTTTTGAATCTTTGAATTTTGAATTTTTCTAGAACCCGCGTGCGACCTGGAGTGCAGAGATCTGTACTCCCAGACAAGATTTTATTTGGTATTTTATCTATAAAATTATATTTAATCACTAATTTACAAAATAAAGCTTTTAAAATATTAGCAATTATGTGATTCATTGTTTACTTTAGTCGTAGTTTGGTTAACATGTGACGTGACAGCAAGCAAAAATATGCAAATGTTGTTTTATTATTCGTTTATAAACATTGTTTTACTTAGTTTACTTTGAGTCATAGTCACCCTGATTTCTACGTTTAACTGTCATAGACCCATAACATTTGTACTGAGATTAATCATCCAACCTTCAGGTGACCACAAGTTTGGTGTTTATGCAACTTGATATTATCATAATCATCAGCAGCCTGTAGACGTCCACTGCTGGACATGGGCCTCCCCGAAAGTTATCTACGTTCTCCCGTGCCGCTTATCCGGACTTTGACCAGATCGTTGGTCCAAGTTTCGGGGGGCCTGCCTACGCTGCGTCCCAGTACGGGGCCGCCACTCGAGAACCTTTCTGCCCCACCGGCCATCTGTTCTGCGAGCTATGTGCCCTGGCCATTGCCACTTCAGCTTTGCAATCCTACTGACTATGTCGGTGACTTTGGTTCCCCTGCGTATCTCGTCATTCCTGATTCGATCCCGCAAGGTCACTCCGAGCACAGCTCTTTCCATTGCTCGCTAGGCGCCTTTAAGCCTGTTTATAAGGTAGGTACCTACATAATTAGCAACCACGTTTAATGTTATACTTATAATCAATGTGAAACTGCTTGCTTCCAGAGTGCTTGCTTACAACGTATTATCCTTAAAAATAATGCTGTAGGAACTAAAATTGTGCTTATAACTTATGTTTCACCCAGTATACCAGTTCCCTTCGAAAACCCCTTTGTAAGGACTTCAGTTTTAATGGAAACCGAAACACTTTTCGAGATTTATAAAATTATATTTAATGCAAAAGAATGATTGGATGTTAAGTCGACATATGTCAATTAAACACATTCTTATATTTCAAGTACATTCTGGACGTAAAAGTAAAATATTTGAGATGGAGATTATGGGTTTGAATGGTTTGTATCATCACTTAAGCTCAACAATTTTAAGCGTAACATTTTGAGTACCTACCCTTTTGGTTGGTTAACATTTTTCCGCGCTGATGGAAGAAGCTTATTCCTTCTCAAATTCAGGGCTCGTTAAAGCGATAGCATTTTAATAAGACAACGGCTACTATTATATGGATTTATTTTTAGGGGAATACTTACTTAACATTATCGATGGCTTTGTCTTCATTTTCATTTCCCGTTGATAAAGCAATCTGAAAAAAATAAACAAAATTAATCAAAATTTTACTAGTATTATAAATGTGAAAGTTAGGGCTGATCGGTAAGGAAAATAGTACTTAGGCTACCTTATTACCCGGATAAAACTGGATTTTACAGTTTTTTTTCAAGAATTCCCGCTTGATAGGTGGATCAAGTATTGTTTATCGGTCTCAGCTAGTGAACGAATAAAGCTGAGCTTTATTTAAATTCTGATATAGGTGGTCGATAATCATTCTTTTTCTCATCTACTTATTTTGATTTTAACTGAAAGACCAGCTGTTTTAATCTTTAATGTACTTATTATCATAAATGATTGAGTTTTTTGGTTGCTCATGATTCGACAAAGTAAATCTACTTTTTTAAACAAAACTGTCCCCTTTATTGATAGAATATAGTTATAAATTGAAACATATACAGGGTGTCAAAAAGAGCAAATTTACAAGTAATTTAGTTATGTGATGGAATGTTCGAAACCTATTTTTGAGATAAATGTGATTTGGAATAACAAATATACTATTATGTGGTAAAAATAAATAACAGGAAACCCAGGAAAAACTACGACTGAGAAAACAGCGCGCATTTGATATGAGGTTTCTTTTACTTAGATATCGGGCTAATGACTAGGTTTTAGACATCGAATAAACTCTCTCTCTTCTCTTTTAACTCCCCGAACAAATGTATCTTATTTCTTTCACGTTGAATATAAATTAATAATAAACTTCCTTGCTTCGGAGGGCACGTTAAGCAGTCAGCCTCGGATGCTGCATATTTGTTTACAGTACCTAATCATTAGGGTTTGTCAAAAGTCATTTGGGTATTTAGGTACCAATTCTGTCATCTACCTATCAGCACTTGTCAAGCCTTGTGGATTACTGTTTAAAGTCTCCTCGTCATCTAAGGCTAGGACTTATAGTCCTGCAATGGGCTCATTACAAACATTTGTGATGATGGGGATGATGATGAATAAATTTTAGCACTTACAACGATATCAGGGGTTTCCGCCGGCCCGTTCCTGGGTTGTGGAGAATCTTCATTCAGAGATCTTGCGTTTGGATGCTTTTTGGATTTCCCCTCCTCTCCATTTTCAGGAGAAAGCTCGTATATTGGACCTTCTCCTGCATTTCTGGAACAATTATGATTTATTAGTAAAGTAACTATAACAATGGGTTCAGGATAAGTTACCTGACACAGCAACTTTATGGCCGCAAAGTAAGCTTTTTATACAGGGTTAATTTTAATAAGCGTATCACCTCTTGCAGACAGCCTTGCCACATCAACCCCGCGCCCCGCTAAACGTGGCGTGACGCAAGGTGCGTGGCATCAGTGTAAATAGAGCAACGCCAGTTTAGAAATAATAAAAAAAATAAGGGAAAAATTAAAAAGGGCTGGCCGTTTAATTAAAGGAATGTATTATTTTATGAAATAATTTAATTTCTGCATCGAGTTTTAAAATATTGATAAAATATTTGGAGATGTAATAAAATAAACAACTGTTTAAAGAACTAACGAATTCAAGACGGGATCAATGGAAGAATTTAAGTGACTGTTGAACGTATGGAGGGTGACCGGCCTTCTTTTTAAAAGTCGTACAACAAATGTTGTTGGCTATGATGTGGAGAGGCTGCCTGCAAGAGGTGATGTGCTAATTAAAATCAACCCTGTATAAGCTTGTGCAATAGAGACCACACTGTGGACCTAGGGGGGTACCCTAGTACACACCCAGGCCCAAGGCAGATTAGAAAAGTTCGTTTCCTAAACAAAACTTCCGGTGGACCAAGAACCATAGTTTGGCAAGAAGAGAGGACTCACACTAAAAATAAATAAATAAAGGCCGATAATTGGCAATTAATAGGATAATTCTTCTTTGTTGGACTGGGAGAAAAAGAAAAACATAGAATGTGCCAGCCGCTTCACTTCCCGAGCATACTGTAAAATCAGTTACGGGACAGAGGTTATATTGGCGTTTTTGGCCTTGTCACTGCAATAGTCTCTAACCATCATTATAATACCTCCAAGAAACGTGGTTTTACAGCCTTTGGTGTTCTGCCTACCCCTTATGGGATACAGGCGTGAAGTTATGTAATATGTATGTAATTGGCAATTTATAGTAACACCACAGAAAAAACTTTAATATAAAATAATATGTGGAGTTAAAGGTTTGTCTGGATCATAGCGACTGGCGTATCCTAGTTTCTGCCTACTCCAAAGAGAGTCAGGCGTGAATTCATGTATGCATGTAAAAAACAAAGGTTACAAATATAAATTCATTTGTAGTCAGACTAACATCATAAGGGTGCATCAGCCTGCAAGATTAGAAAAATAAAGTACCTAAAATCAACCGTGCTACTCACTTGTTTAAGAAAGATGCATCCGGAGGAGGGGGTTTCTTAATCTTGTACATGTGACTCCAGGGTGCTGCTGGTAGTGACTCCCACGGCTGACCTAGCACTCTCGTCCACACTTCCCCTCGGACCACCACCAGACATCTGCAAGAATGAGGGATTTAAAAAAGGAATTCCTTTATTTGATGGAAGGAAGTCCTTTAAATTTCAGTAGGTACACGCCTACTGATGATCAAAAATCATCACAAGTATCTCCATATCTCTCTTTCCTGCGTTGTCTACATCCTAATCAAAAATAAAATAAAATCCCTAGACAATCACATCAAATACGTGGCCTCGAAGTAAGCAAAGTTTGGGTTACGATATATCAGGTAATGACCTAGATAAGCGCCCAGATCCGAAACATTTTTCTTATTTTATTCCGTGTGGAATTCGAACCCGCGACCTCACGATTGGCGTAATAACGTGTAGACCACTGCGCCATAGGCAGTACGTTATCACCAACTGAGAACCATACTGCCCCAACGGCCACACGAGCTACGGGTTATGTGCCCTGCCTGTCCATTGCTCGAAAAGTGACTTTACCACTCACCATCACTGGCAAGGCACAAGTCATAAAATTCAAAATTCAAAAAGTTTTATTCATCTCAGGAATTTCACAAAACACTTGATGAAGTCAGTCATCACACACTTCGGCTTTAACTAGTTGTTGATAGTTGTTAAATAAGATATTACAGTAGACCAAGAGACAAAAAAAGCCGGCGGAAAAAAACTCTTGGCACTCTTTTTCAGTCAGAATTTTCAAATTAATACAAATAGGTACAGTACAAATTGACCGTGACATGAAATAAAAACACAAGACAGCTAATTGTGAGAGCCAATGTCATGCCACAACCAAATTGCTTACGTAGTAGGTGCAATGGATGCACAATACGAACATGACAAACTGGGACCAGAGTATTTGAACAAGAATGGAATAAAATAGTTATAGTATCATTAGCATAAGCCACTGTCTTCGGACACTGAGTTAAGTATACATATAAGATGAGAATATTTTACAAAGCTTCCCGAACTACCCAATTAAAAGTATAATCCAACGTACCTAACGTTGGATTATACTTTTAATTTCGGTAGAAAACAACTAGTGCTTGGTTCTTTTTTTGAAATTTAGTACACGCTCAAGATGCTTGGTTGGACTCTCGTTTTTTACTAAATACTAGCTTTTGCCCGCGTACGCGCATAAACATTGTTTATGTTAAAAATTGTGATTTTTTCATACAAACTAAAAACTCATACTATAACCCCGTTCACGTGAGAATTTTGATAATTCCTTTCATACCACAACCAGTCACTCTTCGAAAAATCTTTATACAATACCACATCCATTCACTCAAGGAATAAGGTTTTTTCATACAAACTAAAAAATCATATATTTCCCGTTGCCGTGGGAATTTCGGGTATTTCTTCCATAAAACATTCAGTTACTCTTTGAGGAACCTTTATGCTAAGTACCATATCCGTGCACTTGAGGAATAAGATTTTTCATATAAATTAAAAAGTCTAATAATTACCATTCCCGTGGGAATTACGGGAATTTCTAAGAATTGTATATTCCAAATTTCAGCTCTGTACTGCAAGTAGTTATGGCTGTCCGTTGTCTGTCAGTCACTCACTCAGTAACGGTACAGTTTTATATATTATATATTAAGATTAATAAAGGGTTTGAAAAAAAATGCTGAGATCGCGACTTGTTTCACAAGTGGAAATATTATTAGTTTTATTCACAACCTGCCGAATTATGCTATTTGATGATTGACTTTGTAACAAGGCCGGTCGATACTTAAGTCAATTCTAATGGAACACTCTCACAATTCTATTGATAATAAATGCTATACAAAACCCGCTGAAGAGTATGTTTAAAATGCCGCATTAAATAACATCTTTTCATTTTTTCTCAAACTTTTTAAAATACCTGGTTGGTTAGACCCTGGTACCTATTAAGAGTATAATAGTTACCTTAATCGCGTGCAGCAATATGGGAACTGCATGTTGGTATCTTCCACCACCTCCTCGCATTCGATGGCGGATTCAGGAGCTTCCACTCGTTTGCACCTGGACAACGAACATTAGAACATAAACAAATACAGTTATAATCAAAAAAAATAACCCCTTATATTATTAATAACTGTCCAATTTCTCTTATTTTTTTTTAGATTCCGAAACTTCGTGGGAAAATAAAACAAAAATTTGTGGATTTCAATTGGGCTGGAGATTAAAAAACAACCCTATCATGAGAATAGTACTGGATCCACCTGTGAATCTGCACATGCGAAGGACGTTTTTTGTAGCCCTTAACGAATCCTGTAGAATAGTTACAGGCACCTTGAAGCCAACACCATTGGGCCTTCTTTACTCCCTGGCTGGGATAGCACCACTATGTGTTCGGCTTCAGGTTGCCTGTTCTATTGTAAAACAAAAACAGGTTAACAAAAATAGCTCAAGAGTCGCCACAGCTTTATTTCTAACACCAAGCCTCTCAACTCCGATCCATCTAAGGCTGGAACAGAGCTGTGGTTAAATAAATTTCCACCTGAGCCACATGGCAGTCGTTACATAGACTTCGGTCAGGTGTGTAAGGAACTTAGGACTAGATCGGGCTTCTGCACTGATAACAAGTGCGACTGCGGATCAACGCAATCTATGGCGCACTTGTTGTCTTATTCTTTCTCTCCTACATCCTGCACCTATAGAGACCTATATGCGGCAAATGGGAATGCCCTTATCATAGCCAAGCACTGGGCTAAAACATTGTAAAATTCCGTTTACCTCTGACTCGAAAAGAAGAAGAAGAAGACCTTTCGATAAGTGACAGGCTCATGGATATCATCAAAAGATGGTAAGATTAATGATGCTTTGTTAACCTTAGTAAAGCTGGTGATGTAGTAAGTACGCACGACGTCCCGCGCGACGCGCCGCTTGTCGATAAACGATCCCTTACATCTGGTTATTATAGCTTGAAATAGGAAGAAAGACAATTTGCGCTATCGGCAAGAAGGTCATCCAAAATCCAAATTATATTCATCGGAAGTTCCTGTTATTTTTCTCCGAAATTGTAACCATATCTTGGGCCAAAACTGCATCACGTACGCGCGTACGGCACGCGTGACACAATTTTGCTAGTAAAATTAGTGTGCTAGAACAGTCTTGACGCGATTACAAGAGTATTGACCAGGTTCGATTCCCGGTTATGTATGAGAGTTAAGAAAAAGTTTGAATGTGATTATTATTAAATCTAAAATCGACGCCATGGTCTCTGTTCACAGATTTCGGTATCTCTCCTAGTTTCTGACTTCTCCATACTGACTGACATTTGGATTGAACATCCGGTACAGTAGAATTAATACACTATAATTTGTTAGAATTACATGTAGGTAAACGGTATACCACAGATTTACTGTGACTCGGAATTGGCACTTCAATTCGCCAGAATTCAACAATGCAATTCTATTGTACTTTCCCCTAAACCAATACCCAGTACCCAGCTGCTCGGTACTACACAGTACCCAGCTTATAAGCAAAAGAGACTACCACCGCTGAATCTTTCAGCTCCTATCTGTCATAATGACAGACCAGGTCAAGATAAAATACCTCACCCCACAGTGTAGATGGCCAGACTTCTGCCACCAGGTTGGCAACGATGCCTCGTACAGGAGTAGGCATCAGCCCACTCGGAGTATGCTGCATGTTTCTTCATAGTTCTAGGGTCTGTGCAGACTGCAAAAAAGAGAAAATTTCGCGATAAATTGACTATAGCGCCCTCTAGGGTACTTAAAGTAAAGAACTAAACGGTTTCGTGTGGGGTATAGGTATCATATGAGAGAGCTTTGTGAACACAGATCAAATATATAAACAATTTTAAAAATTAAAAAGATTTAATACTTCAGTTAATTAAAAATAAAGATTAAAAACTAAAACTCGACTATTCAAACACGCTCTAAAAAGTACAAAACAAGAAAATAGTCTCCGCTGAAATATTTGGTCGTATGTCACCTATATCAAAACAGATTATTCAAATCAAAGGACCCTATTACTGCGACTCCGTTTATCGAAAGTGAAAGCTGATTGAGCTCATTTTCAATAGACTTCAGGCAGGTGAGATCAAACGCAAAGCCATACTAATGTTATAAATGGAAAAATGTGTGTCTGTTACGCTTTCGCCCAATGAGGCCTTTTCGTTTCATTTTTTTTAAGCTTTTTCAATACATACTAGATGGCGTTGAACAAAACTGAAGAGTCAATGTCAATATCGTATCCTCTTTGTTGACAGTTGACTGATCGTAGAGATAAAATTCTTGCTGATTGCCATAACCTTCAAATTAATAATATTAAATTTCATTGTTTTTTATTCTCCTAGTTTGTTTTGCAGCGTTTTTTCTTTACATGAAGTATATTAATAATTATTACACGTAGGTACGGTACTGAAGTTGGTACTTGAGTTGACACTTGAGTTAGATCAGCGCCATTTAATGTTGAAAAGTGAACTACTTTTTTTTTTTATCGTAGACTGAAAACTCCTCATTCAAATAAAATTTTGTATAGAGATATACCCAACCCTAAGGATGGACATAGGCTTCCTTTAACTACGAAAAAAGAGATTGAGGAGTACATCAAACTGTCTATGTCTGAGGTTTTATGGGAGGTTTTTTTTGTGGGTGAAAAGCTGAACCCCTGTAACTGCAATAGTCTCTTTCTATCATTATAATACCTCAAAATTAGTCACAATTCTGCCTACCTCATAAGGGATACAGGCGTGAAGTTTTTTTTTTCTTACCAGTCATTATGATTTACTCAAGTCATCAACAATTTTAACAGTACATAATCTCTGAATATAGGTACGTTATATAAACACAAGGTAGCACTGCATCCTATGCTGCTTTACAGATTGATATAATGTTTACATATGTTAGGTAAAAACATAATAAATACCTACTTATCTACTGACAGTAATTTGAACAATTTTGATTATGATGGCTAAGTTAACAACTTATTCAAAATTTGGAAGTCATAATTATTTAATTCAAATTAATTAATTAGAAATAGAAATTATTATATATTGATAGTTTTAAATATGTAAATAAAATTATACCTGAAGTAACTTATTTGAATTGAGGATAGTACAAAATTGCATAATATATGAAAGTTTATGTTTCGCAAATACTGGCTATTTCAAATATTTCTCTTCATCGTCCATCATCATCCACAGCCTGTAGACGTCCACTGCTGGACATAGGCCTCCCCCAAGGTCTTCCACGTCGCTCGGTCCCGCGCCGCCCTCATCCAGCGTTTACCGGCGACTTTGACCAGGTCGTCGGTCCATCGTGCGGGGGGCCTGCCTACGCTGCGTTTCCCAGTACGTGGCCGCCACTCGAGAACTTTTCTGCCCCACCGGCCATCTGTTCTGCGAGCTATGTGCCCTGCCCATTGCCACTTCAGCTCTGCAATCCTTCTGGCTATGTCGGTGACATTGGTTCGCCTGCGGATCTCCTCATTCCTGATTCGATCCCGCAGGGAAACTCCGAGCATGGCCCTTTCCATTGCCCGCTGAGCAACTCTAAGCTTGTTTATAAGGCCCATAGTTAGCGACCACGTCTCAGTGCCGTATGTCATAACTGGCAACACACACTGGTCAAAAACCTTTGTCTTCAGACACTGCGGTATTTGCGACGAGAAGATTTTACGGAGCTTCCCGAACGCTGCTCAGCCGAGTTGGATCCAACGATTGACCTCTTTCTCAAAGTTGGACCTACCTAACTGGATTTTATGTCCTAGGTAAAGATAATCGTCAACAACTTCGAGCGTGGTGCCTCCAACTACCACAGGAGCTGGTGCAACATGGACGTTCGACATGATCTTCGTCTTATCCATGTTCATTTTAAGGCCCACTCGCTGCGAGGCTCCACTGAGGTCATCGAGCATTTTACTCAGGTCCTGCAGGGTCTCAGCCATGACTACGATGTCATCCGCGAATTGAAGGTGAGTGATGTACTCGCCGTTGATGTTGATGCCGAGCCCATCCCAGTCCAGAAGCTTGAAGACATCTTCCAACGCTGCGGTGAACAGCTTAGGCGATATAACGTCGCCTTGCCTGACGCCCCGCTGCAGTTGGATAGGCTTCGAATTCTGATCCTGAAGACGGACTGACATAGTGGCGTTTTTGTACAAAAACTTCAACGCTTCGATGTATCGATAGTCAATTTGGCACCGCTGCAAAGACTGCAGTACAGCCCAGATCTCGATCGAATCGAAGGCTTTCTCATAGTCCACAAACGCCAAGCAAAGTGGCTGGTTATACTCCTCCGTCTTTTCTATAACCTGCCGCAGCGTATGGATGTGGTCTATGGTGCTAAAGCCTTTTCGGAAACCGGCTTGTTCGGGAGGCTGGAAGTCGTCAAACCTGTGTGCGAGACGGTTCGTAATGACTCTTGAAAACAGCTTGTATACATGGCTCAACAAAGTAATGGGTCTGAAGTTCTTCAAAAGGGCTTTATCACCTTTTTTGTAGAACAAGACCACTATGCCTTGGAGCCACGCTTTGGGCGTTTTGCCCTCGAGAATGATGGAATTGAACAGCTTCTGAAGGGTCTTAAGCACAGGTTTGCCACCAGCTTTCAGAAGCTCGGCTGTAATTCCATCATGACCCGGCGCCTTGTTGTTTTTAAGCTGTTTAAGGGCCATACTAATCTCGTACAGGCTGACGTCTGGAATATCTTCGGTATAGTGTCGGGTTAAATTGGCTCGTGGGTCTTTTGCCATGTCTTGAACAGGTGCCCGTGTTGTGTATAACTGCCCGTAGAACTTCTCAACTTCCCTAAAAAGTTTGGGTTTAGACGAAACAACCCTGCCGTCGTCCGTTTTCAACTTCGTCAGTTGGTTCTGGCCTATAGACAAATCTCTCGCGAAGACCTTTGAGCCCTTGTTTCGCTCGATAGCCGTTTCAATAGTCTGTATTGAACCGGTGTAGGTCGCGTTTTAGGGACTTGGAGATTTGTCTATTAAGCCGCCGATACTGAGAAGCATCTTCCGGGGACTGCAGGATCATTGTGCGTCTTTCTTCCATGAGTTTAAGGGTAGAGTCTGAGATTTTTCCGGTTCCTTTTGCACGGCGGGTTTTAAAGAACTTAGACCCAGCCGCGGAGACAGTTTCCACAAACCTGTTATTGAAGTCTTCCATATCGACGCAGTCGCCGAGGCATTCAAAGCGGTTCTGCAATTCGAGGTGAAAGCTTTCGGGGTTTTGGTTCTGGATGGGTGCAGGACGAAGTACAGACTTTATCAGTCGAGATAGCTCCAGTTTTGGATTCAAACTCAATGTGCCTCTTACTATGCGGTGATCGCTACCGATTTTCACAGAGACATCATTGAAAATCTGTTTTCTCGTTGACATGATAAAGTCTATCTCGTTTTTGGTGTGACCATCAGGGCTTATCCAAGTCCATTTGCGGTGTTCCGGTTTCTTGAAGAATGAGTTCATCATAAAGAGGCCCTCTTTCTCCAAGAAGAATATTTCTCTTATTTACTCAGAAATAAGATAAAAATCCTTTTACCAAATACTCATTAACACTGTAAACATAAGCAATTCTCAAATTTAATATAAATTAAACAATTGAAAGATTTGAAGTAATTATGGTGCTCCCCAGATTGTCGACTGGGCTCCTGCGTAGTCATAAGGGCTACAGTAAGTAGGGGTCGGCTGGACTGCTTCCTTATATACAGCATGGATACCTGTTCTCAGGATATCTACTTGCTTTTCGAGGTATTGTAAAGCAGTTCTGGCTGCTTCAGCATGTGCTTGACGCATTGAGTGGGTAGGTTTTAGGTTTAGTAGCCAGCAGAAAAATGCTCCTTGGATATGGTAGCAGGGGAAGACCAACATACGGCAGTTTTACACTGCTCATCCAAAGCTCATTGCCAGCATCATCCGTGTATCTTTGATATTCATAAATCGGAGGTACCCAAACGTGTCTGTGACATATACACTGCAATTTACTTGGGTACTTAAAGTAATTTCGTCCGCTCTTCTTTTCAAATCCTGGGTAGATCGTCGTCATATCCTCATCATCACCGTATGGGTCGGGTACAGCCCAGTCCACCAACACCTCTTGGTCCCACGAGTTGATGCATCCCATGAGAGTACGCCGAGCTATGGCGGCTGCACGATGCGACTTAAACTCGACAATCACAAATGTGTTCATGCGATCGTCGAAACTATTTTTGTAGAGAGTCACATTCACAATACAAGCAACCCATTTAGAAAGCTCCTCAAAAACATCTTCCTTGGTCTTTGTCGGAGGAATGATACCGACATGTAACCGGCACTTGTCCATTTTACGACTTTAACGATTTAACGTCTGCGATATGTCTACCAGGCACAATTTCATAGTCATTTAGCTCTCTTATAGTTTTGATAGCATCGCTTCTATTTGTGTATGTGGCAAAGGCATAGCCTCTGTTGGTACCGGAATAGTCCATCATGAGTCGCTTTTCATATATTTTGCCATGCCGGGTTTTGCCGTGACAATACTTCCCTAGGTCATCTTCGTATATTTCCTTTGGAATTCTTCCGACAAATACTTCGCATCCTCTTTGCGGGGGCGGTGCGTTCCATACAGGTGGCGAAGGGCCGAATTTTCTTTGACCATGAAGTCGAATAATAGGATAACACGTTTCATTAGCTAACTTCTGTAACCTCACCAAAAGTTCATTGTTGTGGGCTTCCATTTTGAACACTTAATCTAATCCTTTAACAATCCGTTTTACTGAAAAAATGAGGCGTTAAGTTAACAAATTTTGAAGGCGCACAAGTTTATTAAGTTGCTCCTCAGATAAGTCGAGATAGCTGACATCTGCATAGTCCAGTATTGGGAGTAGAAGTGACTGTGCTAAAGCAACTTTTATTGGTATGGGTAAAAAGTTCTGTAAACGCCTTAAAGCTCCTGCTGCGGCAAACATCTTTCTACGCACCGTGTCAACGTGGTGTTTCCATGACAGCGTATTATCAAAGTACATACCTAGGTTTTTAACTGTACTAGCATAGGGAATATGCACACCGTCAAATTCAACAGGCGGAAGCAAATTAATTTTAATCTTAGCCAACATTTTAGTACTCCCAATTATTATGGTTTGAGTTTTTAATGGATTGACCTTGATACCGTAGCTTTGAATCAATTCTAATATTTGTTTCAAGTCACTGTTCATTGTACGAATTGCAACGTGAATATCAACCGGGTGAGCTTGAGTATATATTTGAAGATCATCTGCATATAAGTGGTAGGAAGAAGATAAGGAATGTGCGATAGAATTTATGAAAATAGAAAATAAGAGAGGAGATAGCACGCCACCTTGGGGGACACCAGCCTTTGTGGTACACCAATCAGATACACAATCCTCTAAGCGTATTCTTTGCCGGCGTCCTTGCAGATAACTACGAAACCAGTCAATTGTCGTTGGAGATACGTTTAGCGAGTGTAAGACCCCAAAAAGAATACCGAAGTCCACCGTATTAAACGCATTACTAAAGTCGAGCAAGGTCAACAAAGGTAACTGTTTGTTTTCCATGTTCAGACGCAAATCATCAGTAATTTTTACGAGGGCAGTAGTCGTGCTATGTCCAGGATGGAATCCGGATTGGAAAGGATTTAACAAGTTATTATTGTTAAGGAAAAGTTGGAGTTGGTGGTGGATTAAGCGTTCTAGCACGGAAGAATTGATATTGGGCGGTAGTCAGAAAAGGATTCAGGTTTACACTTTTTAGGTAAAGGAATAATGTTGGATTGTTTCCAGGATTCGGGAATAGTGGCGGAGGAAATAGAAAAATTTAATATTTTTGTAATGATGGGAGAAATAATGTCGAGTAAAGGTAAGATCATAGCACGACTAATGCTGTCGCTTCCTACGGCATTGGAAGTAATGGATAGGATATTCTTCCTTACGTCACAAACCGAAAATTGACGAAACTGAAACATAGGGTATTCTGGACATGGCAAAGATGAAATATGTTTAATGGTTTGATTTAAATCTGATCTATCCATTAGTGAATTTGAGGAAAAGTGCTAATTTAAGGCATTTAAATCTGAAATAGGAGTAATATTTGCTGGAGATTTGCCAAAATTTTTTAAAAATTTCCAGACTTTTCCCGGAGTTTCATTTTGGACTGATTTGTGAATATGGCGGCGTTGTGCATCCCTACACATCTTATTGCAGAGATTTCTAATAGCTTTGTACCGCTGATGGTTTTTATCGCTGGGGTCAATTTTATATTTGGAACGTGCTGTGACGATTATCGAGCGGATAACAAGTGACAGTTAATTGTATCTATCAAGGAGATTTTTTCGCGCGCCATTTACTTTTCAAATACAGCTTATGAACATTGAATGTTAGTACATTATCATCATTGATAAATAATTCAATGCTGTAATTGTTATAGTTAAAAGTTTAGGTAATTTTATGTCGTTGGGGTTTATAGTTTTTTTATATAAAAAGGTGGTTAAAACGTGATAGTCGGGCAAAACCAGACACAGTTTTGTCGGGTACCATCGGACACTTTTTGAATGGAGAGAAAAACTAATTTAAATAATTCTCTCGCATTTCTTAGTCTCTTTTTTACAGACACCCTGAAAAATCGCAAAATTTAAGAAAAAAGTGACTAAACGGGAGAATTTGGATGCAGACAGAATAAAACAGGCTATACAAAGTGTTACAGAAAAGGAGTAACAACAGAGTGCATCTATTGCGGAGAAACATTCAAAAAAGATTAGATACAATGCCATAAATGTAAAGATTGGGCGGATGAAGCATGCTTAGATATTGATGCTTCACAATTTTACTATTTTTGTGATGTCTGCAAATCCAAAGAACACTAGATACCCGCCAAAAAATAAATGCCCAAAATTGAATACTGTTTTTTGCAACTTGTACTAAAATACTCTAAATATATTATATTTTATTTAACGTTTTGATACAAAATAAATGTATAATTATGACAAAAAAAAAGAGTTTTTCTTTATGTGGCCGTGGCTACCCGACTCTCCCTTATGTATGTATGTATCAAACTTCACGCGGACGTAGACGCGAGCAAAAGAAATAAATAAAATGGTTTCTTATTCAAGCAATGGTGGCCGTGGCTTCTATAATTTGATTACAATTTCAAAAGAAAATAGCTTTCTAACTAGGTTATACGTACTGCAATACTGAAACAATACCTACTTTCAGTTTTAAAACAAAAGTGGAACGCATTTTCGGCAATGTGACTGAATCCCGCTAGCTACTATGAATATGCTTCGACTCCTGTAATAGAGATTTTAAACCCTCATTTGTTCCACTAGGTGTTGAATTCGAAATCGAAATTCAACAGCAATCATCTTTCAATCACATAAGCAAATGTGGTGTTTACTAAGCCAGCAGCTCAAATCTCATTCGTTTACACGTGACTTGAAACATGCGCTTACGCATAACATCGACAAATTTCACTACCTTTGTTAGTGACAAGAACTTTTCACGTGAGCAACGCAAGTGGGCATTTTGTTGAGACGCACGATATCTTATCAAACTAATTATTATTTCTTACTAATATTATAAATGTGAAAGTTTGGACGTATGGATGTTTGTTCTTCAAATACGGCAGAAAGGCTCAACGGGTTTGGATGAAATTTGGCATAGTGATAGTGTACAGTCTGGAATAGCACATAGGCTACTTTTATCCCGATATACCCACGGGGGGGTTAGAAATTGCGTGGGAAACAGCTAGTACTTTAACAGAATCGGGATGCAAATATTTTGAATGATTTTGGAACTAGTGTGCGTATGACAGAGTCATCTCATTGATGTCCAAAACAAATAACTTACTTATTTGAACTAACTGATAAAGATACTACGTAAAATAAGATATCCGGATGCAAGAAGATGGGATTCCCTGGCTGTCAACTGTTATTATGTAGTTTTAAAAGATGATTGCTGTTATAAATTCAGTTTTTGTTGGCAACTTTTGAATTTGGAATCTCCTATTTTGACATAAGAGAAACTTAAAACTAATGTCGAAACGAGACCATTTTTAACTGACTTCCAAAAAAGCAGGAGGTTCTCAATTCGTCTGTACGTTTTTTTGTGTCTTTGTTACACGATTTTCGGACAATTATTAATCGATTTTGAAAATTCTTGTTTCATATGATAGAAGATATACTTCATAAGTGGTCCCATAAAAATTTCATCGAAATAGGTTGAGTACTTCATTTAAAAAATACGTATGGTTTCGGAAAATGTTTACGTTGATGACATTATAATTCAGCCAAACGTGATTTGATATTGACGTAAAGTCAGTTTTTTAAAGCTTTTAAAGTTTTTTTTTCAACTCTGACTTAATAATTTATTTTAACTAAGTTAATTTATTTTATTAGTTTGAACTGAATCTTTTTTTAAGGGACATTTTATATACTTAATTTTAATCAAAATGGAGTACCAACTTTAAGCGTAGTCGTTTTAATTGATAACATTTGTAAAGTGTCAGTGTTGTACATTTTCTCGCAACATCAAAAATGAGCTTTATTTGGCTGACACAAGGAAACGTCAAACGCGATCACACTCTCAATATGGCCCTACTATACAGTATGTGTAGATGTAGGTACCTACCTGTACATACCTAACTACCGATTATGCAAAGAAACTATTACCTACTTTCATTTTATTCGGCGGATAGGTAAACCTACAGGTAATTAAGACCAACAAGGCGCCAAGCCAACCTAAAGTAGAATATCCATACAGTCCCTTTACATGGGTATCATAAAAGGTGAGTGGCTCCCTCTTGGTGGTAAGGCGGTCCTTTAGGGTCCGCCTAGCTAGGGACCACCCTTCATAAAACCTGCCACCTAATACAGGGTTGTTTTTTGGTCACCAGCCAAATTTAAATGTTATTTTCTTTGATACGACATAAACATACCTGCATATTTATTTTTGTATCGCCCAGTACAAAAAAATTAAGATATTGCATCAAAAACTTTTTTGTAAATAGTCTCTGTTGATGAACATAGCTACTACGACGCGGAATTTCACTGATAATACTACGACGCTTACATTAAAAGATTTTTGTAGTAGCGCGTAGTCGTCTTTATTTTAATGGTATTCATTCGTAAATTAAAGTGACCATGCTTTGCTTAATGTGTAAGCGAATATATTAGAAAAAAAATATATGCCCTTTTTGTGGAAAAACAGTTTCTTTAAATCATACTTATTACGTAAAAAAAAATTGGCCGGTGACCACAAATTGGTCATCGTGTGGCGCCGTGGTTACTGTGTGTATCATACGATATCACAGGTTAAGCAACTTTCGGCGCGGTCGGTACTTGGATGGGTGACCGCCGACCATTCATTACTCACGGTGACTTCCGTGCTTCGGAGGGCACGTTAAGCAGTCGGTCCCGGGTGCTTTATACTTGTATACAGTAGTCGTTAGGGTTTGTCAGTAGCCGTATCGGCACCCTGAAAATTCTGACATCCACCACCCAGCACTGGGCCAGCTTGGTGGATTATGGCCTTAACCTCCTCATCACCCAGGGGAGAGACTCATACCCTGCAGTGGGCTCATTACAAAGAGTTGTGATGATGATGATGATGATGACCACAAATTAACCCTGTATTGTTTCAATAAGTTCCGGCAATATTTTAGAAGAGCTCCTTCTAAAACTCGTGCTGTCTTCTTCGACCTCATCTTCACTTACCATCAGGTGAGGTTGAGGTCAAACGCGGACTTAGTTACTGATAAAAAGAAAAGAAATACCTGCTGAGTTTCTTGCTTGTGCTTCTAAGAGCTAATTCGTTCTGAACTAATAGCTTCAATTTAATTTTAAAAGCTTTTATGTTTATAAGTTTTTGCATTTAAAAGGCTCAATTATTCTTAAATAACTGATTTTTTTTTATTTATTTATCATTTTATTTAGCACAGTCAATAATTTTATTTAACACATTTTATAAGCACATTTTATTAGCAATATTTTATTTAGCACATTTTATTTAGCACTGTAAATAAAAATCATTTTATTTAACACAGGTTTAGTCTTTGATGAACAAAATTATTTTGTTCATAATCAATTTCACGTCAAAACTTTTGCCGACATAGAATGTCATCCACGCAAACAAAAAATCATACATATTGTTTAAAAATTTTAAATTTTCAATGAAGTACTCAACCGATTTCAATTAAATGTATATGGGACCAACTACGAAGTATCCCCTATTATATGAAACAAGAATTTTCAAAATCGATTCATAATTGTCTGAAATATCGTGTAACGAAGGCACAAAAAAAACATACAGACGAATTGAGAACCTCCTTTTTTGGAAGTCGGTTGATTAAAGCCCGCATTGGACCTTAGTCTCACCTGATGGTAAGTGAAGATGAGGTCGCAGATGACAGCACACGCGCCTAGGAAAGAACTGGCTCTTCATAAAATACTTATTGCCGGAACACATCACCGCCGGAGCGGTAATATGTGGCGGCAGATTTTATATGAAGGGTGGTCGCTAGCCAGTCGGACCCTGACGGGATCCACCACCAAGCGGGGGTCACTCGCATTAGTCGCCTTTTACGACACGCTTATCCAGGGAAGGTAGGGCTATTCTAAACCTACCCTACAAAGACAAATAAAGTTTTTGTGTTAGATACAATATATATAAGGCCTAAAAGCTTAAGTATACTTACACTGATCTTTGTAATTCTCTGTCGCAGGCCCCCCCGCTTCGACTTTGTACACGAGCACTGCACTTAACAATAAATACCACATATTTATAGTAATTAACGAACTAGGTATAAATAATTAAAATTGTACGGACATGTTAGTGTTACTCTCGTCTGAGATCTTGATTGGAACTTTCAAGTGAAGAATCAGTGTAACAATAGATTGCTTATTTTGAAAATGTACAGTCAGTATCAGAAATTATTGTTTATTTTTATTAACGTTTAAATTCAAGGGGACAGAGGTTCTACTGGGCTTTTTTGTGAGCAACAGGCTGACCCCCTGTCACTGCAATAGTCTCTCTCCATCATTATAATACCTCGAAAGTCAATCGTGACATCAGATGGTCTTGTAATCTCTGGTGTGCCTACCCCATAACGGATACAGGCGTGATGTTAGGTATGTATGTAAATTCAATCTCATCTATGTAAGTGAACAAGAGAGCGAAGATGATAAGTGTATGGCCCTTCATAAAGACTTTGCCTGAAAATGTCATCCCTGGGTGGTTTGGTGGCACACTTTGTGTATCTAAAGGATGAAGCTCAAAAGTGTTTCTACAACTGATAGGTATACCTAATGCATTGGCAAATGACGACACTGATACTGATATCGGCTATTTCATAGGTGTCGTCCTTATTGGCAGCGATCGTACGATGGCGCGATGCGTTCTCGTCGTGCGATGAATTCAAACATACAGATATCTTCAGTGTCCTATTTGAACTTCGCAAGTCATTGTGCGAGCATCTGTATGTTTGAACTCATCGCACGACGAGAACGCATCGCGCCATCGTACGATCGCTGCCAATTAGGACGACGCCATATAGTGCCCAAATCTACGAACTGGCCACGACACAGAAACTGATGAGTAAGTATCTAACTAACTTTATCATGCAAGAGTTTCTTCAACCAACAACCGAAAGGAAGAGGTTTTCAATTCGTGTGTAGGTATGTTTTTTATTTCTTTTAGTATCTTTGTTACACGATTTTTTGGACACTTATGAATCGATTTTGAATATTATTCTTTTATATGATAGAGGTTACTTCAGAGGTTCGCATATAAATTTTATCGAAATCGATTCAGAGCTACATGAAAAATTTTTAATTTTTGAAAAAAAATGTATGAATACCTGAGAATATTTACATTGACGACCTTATACTTCAGTCGAAGTTTTGCTGTGAAGTCGGTGTTTTAATGCTCTGCATTTGTTGGTTATTTATGCCATGCAAGTCGACAAATGAGCACTTGATCTTCCTGATAGTTTCCGGCTCTATGGACTTCCTAATAGCTTCCAGGTCTATAGACATTAAAAGTTATCAACGGCAGAAACTAGAATTTATTAGGTATGCATTGGCCTTAATATCTTTATTTTACTTGCTCTTTATTCGTATTAAAACTACGCTTACAAGAGGTTATTAGAAGTTTATCATTAATGTTTATTTTGTATTATAATGCAAATATGCCAAGTGAAAATCTAAATTATCATAATCACTGTCCCGGTGGCGGTGTTGTGATCCAGCAATGTTTGATGAAAGATTTTATTTAAAGTCAGTTCCTCAATCTGCGTCTATGTGTGTGTCATCTTCGACCACATCTACTCTTACCAGTTGAGATTATGAAATAAAAATAAACGAGTCTACAAAAGTTGCCTGGAAGAAATCGCTTGCTAGCGATAAGACTGCAAATTGTTATACAATAATAATATAATCCTTTTTGTTTGTATTCACTTTGCAATGGTATGCAATAAAGAGTTAATAAATAATAAAGTATATGCGTCTGACTGTACTCTTTATCAAAAGGCAGTAAAAACTGCCTATTTACAAACAGAGCAAAGAGTACTTATATCCGGTCTTCCAATCGTACCTCGTGTTGAACAGAATCCTCTTTTTTCTCGGAATGCATTGTCAAGTCAAAGAGGCTTTGTTTTTGGAGAATACCACCAGAATACTTAGGTATTTAATGTTGAACATTTCGTAAACAAGCTAAAGAGATAAGAGATTTGTGAGGTTAACACAGATATGAGCCGTCGAGGTGGATCTGTTTACATGTTTAAATTAAAAATACAACGACCTGCAGGGCTAGCATGCGACCTACGACAACGATAAATCGGGCCTTTTATCGATATTTTCTTAGAATATGGCACTTACAGCATGTATTTTTTTTAGAATATGGCATCTTTGGTTCTGTGGGCTAAATCAAGGTATCGAATCGAGTAATTATGTCTATTATAACCTCTTGTGTTCTGCCTACCCCATAGGGGATGCGGGCACGAAGTTATGTATGTGTATAGTGCGCATTTTAGCTAACATGGTAGGATAAAATAATATTTATCTTGTAGTGCTCATCGATGATCTCATGCTAGCTCTGCTGGGGGTGACATAGAATAATAAATAGGTACGTTGATATTAAGAGAAACAAAAACGTTTTAATAGTTCCTTTTTATACGGATTGCCCACGGTGTGGAACGATCTGCCTGCATCTTGTTTTTCCTGAGAGCATCATCGTAAGGTTGCTTGTTTAACCGTGTACTACAGCGTACATTTTGGAGAGTGCGCGAATGATCTGTTTGAACAAATTGAAACCTCACCCTTTTACCATCGGACTACTAGAAGCAGACAGAACTACCATCCGTATGTGGTAGATATTCGATGGATCGCCAAGGTTTCGAATGAACTGCCTGCGTCTATTTTCTCTGACCAGTATAAATAGTCCTGGTACTTTTAAGTGTCGAGTGAATAGGTTTCTCGTGGATGGACGTGTACCACCTTAGTCTTCATGCGCACTTTCCATCAGGTGGCATGGAAGACGTGCTATCCTTATTATAATATATAAAATATGGGAATCGAACATGCGATCTCACAATTTACGTAAGTAGTTATCGTCTAACCCCAATGGGAGGACGTTATAGATTTATTTAGGTTTATTTCTAACAAGCTGTGCTATGGAGACCTCACAGCGAAACCAGGGTTATCATAGTATACCTACTCCCTTATGGAACTAAATATATAAGATGATTTCTGACCATGAACTATGTTTATATTCTTATTTTGCTTTCCATAATAAATACAGATGATAAAGAATTACAATGTGTAGAGTATACAGGGTGACTGGTGACAAATTCTTGACAGTGAAGAAGAACACTCTGTACTCGATTCTGGTCATAATTATGTAATAAAAGTAGGTAGGTTCTTAATTTTTCACTAGAATTGGCTTGAAATAAATAAAGTTTTATTACTATTTATTTTACTTATGCCTGAGTCAATCGCGGCACATGACCTGGCACGCGGATCGCTGCCATCGCTAATGTAACCATGCGTTGCGTAAACAATTATTTACTTTCGGTTAAGTTTACTCAGTAAAAAAAAAATATTATATTTTTTCTCTTCATGTATAATCTCAAACTATCACGTCCTTGAATTTCAAAAGGGACCCACCAGTCACCCTGTATAATAGTAGCATGTAAAATTATGAACCTAGTTTAGGCATGGCAATGAGAGAGGAGGATTCCTTTACAAACAAACGAACATAACTTCACGCCTGTATCCCTTATGGGGTAGGCAGAACAACAGAGGCTATACAAAACCATCCGATGTCACGTTTGACAAATGTGACGGTATTACAATGATGGAGAGAGGCTATTGCAGTGACAGGGGGTCAGCCTATCGACCACAAAAAAAACTCAAATAAAACCTATGTTCCTTAACTGAGTTTTACAGTATGCCCGGGAAGAGAAGCAGCTGGCACATTCTATGTTTTTCTTTCGCTCCCAGTCCAGCACGGAAGGATTCCTTTAGTATTTACTTAATCTGCAACGGTTCATATCCTGACTACGTAGTAAATGCTCAATTAAGGCATGCTTTCGTGCTTGAAATGAGCATGTGTAACAGTAGCTTCATGTAGCTACTGATAAAACGGACACCAAATAGAGATTAGGTAAACATAGCTAGGGCTGTCACATTTTTATTTCTTTAAGTTTAAGATCATTCATACCTATATTTATGGACATTTTCGGGTTCAGGCTCCGTAGCCAAATGCAAAAATCGGAACCCTTATACATTCGTCATGTCTGTCTGTCTGGTCGTTGTAACAGCCACTTTTGTCCAAAGCGTTAAGAAAACTTGATGTTTTCTGTAAATTGCCTTAAGATTTTATACAAAATTTAAAAAAAATTGGTTCCCCATACATACCATCCCCATACAGAACTGTTTTTTTTTCATTCAGCCCATATTAAGGTTTCCAATATCATTTTTTTTCTAAACTGAATAGTTTGCGCGAGAGACTTTCCAAAACTTTTTACACTTTTCCAAAGTGGTACCCCTTAGAAACCCCTTAGAAACATCTAAAATGATCTACCTACATTACCATGTAGGTAAACTTTCACCGAAAATCGGTTTGAACAAGACTTAGTAATTTTTTTTAAACGTTAAAAATATAAAAATACACATTCTACCTTTAGGCATACACAACACCAATATTATATCTAATATAATATTTTTTTCTTCTTATTTATATCTAAAATAATCAACGAATGCAGAGCATTAAAAAAACCGACTTCACGTCAAAACTTTGGCTGAATTATAATCTCCGAACTCGTACATATTTTTTCAAAAAATGGAAATTTTCAACTAAGTACTCAACCGATTTCGATGAAATTTATATGGTACCAACTATGAAGTATCCTCTATCAAGAATTTTAAATCGATTCAGAATTGTCGGAAAAATCATGTAATAAAGACAAAAAAAACACATACAGACGAATTGAGAACCTCCTCCTTTTTGGAAATTGGTTGAAAATAATACTAAACCTACAATATTTTCAATTTATAATTTTGACATTAATTTTTATAGTATTGACATTGTTTTTAAATTTGAATTTATGATAACTAAGTAATGATAAAATTGATTTGAATGACTAACATTAGTATTTAAGTTCGCATTGTTATACATATACTAACTTTTAATATGGATACTTTCTGAAGTAAATGATTTATTATATTATTATTTATTTTATAGTGCTTTCAAGCAGATTTGTCCAGCTGTCACTGTCAGAAAGGTATGTCAAGTGGCGCTGCCAAACGTTGCTATTGTGTAACTACCCCATACGTATTGTTAAATACTCAATCCAATAAAAATATTAATTCAACTACACGGTGTTTGTTTAGACGGTAACAGAAAAAGATAGTAAACACCATAAAAGAAAGGGATATTGGTTTTACAAATTGTCTAAAGAAAGGTAAGTGTATTTTTTTATAAAAAACTTTTACCACTGAATTTCATATCGAATAATTTATTAAATGTACCTACCTACAGCATATTCCTTATAAAGTGTTGGCTTTTTCAGACGAAGAAACCGATGCATACGAATTTGTCTATTCTTATTTAAAACAGACGACATTATTATGTTTTCTACCTTATTTTTGGGTCGTAAAATATGTGCACTTACGTGCGCAAGCTTCAAAAAACCGCTTCGACAGACGACGCCATATTTTGAAGCAATAGTTTTAAAATATTGTTCCAGCTTGAAACAGGTAAGTAGGTATTAAGAATATTAAGATAATAATAACTGACTGTTGGTAACCCTGAAATCAAATTTAAGTAGTGACAAAGTTCCTTAAAGTGTGTTTTTCCATTATCGTCCGACATATCTACTATAGGTTTTGTTTTGATTAAAAAGACACATTGTTCATATCAGATGATAAATAAAAATGTAAAAAGTTCTAAATATTTAATTTTACAATTTATTATGTTATTCTTTTTGTCTGTTGCTGTAGTGAATACCCACGTAATTTTCCCTAGAAAAACTGATTTGAATATTAATTATCATCTTTATTTCATACATATTTATTCTTGTAAGTTACGAGCATAAAGTAGGTATAACAAAATTTAAAACTACCTTCAACTGTTAACAATATTTCATAAAGAATATCACTGGAATGGACTTAACAAAGTTGTTATCTTAAATGTTTTAACGTTATATTGTGAGCTGACGTCCGATCATTTTAAAACTTGGTGCTAATAATAAAATTCATGTGATAATAAGCAGTGGAAACGCGTAAATACAATCTGAAGCAGTATTAATTTGTGTTTTTTTATTGTTTGATATCATCTCAGTTTGTTATTGTGTAAAATGAGAGACTCGTGTGTTTTAATTTTAGTTTTTATAAGTATTGCGGTAAGTCGAAAAACAACATTTTATTTAATAAATTTAAGATCGTGCCTTGCTCGGAATTCGGTGCCTAAGATTTTATATCAACTCAAACTTCGATTAAATGAATGACTTGCAACAAAACATCATCATCATCTTCACAACTTTTTGTAAGGAGCCCACTGCAGGGCTAGTAGTCTCTCCCCGTAAACCAAAAAGCAAGCTCAAAGTCAAAGTTAAAATAATCTTTATTTCGTAAGTATTTAAATACATTTGAAATAAGTCAAACAATTTACAAATTGAACTGAATCTACCACCACTTCGGAAAGTCCATCTGTTGAGAAGAAGTGGCAAGAAACTCAACAAACTATGTTTAAATGCACCAACCAGCAATGAGGTTATTACATAGATTTAAACATAGGTTTATGTATGAGGCCAGTCTGCATTGAGTTACAAACACAGTAATATAATATGTAGATATCATTACGATACGTTTAAGGAACACTATAAAAAAGAATGTCCGTAAGGATTGAGAAGCCAGATTAGGTTTTTACATTCTGATTTCACCATTATTTAACAACAAAATAGCTGATTTTGCAGCACAAATTTTCGATTTAGCAACAAAATATATAAGGTAAGTGGATAAGGTCGAAGATTAGGAAAGACGCTGGCTCTTCTCATAAAATAATGCCAGAACACTTCACAGCAGCAGGGCTAGCATGCAACCATCGATAAATAGTCGATTCGACAAGATAAATATTATTTTGTTATTTTATCCTATTATGTAAGCTAATATGCGCACCATAATAGATAGAATTACTCGATTTGATAAAATTATTAAGACCACAGAACCAAAAATGTCATAATCTTAATAAATTACATACACTAAATACCATCATCATCATCATCACAACTCTTTGTAATGAGCCCACTGCAGGGTTGTGAGTCTCTCCCCTGGGTGACGAGGAGGTATAGGCCATTATATCCGCCAAGCTGGCCCAGTGCTGGGTGGTGGATGTCAGAATTTTCAGGGTGCCAAAGTGGCTTCTGACAAACCCTAACGACTACTGTATACAAGTATGCAGCACCCGGGACCGACTGCTTAACGTGCCCTCCGAAGCACGGAAGTCGTCGTGAGAAATGAATGGTCGGCGGTCACCCATCCAAGCACCGACCGCACCAAACGTTGCTTAACCTGTGATATCGTATGATACACACAGTAACCACGGCGCCACGACGACTTCAAAATACCATATTCTAAGAAAATATCGATAAAAGGCCCGATTTATCGTTGTCGACGGTAGCATGCTAGCCGCGCAGGAGCGGTGATATTTGGCGACAGATTTCATAAGAAGGCTATTAGTCGCTAGCCAGGTGGACCCTGAAGGGGTCCCACCACAAAGCCTTTCGGATTAGTCGCCTTTTAAGACACGCTTACCCAGGGAGGCTGTAGATCGTCCTAAATATATTACGGCTTATAGTTTTTTTAGTTGATGTCATTTTGTGGCGTTTAACAAACAAAAACATATTAGACTATTCGGAGGTTTTAAAGGCGTTTTTGTGGGCGATAGGCTGACCCCCTGTCACTACAATAGTCTCTCTCCATCTTTATAATACCTCCAATTTTGTCAAACGTGACATCAGATGGTCTTGTAACCTCTGGTGTTCTGCCTACCCCATAAGAGATACAGGCGTGACGTTATGTAGGTATGTATGTATGTATGTACTATTCGGAATTCATTTCCGAGTAACTCAGTGCAAAAAATACTTGTAGACGAACGTTACACGAAAATATATTGCATTTTGAATATTGTATGTTTTGTATGTTTTTGGCCCTCACAATTCAATTTTTGGACGAATTTTATTTATTTGAAAACGTTTTACTCTTGAATTAAACCAATGTGTTGAAAATTCGTAGAAGAATAAGTTATTGATAAGTGATGATTAGATTTCTAAACACTAATTATTTCACGTAACTAAGGATCCGCCTTTGTTCTCTTTAACCGACTGCAGAGCATTAAAAAAACCGACTTCATGTCAAAACTTTGGCTGACTTGCGAGTGTCATCAACATAAACATTCTCCGAAATCATACATATTTTTTCAAAAGTTTGAAATTTTCAATGAAGTACTCAACTGATTTCGATTAAATTTATATGGGACCAACTATGAAGTATCCTCTATCATATGAAACAACATTTTTCAAAATCAATTCATAATTGTCCGAAATATCGTGTAACAAAGACACACAAAAAAAAACATACAGACGAATTGAGAACCTCCTCCTTTTTTGGAAGTCGGTTGAAAAGTCAACCTATAAACTGGCCGGTGGTGGGGGCCACATCGGTGTCCGGTACTAGGGGACATCAATAGTTCTAAATAACGTGTTTCATTCATAAACTGTACAAGCATTACTTACTAAAAAACTGTCACAGTTAAAACATTCAAATGGGGCAGTGTTTTGGTAAAAAATCACAAAAAAACATTTCAACATAAAACCATAGCAAAAACCAGAAATCCACCGCTCTCATCGTGTCTGTGTTTCTCACTGTCAATTTTTTCACGTGATCCTGTATTGCTAAGTTTCCATGCACCCTTTATACCGATATTCGAATAGATTACGTAGTTGATTATCGAGATAGTACAAGTGTCCGACGTTAGGTGCCGTTACGGGACTTTCCCCTATTCTTGTTTCATATGATGGAGGAAACCTCAGAGGTGGTTCCATATAGATATCATCGAAAACGAATCAGTACATAATGAAAAATTACGGAGTACGGAGAATATTTACCAAGAAGTCGAACAAAACGCTTCGATAGTTCCTTTTTGGTACGGATTGCCAAGGTGTGGAACAATCTGCCTGCGTCTGTTTTTCCTGACCACTACAGTCCTGGAACTTTTAAGTGTCGAGTGAATAGGTTTCTCGTGGATGGACGTGTAACACCATAGTCTTCATGCGCACTTTCCGTCAGGTGGCATGGAAGACAAACATTCTATCCTTACATGTAAAAAAAATGTAAAAAAAATCGATGTTATCTATTTGCTTGAATTCGTTTCATTCATATGTATATCTTTATAAATAAGTATTTTTTAAGTTCATTAATCCGTTATCATAACATAACAAAAACTTTAATATTTTGATAGTTGATTGAACACACCGAAACGTCGAGTTAAAATTTAAAATTAAAATATATCTACGCGATAAATCCGGTTAAAAAGTGTTTTATTGAAAAGGTTTTATCTATTGGTCGATTTCAAAATTGTCATCGATTTAGTGTTTCGCTTCAATGTCTTTCTCGTTTGGAACGAAAACAAGCTATTAACCTTAAATTTGGAATTAAGAAAAAAAAAACATTTGTTTTATAATAAACTGCAGGTAGATTAAAAATTTAAAGAACATAGGTTGTGATTTTTATGTTTTAGTAATTTATTTTGTTTATTTTATTTATTAATACTGTGTAAATATGATACTAGTAACTTTAATCCGATTTTAGTCCGTGTTTATTAATAAGACGGTAAGTTATAATTAAAACATAAACTAATATTATTTATTTGTTGCCTTTTTTGGACTATTTATTTGTTATTTAGTTTATTTAATATGAACTTATCTAAATGTGAAAACTTTTTTGGCTATCGCTTTTTACACGTTTTATAATTAGTTCTTTGTCCTAGCTGTAAGTTTTACAAAGTAAGTAATCTTTAGTTTTATAATTTTACAGCTAGTAAAATTATAAAACTAAAGATTACTTAGATGATAAAAGGGCATGGGATTAAGCACAACAGGATATTTCTAGAAGTTTGTAATTACTTAATAATTTTGTTTACGGCTTGGCTGTGCAGTATACAGGGTGTCCGGAAATAAGATACATTCCTTGCAGGAGATGAAAATATAGCCCATTTGCAGCCATTTTAGCCCCGGGATACCGGGTCCGAAAATTAGCCATTTCTGAGATAATCAAGATTTTAAACTATTTTTGAAAAACCCCCGTATTTTAGATAAAACTTGCTGCTGTGGTAAAACACGTAGAGTTATTCTTATTATTTTTTTATTTTCTGACACATAAATAAACAATAAATCATACAGAATATTTTTTTGGTAGATAACATCACTAATCTTTAGATTACGACACAAAAACAATCATTGTTTTATGAAAAAAGTCATGTTTTCAGTACAAAAACCTCATTTATTTAAAAAAAATGTACGGAATGTTGCGTAAAAATTATTGAATTTAGTAGCCTAATTTATGAGCTATGCAAAAAGGTATAACATGTCAGCAAAACACTACAATGCTAATTAACAATAATTTTAAAAGTAAACAATCCATTTCCTGGAATTGCTCTACATTGACTTACCGCAGTGGCACGTGTGCGCTAATTGTTCTTTGATATCGCCGCATTGCTTGGGACACAATGGTGTGACAGTAGGGATTATCGGCAGGTAATAACAGGCAAGTTTACTTTATCGGGTTAACTAAATTATCTAGGTAGTTAGTACTGATCCCTCCTTGAGTTCAGACATACGTATTTTATCAACTTGCAATGGCTTCATTTAGTAATGAAGAATACGCAGATATTTTGTTTGTGTACGGCTTTTGCAACGGTGACGCTGCAGCGGCCCGGAGAGAGTACATACAACGCTTTCCTAATAGGCGTATACCAAACGTTAGAGTATTTGGCGGAACATTTCAACGTTTGCGAGAATCCGGCAGTATTGGAGCCAGAAGAAGAGACGCAGGCAGACCGCATGTTTTACCTCCCGATGAAGAAGAAGACATACTGGATTTGTTTCGAAGAGATCCAACAATCTCTACAAGAACCGCAGCAAGGAACCTTGGATTATCCCGGTGGCAAGTTTGGTTTACCTTGCATACATCACAGTTACATCCTTACCATTACACGCCAGTGCATGCACAAGAAGAAGGAGACCCAATTAGAAGAATTGAATTTTGCCGTTTTATTATCGACGCTGACATGGAAGACCCTCGATTTCTTGAGAGGATATTGTGGACTGACGAGTCTAAGTTTGATCGTGATGGAATAACAAATTATCACAATTTGCATTATTGGGCACCAAAAGGAGAGAATCCAAGAGTTAAAAAAGAAAGAGCACACCAACGAAGATTTTCTTTCAACGTATGGATGGGAATAATTAATAGACATCTGATTGGGCCGCATTTCTTTCCTCAAAATTTAAACGGGGAAGCCTATGAACTTTTTTTAAGGAACGAGTTGCAATTATTGCTAGAAGACGTCCCACTAGACACAAGACGACATCTAATTTATCAGCACGATGGTTGTCCAGCACACTTTAGGCGCGGTGTCCGCCAGTGGTTGGATGATAAATATCCACATCGTTGGATTGGGCGGGGTGGTCCCATTCCTTGGCCTGCGAGAAGCCCCGATCTAACGCCATGTGATTTTTATCTGTGGGGTCACATGAAAGCTCTCGTGTATTCTACTCCCATTAATACAGAGGATGACCTTCGTGAAAGAATCATGAATGCAGCACAACAAATTCGAGAAACTCTTACAGCTCGGATTTCAAAAACTGAAATTCGAAGAAGACTTAGAGCCTGCATTAGAAACCGCGGCTCACACTTTGAACAGGATTTAAATTAATAACAACGCTTTGTATTTTTAAGTCCTATTTTTATTTATTAATAATTTTCTAAAAAAGTAAACTTGCCTGTTATTACCTGCCGATAATCCCTACTGTCACACCATTGTGTCCCAAGCAATGCGGCGATATCAAAGAACAATTAGCGCACACGTGCCACTGCGGTAAGTCAATGTAGAGCAATTCCAGGAAATGGATTGTTTACTTTTAAAATTATTGTTAATTAGCATTGTAGTGTTTTGCTGACATGTTATACCTTTTTGCATAGCTCATAAATTAGGCTACTAAATTCAATAATTTTTACGCAACATTCCGTACATTTTTTTTAAATAAATGAGGTTTTTGTACTGAAAACATGACTTTTTTCATAAAACAATGATTGTTTTTGTGTCGTAATCTAAAGATTAGTGATGTTATCTACCAAAAAAATATTCTGTATGATTTATTGTTTATTTATGTGTCAGAAAATAAAAAAATAATAAGAATAACTCTACGTGTTTTACCACAGCAGCAAGTTTTATCTAAAATACGGGGGTTTTTCAAAAATAGTTTAAAATCTTGATTATCTCAGAAATGGCTAATTTTCGGACCCGGTATCCCGGGGCTAAAATGGCTGCAAATGGGCTATATTTTCATCTCCTGCAAGGAATGTATCTTATTTCCGGACACCCTGTATATATGACATACTGGTGACTGTCCCACTTACTTATTTTCTTGTCAAGGCAACAGCAAGAACGTCATGCTCCCTCAGGCGGCATGGCTAGTGGTAGCGTCGGGTATCGGGTCACCCTCTTCCCTAAAATATGGTTGAGGAGAGTGATGGCTGGTGCTTGCGTTATACTCGTGAACGAGTGCTGCTAGCGGTGCCAGGTCGTTTTGCTAATGATACTATGACTATTTTATTCCATTCTTGTTCAAATACTCTGGTCCCAGTTTGTCATGTTTGTATTGTGCATCCATAGCTCATTGTACCTGCTATGTAAGCAATTTGGTTGTGGCATGACATTGGCTCTAACAATTAGCTGTCTTGTGTTTGTTTTTTTTCATGTCACGGTCAATTTGTACTGTACCTATTTGTATTAATTTGATAATTCTGACTGAAAAAGAGTGCCAAGAGTTTTTTTCCGCCGGCTTTTTTTGTCTCTTGGTCTACTATAATATCTTATTTAACAACTTTCAACAACTAGTTAAAGCCGAAGTATGTGATGACTGACTTCATCAAGTGTTTTGTGAAATTCCCAAGTTTTTTTTTTTTTTTATAAAATATGGATGGGACGTTTGTCTTCTATGACACCTGATGTTAAGTGAACATGAAGACTAAGGTGGCACACGTCCATCCACGAAAAACCTATTCACTCGACGCTTAAAAGTACTAGGACTATACTGGTCAGGGAAAATAGACGCAGGCAATGAATAAAACTTTTTGAATTTTGAATTTTTGACATCTGGTTTTTAAATTCTGATTTCACCATTATTTAGCAGCAAAATAGCTTATTTTGCTGCACAAATTTTCGATTTAGCAACAAAATATATAAGGTAAGTGGATAAGGTCGAAGATTAGAAAACACGCTGGCTCTTCTCATAAAATAATGCCAGAACACTTCACTGCAGCAGGGCTAGCATGCAACCATCGATAAATAGTCGATTCGACAAGATAAATATTATTTTGTTATTTTATCCTATTATGTAAGCTAAAATGCGCACCATAATAGATAGAATTACTCGATTTGATAAAATGATTAAGACCACAGAACCAAATATGTCATAATCTTAATAAATTACATACACTAAATACCAACATCATCATCATCACAACTCTTTGCAATGAGCCCACTGCAGGGCTATGAGTCTCTCCCCTGGGTGACGAGGAGGTATAGGCCATTATATCCACCAAGCTGGCCCAGTGCTGGGTGGTGGATGTCAGATATTTCAGGGCGCCAAATTGGCTTCTGACAAACCCTAACGACTACTGTATACAAGAATACAGCACCCGGGACCGACTGCTTAACGTGCCCTCCGAAGCAAGGAAGTCGGCGTGAGAAATGAATGGTCGGCGGTCACCCATCCAAGCACCGACCGCACCAAACGTTGCTTAACCTGTGATATCGTATGATACACACAGTAACCACGGCGCCACGACGACTTCAAAATACCATATTCTAAGAAAATATCAATAAAAGGCCCGATTTATCGTTGTCGACGGTAGCATGCTAGCCCCGCAGGAGTGGTGATATTTAGCGACAGATTTCATAAGAAGGCTATTGGTCGCTAGCCAGGTGGAACCTGAAGGAGTCCCACCACAAAGCCTTTCGGATTAGTCGCCTTATAAGACACGCTTATCCAGGGAGGCTGTATCTCGTCCTAAATATATTACGGGTTATAGCTTTTTTACTTGATGTCATTTTGTGGCGTTTACAAAAACAAAAACATATTAGACTATTCGGAATTAATTTCTGAGTAACGCAGTGCAAAAAAATACTTGTAGACGAACGTTACACGAAAAGATATTGCATTTTGAATATTGTATGTTTTGTATGTCTTTGGCACTTACCTACAATTCAATTTTTGGACGATTTTTTTTTTTTTAACTTTTCACTCTTTAATTAAACCAATGTGTTGAAAATTCGTAGAAGAATAAGTTATTGATAAGTGATGATTAGATTTCTAAACACTCATTATTTCACGTAACTAAGGATCCGCCTTTGTTCTCTTCAACCGACTTCCAAAAAAAGGAGGAGGTTCTCAATTGGTCTGTATGTATTTTTTTTGTGTCTTTATTACACGATATTTCAGACAATTATGAATTGATTTTGAAAATTGTTCTTTCATATGATAGAAGATACTTCATAGTTGGTCCCACATAAATTTCGTCGAAATCGGTTAGGTTGACAATTTCAAACTTTTGCAAAAATATGTATGATTTCGGAGAATGTCTACGTTGATGACCTTCCCAACTCAGCCAAAGTTTTGAGGTAAAGTAGGTTTTTTTAATGCTCTGCATTCGTTGATTATGAGGTACTTATTACGATGAAGAGAGACTATTGCAGTAACAAGGGGTCAGCCGATCGCCCACAAAAACGTAAAAGAAGATTATTTTTATTAATTTTGTTATTAAAGATAGATAAGACCTTGGTTGTCTGGTAGAAATCGCTACTCAGCGATGAGACCGCCAAGTTTTTATGTTTAATGTAAGTGTTCTTTTTTCTTTTACTGTACCTTTATAAACTGAAGTGTAAATAAAATAAATAAGACCTTGGATAGTACTGGAAATACTATAACAGACGATGTACCAGCTATTCTCTTAAAGGTACAAAATACTTGCCTATGAAAGTACAAAAGTACTGTGAGGTACAAAAAACACTCTAACGATTACCTATGATAATAAAGCTTTGTAGTGAAATTAAATTGATCCAATAATTTTCATCCGACTTCCAAAAGGAGGAGGTTTTCAATTCATGTGTATGTTTTTTTTGCCTATATTACACGATTTTGTGGACAATTATGAATTGATTTTAAATACCTATTCTTGTTTCAACTGGTAGAGGAAACTTCAGTGGTAGTTCCATATACATTTCGTCGAAAACGAATCAGTACTAATGAAATATTTAAAATTTTTGGAAAAATATGTATGAATAGGTACGGAGAATAATTACTTACATTCACGACCTTATACTTCAGCCAAAGTTTAGCACGTGAAGTGGCTTTTAATGCTCTGCATTCGTTGATTACTGAGATTTATCCGTAAACCTTACTGCGATAATCCGTAGCAAGCAAACACCGATATTGGACGTGTACCACCATAGTCTTCATGCGCACTTTCCGTCAGGTGGCGTGGAAGACAAACGTTCTATCCTTAACATGTAAAAAAAATTGATGTTATCTATTTGTTTTAATTCGTTTCATTCATATGTATATCTTTATAAATAAGTATTTGTTAAGTTCATTGATCCGTTATCATAACGTAACAAAACTTTAATATTTTGATAGTTGATTGAAGACACCGAAACGTCGAGTTAAAATATAAAATTAAAATATATCTACGCGATAAATCCGGTTAAAAAGTGTTTTATTGAAAAGGTTTTATCTATTGGTCGATTTCAAAATTGTCATCGATTTAGTGTTTCGCTTCAATGTCTTTCTCGTTTGGAACGAAACATTAAATTTGGAATTAAGTAAAAAAAAACATTTGTTTTATAATAAACTGCAGGTAGATTAAACATTTAAAGAACATAGGTTGTGATTTTTATGTTTTAGTAATTTATTTTGTTTATTTTATTTATTAATACTGTGTAAATATGATACTAGTAACTTTAATCCGATTTTAGTCCGTGTTTATTTATAAGACGGTAAGTTATAATTAAAACATAAACTAATATTATTATTTGTTGCCTTTTTTTGGACTATTTATTTGTTATTTAGTTTATTTAATATGAACTTATCTAAATGTGAAAACTTTTTTGTCTATCGCTTTTTACACGTTTTATAATTAGTTCTTTGTCCTAGCTGTAAGTTTTACAAAGTAAGTAATCTTTAGTTTTATAATTTTACAGCTAGTAAAATTATAAAACTAAAGATTACTTAGATGATAAAAGGGCATGGGATTAAGCACAACAGGATATTTCTAAAAGTTTCTAATTACTTAATAATTTTGTTTACGGCTTGGCTGTGCAGTATATTTATGACATACTGGTGACTGTCCCACTCACTTATTTTCTTGTCAAGGCAACAGCAAGAACGTCATGCTCCCTCAGGCGGAATGGCTAGTGGTAGCGTCGGGTATCGGGTCACCCTCTTCCCTAAAATATGGTTGAGGAGGGTGATGGCTGGTGCTTGCGTTAACTCTTAAACGGGTGCTACTAGCGGTGCCAGGTCGTTTTGCTAATGATACTATGACTATTTTATTCCATTCTTGTTCAAATACTCTGGTCCCAGTTTGTCATGTTCGTATTGTGCATCCATAGCTCATTGCATCTGCTATGTAAGCAATTTGGTTGTGGCATGACATTGGCTCTCACAATCAGCTGTCTTGTGTTTGTTTTTTTTTTCATGTCACGGTCAATTTGTACTCTACCTATTTGTATTAATTTGATAATTCTGACTGAAAAAGAGTGCTAAGAGTTTTTTTCCGCCGGCTTTTTTTGTCTCTTGGTCTACTGTAATATCTTATTTAATAACTATCAACAACTAGTTAAAGCCGAAGTATGTGATGACTGACTTCATCAAGTGTTTTGTGAAATTCCTAAGATGAATAAAACTTTTTGAATTTTTTTTTTTGTAAGTAAAAAATAAATAAATAAATTTTACAGAAGGGTTTTAATACATTATATTACTATTTCCAAAGTATTATTATGAAGTTTTATTGCCTATCTTTAAAACCTGATTCAGTAAAGCTCGATTTACACTTCCATGACAAACAGTGAAGGCTGAAGAGGGAACTCGCCATAAACGATAACTCGCTATTAAACTAGTGGAATTGTAAATCGGGCTTAATAATAACATCTCGTCACGTAGATGACTTTATTTAAGCCACAATATTAGCTTTTGCCAACGGATTTACTTATGAAAACTTAGACACCAGACAAAGCCGAAAATTTATAATGTTTAAGAAAATTTAATATCCTATGCCTATAATAATCCAGATTATAAACGATCTGTATGCTAAATTACATGAGAGTCCTTTCAGTGGTCTCGGGCAAGACTCACATGCAAATCAACTCACTAAAGTTAGGATATATAATTTCCAACAATTTGTAATTCCTAATTTAAGAAATATCTTTATTTATTATTTTTCTTATCTAATCATCATCATCATCACAACTCTTTGTAATGAGCCCACTGCAGGGCTATGAGTCTCTCCCCTGGGTGACGAGGAGGTATAGGCAATAATCCACCAAGCTGGCCCAGTGCTGGTAGATGTCAGATATTTCAGTGTGCCGAAATGACTTCTGACAAACCCTAAAGACTACTGTATACAACTTTTCGGCGCCACGACCACTTTGGTCGTGGTGTTCTATGCCTATTCTTATCTAATATCATATATAAAATGAAAATAGAAAAGTGACCCAGAACTTAACTGCAGCCAATCGACAGGTTACTAGCACTAACTACTAGCTTGACTCTTTAATTAAAAGTCCCCTAATTTGAGATAGAGGAGCCAAAAATTTGAGAGTGTATTGTCGAATTGAGCTCAATTTTTACTTGACAGTATTATTATCTGCTAAAATATTTATAGACTGCGGCACAGACGATACTATTTCAAGTCTTGTTTATACCTGTGATAACCTTATGACACTCGCTAATTTTATTTATTGCTTACTGAATAATTAGGTGCAAAGAACTTGGGGAATGAGCTTTAGACTCTAATGCAATGATTTGTGATTTGTGAGATTTACCCCAACGACCACTATGGCGTTGGGGTAAACCTATCTGCCTCAGACGCCAGTGGTTGCGGGTTCGAAACCCGCACGGAACCAGAAAAAAAAAATTTTCCGTTTCTGGGTGTTTATCTATTTATGTATTTATATTCTAGGTTTCCCCCTAGTTCGCTATATAGTATTCCTTAACACAAGCTATGCTTACTTTGGGGCCATGTAGTTGGTGTGATTGTCTGGGGGTTTAATTTTTATTTTTTTTTAATTTTTTATAATTCAGCTTTTACCTACTCACATTTATTGTCGGAAGTGTCCGACTAGTTTCGAACTCATATGGAGTCCTTCGTCAGAGGTGAGTGAAGGCGCGCCTCGCCTCATAAACAATAGTACAATGCAATGTTTTGGTTTTGGTATGTTTCAACAAGAACTACCGCTGGGGATTTTATGTATAAATAAAATAAATTATTCTTAAATAAAATGAAAAATGTGATAAATAAAAATTACCCGACCAGGATTCGAACCTGGGACCTCTCGTTTGCCGGACGAGTGCTCTTCCAACTGAGCTATCGGGGCCTGGCGCTACGCCTCGAAATTACTTACCACATTTTTTTTTTTTGTTTTTACGTTATATTGCTAACGTAGCTCCATCTAATGGTATAAGCTTTGCAGAGGTCCCAGGTTCGAATCCTGGTCGGGTAATTTTTATTTATCACATTTTTCATTTTATTTAAGAATAATTGAGCATTTTAAATGCAAAAAAAACATTATTAAAATAAATTACATACATAACTTCACGCCTGTATCCCTCATGGGGTAGGCAGAACATCAGAGGCTGTAAAGCCATCTGATGTTTCGTTTGACAAATTTGGAGGTACTATAATGATGGACAGAGACTATTGCAGTGACAGGGCCTATCGCTTGAAAAAGCGCCAGTAAAACAGGACTCACCTGTGATGTCTCACAGATGATGGACTCACTCATGATGGTCGAGCGGTTGGAGTCCCGTCACAGAGTGAGTTTCAACTCCTTTGTGGTGAGAATGCCGACCGAACATCTGTCGATCTACATGAAGGAAGAGTTCTGGCCGCAGGGTGTCGTATTCCGTCGTTTCCGAGGACGGTTACTTGACACAAGATGTCGCGTCCCCCGTCGCAGCTCATACGTGGGAATTGAAGTGTAGTTTTAAGTATATTGTATGTATATTAGGTTAAGGTATATATTTTCTATGGGCCTTAGATTTAGTATTTAACATCCTGTACTATTCTTATGTTGCCTGAAATAAATGATTTTATTATTTATTTATTATTATTATTAAAACCTCTGTACCTACACTAACTTTTACGGTATTCCCGGGAAAAGAATCAGCTGGCACATTCTATGTTTTCTTTTCGCTCCCAGTCCGGCATAGGAGCTAAATAAATTACTTACATAAATCCCCAATCACACCAGCTACATGACCCCAAACTAAGCAAAGTTTATGTTATGGGATACCATGTAGCGAACTAGGGGCAACTAGAATATTAATACGTACATAGATAAACACCACACGCTGGACATCTCTTTTTTCTTGTTCCGTGCTGGAATCGAACCGGCTTAGTAGATTCTTATACCACTGCGCCACTGAGGCAAATAAAATTGCATTAGTCTACAAAAATGAGATAAGTAAATCGATAGCAAATTTTAATGTGTATTGACATTAAAATTTGCCCCAGCGCGATTTCTGCCAGGCAACGTAGTCGTAGTGAAGTCGTCGTGGCGCCGTGGTTACTGTGTGTATCATACGATATCACAGGTCAAGCAGGTTCGGCGCGGTCGGTACTTGGATGGGTGACCGCCGAACATTCATTTCTCACGGCGACTTCCGTGCTTCGGAGGGCACGTTAAGCAGTCGATCCTGGGTGCTGTATACTTGTATACAGTAGTCTTTAGGGTTTTTCAGAAGTTATTTTCGGCGCCCTGAAAATTCTGACATCCACCACCCAGCACTGGGCCAGCTTGATGGATTATGGCCTATACCTCCTCGTCGCCCAAGGGACTCATAGCTCTGCAGTGGGCTCATTCAAAGAGTTGTAATGATGATGATGATGATGAACGTAGTCAAAACATTAGTGTTGTTAGTAAACAGGGAGTGCCAAGGCTAGTCACAGGGTATCACAAGGGTAGTTCAAGGGAAAGTACCAGACAGGGTATTTTAATGAGAGAAGACTTGATATGATTTTTTTAATATTACTAATTCTGCATTTAAAGATTTCATGTCGTTATTTAGGCACAAAATGGAGAAAAAGGACTTTGAAAAATTCAATCTGTTAATCAAGTTTTGTAGCTGACTGTAGCAAGAAAGTGTCCAGTTATTTCCTAATTATATCGTGTTTCTAAAACTCATTTCCGACTCTTTTGTTTCAGATGAGCGTTGATGCTGTGGATGTGCCAACCTATAAACTTAACAATGGAATACAAATACCCGCCATAGCACTAGGCACATATCTAGGATTCAATCAGGTACCATTTTTATAATTTATAAATTAATAAACCCAGACCACTGTTTGTATGAAGTTGAAATATTGTATAGACAGTATTACCGTGACGTGGCTCTTAGTAAAGTTTCATATACTTATAATTGTAAACTAACAACTGTAATTGTTTTATTTTAAATGTAATTTCAATAATAATATAAAATATAAAAGGTTTTAAAGGCGTTTTTGTGGGCGATAGGCTGATCCCCTGTCACTACAATAGTCTCTCTCCATCTTTAAAATACCTCCAAATTTGTCAAACGTGACATCAGATGGTCTTGTAACCTCTGGTGTTCTGCCTACCCCATAAGGGATACAGGCGTGACGTTATGTATGTATGAAACGTAATTATTTATAAAAGGTGCAGACTTACAGAGACTTACAAGTGCAGAGACACAGACTTCGAATCTAGCAGGCATCAGTCAATATTGTTTAAATAAATGACCTATGCTACACTAAATTGTACTACTTAAATTTTTTAGACAACATCGAAGGGACTCGGAGTACTCGGATTGTAAAACCTGACATATTGATGTCAGAGAAATAAATCATTTTTATTATTAATGAAAATATATATGTATAAATACCACACAATATATATTATATTTTAGTGAGGGACTCGTTTTGCTATGGTAGTTTTCAAGATATCGATGTTTCATAATTCTAAGTCCAGATGAATCAGGATTTGTTGACAAATAGCTGTATTTTTTATTTTCAGATAGATTTTTGTGTGTTTTTTTTATGAACTTTTGATTTGTTATCATCTTTTTAAGCGTTTTAACTTATTCCGGCAGTTTTAGTGACTCTTTTTAGACCTTATATCCAATTGCAGGTCTTTATTGTAAATTTACTGAAATCTGCGTAAAATATGTTTCAAGGCAATTTCTTTTTCAATAATGTTTTTCTTGCAGCATAATTAAGCAATAAAATTGCTCCTTTCTTGGTGGAAAGGTAAAACCTCAGTTATTTTTTGATCGATATGGTGGTTTGATCGGGTGCGCATTTTCTCACATAACTTTTCTATTCCTATCATCGGAGGTCCGAAAATTTTTCTCATACCATTTAAAGTCATAATGATTATTCTTCATAATAATTTTAAAAACTAAATATTAAAAAATATAATCATTGAAATTCATAATATCACTAATTATACACTTTGTTTTTACTAATATTTGTTTTAATATATTTGCTTATACTAATGATCGAAACTCATAATCATTCGAATAAATAACTTTAATATTCATAAATGTGTTTTATTCTAATATTTGTTTTTATAAATTTCTTAATCATAATAGTTTTTATCCATATTATTGAAAATCATAACATTTTTCATTCTAACTATCTTTATTCCTAAATACTAAGTTCCTAATGTTCATCGTTCCGAATCACTCAAATTCATAATACTGGAAGTGATAAACATCTATTTGTTTTGTATATTTTCTCAACATAATCAATCGTCTTTATCACTATTATTAAAATTCATACATTTTTTTATTTAGATTTATTTTTATTCATAATTATAAAAATTACGCGTGTACCTGTAGATATATGTAACTAAATTATTTTTATCATACAACTCATACTTAGTTTCAAATTTGTTCAAAACCTTATTTGTCGACCCCTTAACCACGTAGTCTTATTGGATCGACCCTAGAGTGTTTTTGTAAAGCCGGAGGCGTGGAGGGAGAGCAGCCCTCGCCCGCCGTGACAATGCGCACACAGCCGAGGCTGTGGAGGTGAGCATGCATGTTTGCGCTTTGTTACGCGAGGGCGTTGGGGCTGCACTTCCCGTAGCGCCGGAGACGTTCCACATCTAAATAGCTACCGCAAAGACTGCAAGTTTAATATCTACTAGGTACTTTCCTAAACTACCTGCTACGAACAAATGAATTTCAATTATTTTCAATATTAACTATTATGAAAAATGACATTATAAGTTAAAATCTTTTCTTAGTATTGCCTTTATTAAAATGAAAATTATGATAATTGTCTTTTATGAAATAAGAAATTCTGAACAACGACGTTATGAGTTGAAGTATTTTCTTAGTAACAAAATTATTAATAAGAGCAATATGATCATTGAATGTTATGAAGAAAAAAGATCTGAAAAAGAAAATTATGATTTTAAACTGGTTCTTGGTAGTAACATTATAAATAAAAAAAATATGATCACTAACTGTTATGACAACCGTTGGTAGGAATAAAAATGTATGAATAAAAAAGTATGAAAAATAAAATTATGAAGAGTGATTATTATGAACAAAAATCGGTAGTAAGACAAAAAATATGAATTAGAGTTTTATGTGAGCCGATATGGACCCGGTTTGATCATATGAATCAGGCAAAGGTGAATCAGAAATTTCCCTAAAATCATGCATAACTTATCATATACACAGATTTCACTGTCGCTATTTATCTACATGTATTTACAACCCAAAAACAGCACACGAAACACAAATTGAAGTTTTAATGAAATAAAATAAATTTTATAATATAGGCATTGTAATCAGACTGTCACCTAAACCAAATACAGATAAATCAGGTGTTTGCCTTCATTACACCAAGATCTAAGCCACCTAGCAGCCCATCCTCATTTTAGCGCGTTCATGGCAAGGTTTGCTTCTCTCTGCACAGCTAGCCATATTCCTAATTTATTTATCTGACCAAGTACGGTCAAGCGCTTAAGCTTATGCCATATTAATCAGTATTAATAATAATAATAATAATAAATTTATTTATTTTGGCATCTTGGCCCAATTGATACAATTATTTCATTACAACCTATGTACTATGTATTACACGCCTGACACTTCTTAGTTACTTATTTTTAAAAACACCAATGTAATTATAAACATACAAATTTTATTTTGTTAGAGGCCAATTCATTACCTAACGATAAAATTATAATTTATATTCCTTCATCGAACAGAAATTTATATATGCATAAACCATTATGTTGCGGAAAATGACAAACGGAGGCGTCATATGAATCAGGAGAACCAACTAATTTAATTTTTAATTTTATACCTAGGCTGAAATTATTGTTAAAAATATAATTTGCTCTAGTTAGGGATAAAGCTAAATTATACCCAAAAAAAACTTCATGCATTTATGTTCACTACTTATAAAAATATACCTAAAGACATCAAAAATTTTGTCTATTGAGAAATACCCATTATTTGGCACCTTAAAAACTACACGCCTTTTTAGGCGGAAGGACCCGACAATTTGACCAGTCGGTCGGGTATCAGGCAGAAGAGACAAAAACCGGATAAGCACAGTACAGATATCTACAGTAATTCAACTTCAAACAAACGGACGAAACGCGAGCTATACCTACGCAGCTCGATCTCGGCATGCGCTCGGTATGCGGCCAGTCGTGAGTGTCTACATACCAAAACAATTGTTGATTGAGCTTTACGTTAATATGCGGATTGTTTATTCTTTAAAATTTAATAATTCATCTTTTCGTGCGACTCAGTCGAGGCGCATGTACTTTTCGGTAGGTAATTTATAAGACCGATTTGTTATTCAAACGTAGGTAAACATGGTTTTTTGACACAAAACGTATATTTGTTGAACACTTCCTATTCAATTTACAAAGTTTTTTATTTGTTTATATAAAAAAAGTATATTTGCAGTCACAAAACTAAATGGAAGTAAACACAAAGTAGGTACCTACCTAAATATAATTTAAAAGCTGAAGGCTTGCAGCCCTATCACATGTGAACGGACCGCGGCGTTGTAGGCATTTATTTCAAAGATGCGGCCGAGTAGAATTACTGTAGATATGTTAGACCTATTCTAAATGAAACAAATATGGCTTAAACTTATATTTTCTTTCAGAATGGAATAGTAAAATCAGAAAATAAAATTCTAAGGGACGTGATCCTCCACGCAATAGACGTGGGGTACCGCCATATTGACACGGCCAGTATTTACGACACCGAGGGGGAGATTGGGGAGGCGCTCCAGATGAAGATCCAGCAGGGGGTGGTCAGGAGAAAGGATCTCTTTGTTACTACTAAGGTAAACTGCTTGTTCTTAAATTATACTCTTATTTCTTATAACCATCATCATCACAACTCCTTGTAATCAGCCAACTGCAGGGTTATGAGTCTCTCCACAGGAGTGCCGAAATGGCTTCTGACAAACCCTGTCGACCACTGTATACAAGTATATATAACAAAAATTATATCGCGAACCAAGTCAAGGGTAATGGCTAGATAGTCTAAAAGAAAATCATTTGTGTTTGTTGAACAAAGTTAACAACTGGTAGTAGTACAATTTTAAATCGATGGCCCAAGAGAATTTTGGATTGAAAAAGTTTCTCAAATCTATAATGCAGGGTTGTGTTTTAGTCACCAGCCAAATTTAAAAATTATTTTCTTTGATACAATATAAACATACCTGCATATTTATTTTAGTCTCGCTCAGTACAAAACAATAAAAATATGGCACCACAAACTTTTTACAAACAGTAATTTTAATGAACATAGCTACTAGGACGCGACATTTCATTGATAATACTACGACATAGTACTACAAGTAGTTTTGTAGTAGCACGTAGTCCTCTTTATTTTAATGATATTCCTTATATTCCTTCATAATTTAGAGATACCATGTTTTGCTTAATATATTAATTTCCTTGTAAAAAAATACATACCTTTTTTGCAAAAACTGTTTTTATAAATGATAGGTGTTAAAAAAACAACCCCGTATTCTATAATATATCACAGTGATAGAGGCGGCGTAGGCAGGCCCCGCAAGTTGGATCGTAGCCAGCGCAAGACCGATCGGTTTGGATAACGTCCAGCAGTCTTATGTCCAGCAGTGGGAATCTCCTGGATAAATTATGATAATACCACAGTGATATTTGGTGGCTGAGTTAATAAGAATCAAGCCGTGATCCTAATAAGTCATAGGTATAAGATATTAGGCAGTAGAGCTATTCTTAAAAAAAAAATATATTATTTAAAGCCAGTACAAAGTAATTTTAGAGATTGGAGTCTCCTTTTAAGCGTACATAGCCTGTATCAGGGGACTCCGCTCTTCCATTTAAGTACGTCATAGATTTACACACCATTACAAAATAAAGTAGGTTTTAGATTATTGTATTTTACAGATTTAAAAAATATATACGACAAACGGTAAAGAAAAATACAAAGTAGGTATATGTGTGTGTGATTGCGCGTGTGTGTATACCAGTGTGAGTAGATAGGTGTACCTAATATAGTTTATCATATTATATTAAATAAAATTAAACTATCCAGGAGAGTTTCTGTTTCGTCATAGGTTTTAGATTTAAGCTATATATAAGGACTGCATATCGGTATATTTTTTTTAAATAGTAGGTACCAGTAAAATTTCAATACCTTATTAGTGTACTGCCTCATCAAACACAATACCAGTACAAGTTATTAAAATCTGACTTAATTCTATCTATACCCAAATAATGTATACCAGATTGATTTCTGTAGATCTTTTTAGTACAGAAATATTTAAACCTATTTAATTTCTGTACCGAAATTACAGAAATTACCATAGGCTTCAACTAAACTGTCAAACATCTACAGTATCTGTTACATTATTTAAAAATATTTTTTTAATACCAATATTAATATTAATACCGGAAAATTTCAGTTAACTGAAAAAAAAATCAGTTATGCTACAATAATAAAAAAGGTACACCATTCGTATTTCAGTACGAATTCCTGTGCTGTTATTTTTAAATACACCTAATTTAATGGTATGACGTCATACATACCGGTATGCAGTCCCTGCATTGGGGATATAATTTGTCTTAACTTACCTGACCTATTCGCCTTGGCTATTAAAATAACCCTTGAAAGTAAAAAAATAAGTCTCATTGTTTACAAATGAACCTACGACTACTTCGAGAAGTCAATCTGTTGGGAAGAAATGGCAAGAAACTCGGCTATATCCCTGACGTACCTAATGATAATAAATTCGTTCGTTCTCTCTTACAGTTGTGGAACAATCAACATAGAAGATCACAGGTGACCCAAGCTTTGATGGAATCCTTGAAAAAACTGAGACTTGGCTTCGTCGACTTGTTCCTGATGCACTGGCCTTTGGGAATTAACGTAAGATATTACTACTTTTACAAATCAAATCAAATCAAAATCAATTTATTGCTTCAAATACATGCTTTTGTTGAATATCATTAGTAGGTTATAAAGCCTCAATCTATACTTAAACTTAACTTAGACCTTGACTTGTACATCTGCTTTTCAGAACTATCTGTACACTTCTTTCATAAATCTGATTTCACCCATCTTTCTAAATGTCCAAACCACCGTAGCTTGTAGCAACCACCTTTTCAAACTTAGTTACTAACAAGTTTTTAATCATGTTTTTAATTTCTGTCAACTACTTTTAAAAATACTTACACTATCGATAACGTTCATCGACAGCAACCAATACACAGCACTACGCGCCGTCTACGTCACTCCAAAAGGCCCGTGAGTGCAAAAGGGAGCGAAGCTCTCGCGGCACCGCTCCCACGTTTTACGACCAAGTCTGCAGCGAGATTTGGCGTTTAGTTCAGATCTTTTTTCAATCCGCATCTCTTTCTTTTATTATACTACTAGCGACCCGCCCCGGCTTCGCACGGGTGCAATGCTGATACTAAAAACACTACAGAAAAACTGTGAACGTTGTATATAAAAACATAGCGGCCCGCTCCGGCTTCGCACGGGTATAAAATATATAGCCTATGTGATTAAAATCGATTCAGCAGTTTTCGATTCATTACTGCCCGTGGCCCGCACGCGTTAAAGTTGGAGTAAAACAATCCCCCTTTCCCTATTCCATGAAGATTTCCTGCTATCTTTGGAATATCTAAATTCATACACTACATTTTTACTTATTAACTTTTTACATTTTTAACTATTTATTTTATTTTTACAACATGTTACAGAATTTCTTTATAAACAACATTCACAGCTTTCTTGTCATTAGACAATACAAACATGTTTTCTCTGGAGGTCACTCTTGAAAGAGCGACATACAGTTGTCCATGTGAAAAACAGTCAACGCTCAAATCTAAGCCTGCAACGTTGAAGGTTTGACCCTGCGATTTATTAATGGTCATTGCAAAAGATGTCTTTACCGGAAACTGTAAACGTTTAAATTGGAAGGGTAAATCCGATGGTATCAGAGGGATTCGGGGAATCAATACATCTTCTCCGGTACCACATCCTGTGAGTATTGTGCACTCTATTATGAAACTTTTCAATGATTTTACCAGCAAACGCGTGCCATTGCAAAGTTTAGGTGGATTCAGGTTTCTTAATAAAATAACAGGACAACCTATTTTCAACACCATTTTGTGAGGAGGGAGTCCAGACGGGTTTAAAGAATTTAGAAATTCTGTAGGAAAATGAACAGCTTCTTCCAAATCGAGAACAGTATCGACCGAGTAGTATATTTTCGTCGGCGCATCAATCTTTGAAAGAATCAAGTTATTTACTTTATCTACTTGTTCGTTAGTTGGTGACAGAACCGGGTGGCCGGCCGGTACCGCCGCAAACGCTACGTCCCGCAATTTTTAAATCTGTAATATCTTCGAAAATATTCACTTAAATCATACGGGCCATATAGATCTATATTAAATGAACAATGTATTCAAGGTATTTAATTGGTTAAGGATTAATGCTGTATTGGTTAAAATCGCTTCGAAAATTAGCCATTATTTGTCGTAAAAAGTAAATGACAAAAAAAGTTATTGTGGGTTATCCATAAGAGATAGACATATACCATCACCGACTTTTCTGTAGACCTTTTCAATGTGTACAATACTTAGTACATTACTTTGATAAAACTCGTAGGGTTCAGCCTGCGTTTGCAATGTAAGCGGAAAAAATGTAATTATTTACGACATCACATTAGAAACCTCAAAAATACCAGTACTTCTCCACTATTTAATGGATGTTATTGTACATATAAACCTTCCTCTTGAATCACTCTATCTATTAAAAAAAACCGCATCAAAATCCGTTGCGTAGTTTCAAAGATTCAAGCATACAAAGGGACATAGGGACAGAGAAAGCGAATTTGTTTTATACTATGTAGTGATTGCTCACCCTATCACTCCATTTCATTTCACACATGCACCTCGAAGTTTTTTCTTACAACGCTCCGTCGCATTCCGTCACATCTTCATTCCTCTTCATAACCAGGATTTGCTTCTTTTTAACATGCTTTTGCAAACCTTTGCTTTAAAATGACACATACATAAGTTAACAAAAAGTTATTATTATTATTTTTTGGGGTTTTGGGACTATATGAGTAGTTTTGTCCGCTCGTTACACTGCGACCTAGAAGATCTATTGTGTGAGTCCCAATTTATAATTCGCCGCACACTCCAATGGAGTCCAGGAAATTTAAGATTTTCCTTACGGCGATACTCCTAATCTCTTTTGGATCCAGTTCGTGCTTATCCAGGTCAGCGGAGCGCTTGTGCATAACTGCGGAATAGAAGAAAGCTTAATAAGAAGTTAAAAGTCAAATATCACCACTTAATGGGTGTTTTGTCCCGGTAATGTTCTATAAAGGGCCAGACTAAGAAACATTGGTGCAGGTTTATTCACCGATGAAAAAAACAGATAATGCAACGTCTGTTTGTGTTGAATAATTTAGTTTTGAAAATATTATTTCCAGGAAGATAACACATTTTCTGACGTGGATTTTATGGAGACCTGGTCTGGCATGGAGGATGCCCTCAAACTGGGTCTAGCCAGGTCCATCGGTGTGTCCAACTTCAATCAGGAGCAGGTGTCAAGGGTCATCAAGGAAGGGACTATCAGACCAGCTGTTTTACAGATTGAGGTAGATATTATTGCAATTTTGATTTTTTTTTAAATGCTTATTCCGAGAATGAAGAATTTTTATTTGCACGATTTTAATGTTTCAACCGACTTCCAAAAGAAGGAGGTTCTCAATTCGTGTGAATGTTTTTTTTGTATCTTTGGTACACGATTTCTTGGACAATTATGAATCGATGTTGAATATTCTTCATAAGATGGAGGATACTTCAGAGGTGGTCCCATAAAAATTTCATCGAAATCGATTGAGTAGTTACGAAAGAAAATATGTTTTTGAAAAAATATGTATGAATACGGAGGATATTTAAATTTATAACCTTATACTTCAGCCTGTAAAGTCGGTTTTTTAATGCTGTGAATTCGTTAATTATTTCAAGTATGTACTTTTCAAAACTTTAGCTGAAATTAAACGTCATATTGATGATTTTTTTAGGGAACCATCTATTTTCTATTAAATCAAAAAATAATCATTTAAATTGATTGACTGATCAAATAATCGTGAAACAAATAAAGAACAATAAACAAAAAAATATGCGAACATAAAACTCCTCTTGGGTTTTAAAACTGTGTCCATTTAAAGATCTTACTAATAGTCGTCCAAAGAATATTTGTTTACTCATATTTTGGACATTTTTTTTTCAGGTACACCCTCAAATGATCCAAAGCGCCCTAGTAAAGTACGCTCAGGCGGAAGGGATCGTCGTCATGGGTTACAGTCCCTTAGGGTCCCTCGTGTCCAGACAAGGGCTCGAATACTCAGGCCCTCACATAGACGACCCCTTACTCGTGAAGATTGCGAGGAAATACAATAAAACTACTACACAAGTCGTGTTAAGATGGCTGGTGAGTTTAAAACGTTTGACATGATAAGGTTGGTCGGGAAAAACTGACATAGGTTGATGACATTATGAAAGGTCTGAGTTTTTAAAAACACATTTTTCTCGTACAGTAGAATCCGTTTATTATGACTCCGCTTATATTGACCAACCGGTCATTATGACGTGTTTACACAGTGAAGTTTGGTTTTCATATAAATTATATAACTAAGTCGGATTTGCTTGGTGGTAGGATCCCTTCTGGGTCCGCCTGGCTAGCGACCACCCTTTATATAAAGTCTGCCGCCAAATGTTACCGCTCCGGCGGTAATGTGTTCCGGCAATATTGTATAAAGAGCCAGTTCCTTCATAAACCCGCGTGCTTTCATCTTCGACCTCATCGTCACTTACCATCAGGTGAGATTGAGGTCAAACGCGGGCTTAGTCACTTATAAAAAAAAAATATATATATAATGACTTCGGCTATAGTGACATATCGCTTATTGTGACCCTTTTTTATCAAATTTTGTCCGCTTATAGTGACCGACCGTATGATTTCTAACACCGTTGCGTTGGCAGTGTTCGGGGGAGTCACGTTATACCCAAAGACTTTCGGCGCGTGAAAGGCTTATTGATTTGAGTCTAAGAGCGTAGATTTACTTATTGAGTCTACGTTTTAATATCTACTTTGATTTATTTCTATTTTATTCCTCTCTATTAAAATAAATCACATAATAACTTAAACAGTTTATTTATTCTTGCCGTACCTACGCTTTGTATGACGTCCGTTTAGTTCAGTATGACTTGTTTTTTTTTTCCCTTCGATGTCATTATAAACGGATTCCACTGTATTTACATTTTTAATGTTCAATCTTTTTCCCTCAATTCATACTTATTTTATGAATTTCCCAAAGTATACGATGATTTAATGAGAATATTAAATATTTTGGAAAAAACTCGTTCGAAATTCAAAATCAAAAAACTTTTATTCACCTTAGGAATTAAACATTTCATTTAATGACGTCATCATAATATGTATAGTATATTAATATGTATAGTATACAGGGTTGATTTGCAGTTACAAGCCAAATTTAAATGTTAGTTTCTTTGATACGATATAAGCGTACCTGCATATCTATTTGTATAGCTCAGTACAAAAAATAAAGATATGGCACCACAAACTTTTATGCAAATAGTCGCTGTTTGAACAAAGCTACAACGACGCGGCATTTCTTTGATAATACCACGACGTAGTACTACAATATGCTTTGTAGAAGCGCATCTAGATGTCTTTAATGGTAATTTAGAGTGACCATGGTTTGCTTAATATTGTAGTGGTATATTTATTTCTTTGTAAAATAAATTAATACTTTTTTTTTGCAAAAATCGTTTCTATAAATGATACTTATTGTGTAAAAAAAATTGGCCGGTGACTACAAATCAACCCTGTATTACACTTCGGCTTTAACTAGTTGTTGAATAAGATATTACAGTAGACCGAGAGACAAAAATATCCGGCGGAAAAAGAACTCTTGGCAATCTTTTACAGTCAGAATTATCAAATTATACAAATAGGTACAGTACAAATTGACCATCGCATGAAAAAAAACAAACACAAGACAGCTCATTGTGAGAGCTAAAGACATGCCACAACCAAATTGCTTACATAGTAGGTGCCTTGAGCTATATGATAACGATGATGTCCTCCCAGACGTATCCGTCGACGGCGACACCCTGTCAGTTGCACGGATTCTGTCTTCGCTCATGTGCTCGAACGTGACTTGCGAAGCCAAATTTTGTTAAGAATACACGATCGCATAGTGCGCAATGAAGTTCCCCGATTGTGTTGTAGGTGTATTGATAGGAAGGCTTTGGTCGGGTTTTTCGGAGGGTACGTTTCTTTTCGAGACATATTGCATATTGCACAGCCAAGCCGTAAACAAAATTAATAACTTCTGGAAATATCCTGTTCTGTAAATAATCTTTTGTTTTATAAAAAGCTTTTCGAGATAGAGTGCCTTTAATGACTGATTTTTTATTGAATGGCAGGGATTGAATTGAGTTTGGAATTTTGTTATACGTACTGACATTCCGATAAATGTTTTGGTGATTTTAGCCAGCCTTATTTTGGGAAACTTATGGTAGTTCCTAGTCCTTACAGAGTGATTTTTATCATGATTGTCTTTCCTAGTTTTAATATTATTGCTATTCTTATAAAAATACATAGGTACCTAATGTTTTCATAAATATATTGAGATGCAAGGGTCAAGATACCAATGTCTTTTTGAATGAATCATGAAAACTCATCAGTTTTATTTTTTTCAGGTGGACAGAAATATAATACCAATACCAAAAACCGTAACACCGAAAAGACTAGAAGAAAATGTAGATATCTTCGGTTTTAACCTCACAGAAAGTGAAATAGCTGCTATAAACAAATTCGATAGTAATACTAGATACACTTTGCCGTCGTTTTGGCAAAATCATACTTACTATCCGTTCGAGAAAGTAGAAAATCCAATTGCGAATCCATTTTAGCGGGTACTTTATATTGTAAATTGGAACCAATCACAGTCGTTCTAACGCAAAGACCGTTACCACAGTACAGATATCTACAGTAATTCAACTCGGCCGCATCTTTGAAATAAATGCCTACAGCGCGCCGCAGTCCGATCACATGTGATAGGGCTGCCCGCCTTCAGCATTTAAATTACATTTTCCTACTTTGTGTTTACTTCCATTTAGTTTTGTGACTGCAAATATACTTTTTTATATAAAAAAAAAACATTGTGAATAGAATGAAGTGTTCAACAAAAATACGTTTCGAGTCAAAACACCATGTTTACGTTTGAATAACAAATCGGTCTTATAAATTAGCGACCGAAATACACGCGCCTCGACTGAGACTTACAAAAAAAATGTAAGTATTATTATATTTTAAAGTATAAACAGTCCGCATTCTAATGTAAAGCTCAATCAAACATTGTTTCGGCATGCAGACAGTCGCGACTGGCCGAGATCGGGCCGCGTAGGTATAGCTCACATTTCGTCCGTTTGTAATATATGAAGTTGAATTAACGTAGATATCTGTACCGTGCCGTTACTAGTATAATGTATTTTTTCTAAAGGCATATGCTTGAGCTGTCATACGGTAACGCAATCACACATGTTATTTTTTGGAAAATTGGATAATCCTATTAATATACCTACTAATTTGATGTTTTGCTGTAAATGTCGAATTGAATCTCTCAATAGTGTTCTCAATAGTCTAATAAGTACTCAGATTAATGATTGTATTTTAATGTAAGGTGTTATTGAATAATAAATTGAATTTGTAATTGCTTCGCAGACTTTTTATTTATGTGCATACATCTTACCTTACATCATCATCCTCAAATCAAAGCCATGTCACGGTAATATAATCATACAGTATTTCAACTCGGCCTCCTCTTCGAAATAAAAGCCTACATTGCCGCGGTACGTTCACATGCGATAGGGCTTCCCGCCTTCAGCATTTTAATTACATTTGCCTACCTTGTGTTTACTTCCATTTAGTTTTGCCATATACTTACTTTTTTAAATAATCAAATAAAACACGTGTTAAAAAACTATATTTACGTTTAAATAACAAATCGGTCTCAAAAATTAGCGCATGCCGATATCGAGCTGCGTAGGTATAGCCAGCGTTTGTATTGAAATACTGTATAGACAGTATTACCATGGCCACGTGAGACGAGACGAGTATGACACTGGGCCTATTCAACATTTCACTCTCTCATTTTAGGTCTTGATTCGATTCAGAATCGATTCAAAATATAAACAAAAAATAATTTGTGCATTAAAATGGTTTATAAATTGATCGCCTCTGCAAAATAAAATGCAAGAACATCTGATGTCACGTTTGACAAATTTGGGAGGCATTATAATGGTGGAGAGGGACTATTGTAGTGACATATTGTAATATTGTAAGCCTATCGCCCACTAAAAAAACATCTGTCCCTTAACTGACAGAGGATTCATTGAAGGTACATATCACGTGTTAATAGACCCGTGAACTAACAAATTATCTTTTTATATGTAAAAACATGGAACAACTTTTTCTTTGGGGATGGTGTTATGCCCGATGGACAAATTTTCGAATGTTACGAATGAGTAATGTTCACGGGCCATACAGTGTTTGACCTGTCAAACTACTTTTTGACAGGTATGTGAATGTATAAAGATGATATTGCCATTGCTATCGCAAATGCTGCCTGTTTACATCTGAACTATTGGTGCAGACTTGATTTAATTTCTTAGAAACGATATCGGGATTGTGTAAGATATATTCACGATTTTTTTCTGTTATTTGAAAGATCCACTCGAGCCATTTCATTTTGAATATGACATCATTCAACTGTCCGCCGCGACTTCGAATGGTGGCACAAACCTGGGAGGTTCAATTTTCAGCAGACAGACAACAATCAACAGGCATATCCATTTTAATCCAATTTTTTAAGCCTAAATTGAACCATATGGATTTTTTTTTAAGTGACTAAACCCGCGTTTGACCTAAATCTCACCTGATGGTAAGTGACGATGAGGTCGAAGATGAAAGCACACGGGTTTAGGAAGGAACTGGCTCTCTATACAATATTGCCGGAACACATTACCGCCGGAGCGGTAACATTTGGCGGCAGACTTAATATAAAGGGTGGTCGCTAGCCAGGCGGACCCAGAAGGGATCCTACCACCAAGCAAAAAATTGATATTATGATATGATATTTTCTTGTGGGGGTTTTTGAAATCTCCAATGACCAATTGAAATTATCTATATGCCGCAATAAACTGATACCTACCCTGAAAGTCGATATAACCTAGGCCATCACTCAGGTTCAGTAGAAATTTTTTTGACGACCACTTTGGCGCGGGGCTTACACTATCTACCTCAGATGCCAATGGTCGCGGGTTTGAATCCCGCACGGAACAAGAAAAAAAAATGTTCCGTGTCTGGGTGTTTATCTATTTATGCATTTATATTCTAGGTTCCCCCTAGTTCGCTACATGGTATCCCATAACACAAGCTATGCTAACTTTGGGGCCATGTAGTTGGTGTGATTGTCTGGGGATTTTATTTTATTAATTATAATTTATGCAGCGGAGTCATTGAAAATCGGACTTCCCGGATCCGTGCGAAACTGCGGCGGACATTTGAATTATGTTATATTCAAAACAAAATGGCATGAATAGGCCTTTCAAATAAAATAATAATTAGAAATAAATAGATAATTTTGTTATGCTATACAAGTTTTGACAAGCAAGTGATATTTATAAACTGGCGTATTATAATTATGATCTAAACAGAATTAAGAATTTCAATTTTAACAGGACACCTTTACAGTTTTTTTTAATAACTAAAAAATACAGATTTATAGCAAAATAGCCTGTTTAAAAAGACACGAAAACTAACTGAAGTAAAACATTAAGGGTCCAAGTAGATACATTTACCATATAGTATGAGCTAAGTATATTTTAGAACTAGCTGTGACCCGCGACTTCGTCCGCGTGGATACCGTTTATTAGAGTTGGATAAATACTATTATTATATCCTCCTTGAAGTTAAAACTTACCTTAGGTATTCTAAATTTCGTCAAAATCGACTCAGTAGTTTAGCTGTGAAAGCGTTACTGATAGATAAACAGACAGAATTACTTCAAAAACTGTTACAACAAAGCAGTGATCCGCAGTTTCACCTAGGTTTTGTGAAAAAGTATAGGTAGGTAGGTATATTACATAGATGATGCCCGCGACTTCGTCTGTATTGAATTAGTATTTCGAGTAGGTTATTTTCTTCTCCAAGGTCCTAACTATCTTTAATAACAAAAATAAAAATGAAGAATCTTCGCCCATATACTATGTATAACCACAGAATAAGTAATACTTGGTAGTATAACTCCTAACCACAAACATAGGTAGGTAACTATCTATTAGGTACATTACAAAGGCACATAGCGTTATAAACAAATCGGGTGCCAAAGTGCCTTAAATTTTAATATTGTCTTAAGTTTTCGCGATGACTATTAAATAAAACACTTTTTAACCGGATTTATCGCGTATAAGTATTTACATTTTAAATTTTAACAGTCGGTCGTGACCACGGGGTCTGCAAAGACACCGAAACGTCGAGTTAAAATGTAAAATATAAATTATACGCCATTAATCCGGTTAAAAAGTGTTTTATTTAATGCCTTCAATTTTACTTAATTCATGCAATATCTTCATTAATTATACTTAGCTTATTGTCATTCTAGGTAAAGCTAAGTAGTTTTTGCGTGAAAGAATAGCAAAAATCCATCCATCCAGCCATTATCAGTGTACATACAATACTACCTATAGTTATGTTACATGGCTGCTTTTCACTGCCAAACGGCTAAGCCAATATTAATGTAATTTGGTATAGTAGTTAACACATACGTTACTTTTTATTCCGAAGAAATCCACGGTTTCTGACTTCCAAGAGGCAGAAACGATCATGAAATAAACAAAACCTTGATTTCCATTTTATCTCTGTATGTACAGAAGGCAGTACATCAAGCGTTACAAATCTGTCAAATTTATTTACTTGAATTTGAACTCTATGCCCTCGATAATAAGTTAAAATTGGTTGGGGAAATTTGAGAGGTAATGTAACGCTTGTTCCTTCTATACCTACCTATATTAAATCGCGCAAAAGCTTGCGCACGCCTCCGGCATTTTTATACCCTACCGCCGCGAGCCGCGTCGAAAGCGGCAACCGTTAGGCCGGCGCCAGACTTAGCTTCAAATGTTTGAACAAATGTTTGAACAAATGTTTGCACAAATGTGTGGCGCTGGACTTTGCATATTTATTCAACGTTTGCACAAAGCTTTGCACTTTGCCATCCGGTGTCGGTCTTTTTCCACACATCAAAGCGTTCAAAGTTGAATGTGTGCAAATGTTTGCGTGGCCTGCCACACTTGTTCAGTATCCAGTTGCTCGAGCGTTGTCGAGCGGGACGGTTGTGTGCATGTTACACTGCATGCGGCGATATGATGGACTGGGGCAGCGACTGCGTTCTGGAATTTGTAGAGTTGTTACAGGGGCAACTATGTACATGGAACCCGAAAAATAACAAATAAAAAAAATATAATTACATGCACACAAATAATACAGGCTAACCGAGTCTACAAAATCGTTGTCCATCTTGTTTGTTGTCTACTAGCATACTGTGGAGAAAAGTGTTTGCGAAGCAAGTCTGGCAGGTTACGCAAAAATAATCCTTATATCATTCAGATGATGGGTTATTAGCGTATTTCATGTATAAGTTTGGTGTTTATATACCGATTTCTGTGATTCTTTTTTTATTGAATAGGTGATAATGTTAATTTTTTTTAATTAGGGAGGAGTGAGAGTATTATAAACGTAAGAGTAAACAAATATAATCAGAAAGCTCCGAACTGCTAAGCTATCGGGATTTACACGTGTTATTGTGAGTCAACCATAAAATATAGACATATACTGTTATGGGATATTTTTTATATAATTTTATGAAGAATATTTCTGTCATACATGATTTCTATGTAGCTTTAACCATTAAGGCTGCACACGCGACGGAAGCTTAAAAAATGAAGTAACTTCTCCCGTTTTTCCAACATTTCCCTTCACTGCTCTGCTCCTATTGATTGTAGCGTGATAATAAGTATACTATAACCTGCCCAGGAGTATGAAAAATAACTTTACCAAGTTTCGTTAAAATCCGTTGAGTAGTTTTTGTTTCTATAAGGAACATACAGACAGACAGACAGACAGACAAAAAATTTACTGATTGCATTTTTGGCATCAGTATCGATCACTAATCACCCCCTGATAGTTATTTTGAAAATATATTTCATGTACAGAATTGACCTCTCTACAGATTTATTATAAGTATAGAAGATAGAAGATTATAAATGTCAACTTTTTGTCTACGTCGTAAAATAAATAAATACGCATAATTAAAATATCTACAAGAGTCTGGCTAACGAAAGTAGACCATGGGGGTTTTTACAAACATTTTACATGGCAACTTACTCTGTTGTCAATCGAACGGTTGTTGGTGGTTTTGGTAATTGAGATTTTGTAACTTTAATATTTGAAATTAATAAAAAATAAAAAAAATTGATAGTTTCATCAGCGATACCAGTGACTTGACGATTCATTCCATATACAATTGCTGGATTCAGATTTTGATTACAATGAATAAAAATAATTATTGTATTCTATTGTTTCATTTTTAAGCCTGATTAATACTAGTTGCCTATCATTTTAATTATATACACCTCATCAAAAAGTAGGACAGTACCAATATTTTTAATTTTTACGATAATTTGATTAAAAAAAAAATCAAGTATCATGTTTGTTTAATAGGTGTGTGTCGTATTTTTTTTTTATTTACGGCATGGCATATGTGTCGTACGTACTATAGTCGAGGTTACCATGATGGGATTTTTTTAAATTCGCCAGATTTTAATATTCTCTACTTTCATTAGCTAGACTATTTATTACCTACAGGGTAAATTTTAAATAACGCATCATCCTCACATCACATAAATCACATCAATCCCAACAACATTTGTTCTACGACTTTTCCAAGGTCCAACCAAACGTCGCGGGCAGCTTTTCAAAGAGATTTTGTTTGAAGTTACTATTCCAGGCTTTTTTCGATCACTGCTTTTGCTATGAGCGCCAGCAAGGAACGCTGGCCATTTTTGCATTGACAAGTTTGCTCATTTATTTATCTCCCTAAATCTTGCATATTTTAGGATTATTTATCAACGTAAAATTTTTGCAGGCTTGCGCAATGATTTGTAGTAGAACACCATCTACAAGTACCTAAACTATAGCTATACATAGTACAGTATAAAATAATCAAAGTGATTAGTTGCATTATGTAGAAAATTCATTCGAAGCTAATATCCGTTTCTAAACGAATGGCAAATGTCACTGAGAACTGAACTATCAAATAGACATTGACAACAACATTCCGAACTGGTAGTACTAATTTAATAAAGTTTGAAAAATGTTCTTGTGTAGTTATAATTGTGTAGATTTCAATATATTTTATCATTAACTGCATTCTTATGAATGGTTTATATATATATTTTTTAGTTCATTCCTAAAAGTTAAACGGTAAAATCTCAATATCAAAGCGACAGGTTCCGAACACAGCTGATTCAAATACGGTGTCGCAGTTTTGTTTTGTCGGGAAAAAAATAAAGTCGTCCATATTTGTGTAGTGCGAGCATTTTACTCGATTTATTGTGAATTTTGAGACGTGAGTGAACCAGAAATTTCACACTGTGGCTAAGGTGACCCCGTATCCTAGTATGACTTATTCCGGTCGGAATAAATTCGATGTAAGTCCAATCGATCGCCCTGCAATCTGACACTTTGTTTTGTTTTCAAAACGAAAACAGCTGACATTAAGTACTTAGGGCTTGCTCCCTTACTTCTTTGTTCTTGAAGAGTACAAGGCTTTAAGAAGGATTAATTTATTCAAAGTCATGGCGGAAATGAATACAGATAGAAGTTATGGCTGTATTTGGAGCGTAATAATAAACAAAGTACTATTTTTGTACGCTGTTCCTGCGTCGTGATTGTTTATATTGACAAATACCTTTACACAAGTGCTAAGTAATTTTAACGACGCTTAAATTGAAACTGTGATTGGAGTTAATAAAACATTTGAAATATTATTGAGTCCTATTAAATAAATGTCGCTCATTGTTGGTCAGTGTGTTGACCTGTGTTGGGTCACTCAACTCAAGATACAATAGAGTACCGTTATGGTATGGTCATGCGAAAATCGCCGGCGACTTTTGATATCCTTAGAAAAAAGATTTTCCTTAATTAGTCACATAGTTTTTTTGATCCAAGTTATAAAAAAAATAGGTACTTATTAAATTATTATTATTTGAAATGAAGTCATTTTTCCAAATAACCATTAAAAAATTTATATATTATAAATATATAACTATAAATATATCATCATCAGCCGTAAAAAACGTACGTAAAAAATTAGAAATAAAAATTAAATAAAAAATTCCAAACCATTAGAAATCTTTAAAATCTTAGCAATAACATTTGGAATCAATTTTATTTTTGAAGAACTTATGATAAACTTAAATCTATAAGTGTTCACAATTCTTTATAATAAATAAAATATAGTGACCATTATATTCTATACCAATATTATTTTTTAATTTCCTATACTCAACAATGGTTTTGAGGCTTGGTAACATACTCATACAGATCCTCACAAATTTTATTACATGATAAGATAAAACAGTGATAATATTTTGCTTTGTTTATTTATTTATTTACACTCAATCAAAATAAAACTCTGTAAAAATAATAATAAACGGATAACAAAGATTGTGAGATGTCTTATAGCTGTACAATAATTTCTTCAAGGCAAAGAAAATATAAATCTATAGTCACAATATAAAAAAATATCCTGTAATTAGTTTTTTAGTACCTATAAGTAACTTTTACACTTTTACTCTTAACCGAACATCTTCTCTGTTACTTAATCCAAAGACTTTTGTCAGAAGACTTTTTTTATTTACTGGTTTAATTTAATCATGAGAGGGTAAGGTGTATGTCACATCCTGACTATAAAAAAGTAATTAGGTTCCTAAAGAGTAATGTTCGCGGTCCATACAGTCTCTGACCTGTCAAACTACTTTTTGTTAGGTATGTGAATGTATAAAGATGATATTGCCATTGAAATGCTGCCTGTTTATATCTAAACTATTGGCGCAGACTTGATTTAATTTCTTGGAAACAATATTGGCATGATACATGTAGTCTATTGAGTAACTTGAGAGGGTGAAATATTAAAATCTTTGCTGCGGTTTCTAATATAAGTAAATGATTTGGTACTATTATATTGTTTTAATACATTTCAAGTGTTGTCAAAAATCTGACAGATCAGCTATGAACATTACTCTTTATTAAATTTCAAATTTTCCTAAACAGCACAAAGATTTTACAAAAATAGGTTTATACCACTGACATACATCTAAATAGACAATGCAAGTGTCACAATGTGCACAGCTTCAACAATAAAATTCCAGTTGCCTCAAATAGTGAATTAAATATTATTTAACAGCTTCTTCTTTTTATCATTACTAGAAATACTATGCTCATTAGTTCAAAATAGACAAGTTTTTTTATCTTTCATAATTATCAGATGCGTGGTTAGGATAACATGTTGTTTTTGAGTGTATACTTGGTTACTGGCTTTCTGAACCCGTTCCATCATCTACCATTACTTCACTTCACTTACCAGCAAGTGATATGATGGTCAAACGCGGGTTAAGCTAAGCTAAGTCAAACTAACTTGGGGCTGCATAGTTGGGGTGATTTCTTTTATTTTATAGCTATCAAACTGATATATAGGGTGTTCTTTTTGATATCCCATAACTTAGAGGTTTTGTTCCTTACTAAAAAATTATAAATAAAACACTTTTTAACCGGATTTATCGCGTATATTTACATTTTAAATTTTGACTCGACGTTTTGGTGTCTTTGCAGACCCCGTGGTCACGAGCGGTTAAAAAGTGTTTTATTTAATAGTATGAATCGCGAAAACTTAAGACAATATTAAAAAATAATACTTTTTGCCAAAGAATATGTGGTTCAAAAGTGCATACTTTCCAAGATATCATCAATCTTAATATAATGAGTTCATAAATGATCACCCTTGCAAAATCTCTTTAAGAATGCACCTGACGCTAATCAATTAGCGTGAATCACAGGCCGATTGAATCGACTCGATTGAAGGACAACGCTATTCACGTTCCTAGCAACAGAAAGAGATCGACGGATCTAGCACGCGTTCCCATAAATTTGACGTAAGCGACAAAATGAAAATTGTGAATAAAAGACAAAGTACAATGATTATTAAAAAAGTATTTTGAGCAAATTTAGGTTTAGTCAATACCTATTTATATATAAAAAAATATTATAGAAAAGTCAGCAAACTCCAAAGATCCAAGCAAAAATGAGATTAAAACGAAGTTTTTTGTAAAAAAAAAACTATCGAGAATTTTTTCAGTAATCGTGTTTTCGTCTTGAGCATTAAATCTTCATAAATTGAAGTTACTTGTGTAAAAAAATCAGTTTCGTAGACCTTATAGATTTTGAGATCTAGGTCATTGTAAGTAGTCAAGTTAGGGTCAGGTGGACTCTTAACATTCATTCAATAGACGCGTGTCACTGAAGCCATACAATAAACAACAAAAACATTTTTAACGTTGAGGAACTTTGCTTACAATGTACAACGCAAAGCGTTGCGAACTGTACCTGTGCATAGCGATAACACCTTGTATAATATCAAGAATAAAGTGTATACAGTATTGCGCATCGTTGCGTAATGGCTCTTGTGTATATATCTTACGATGCGGAAGGTTAAGCAGCGTTTGGGCTGGTTAATTTAGTGATCAGTGACTGCCAAAAACTTCCATGTTTCCAGGGCACGTAAAGGAGTCGGTTCTGGGTGCTACATACTTGTATGCACTAGGCATTAGTGTTTGTCATAAAAGATAAGCCATTTCGGCGCCCTGAAAGTTCTGCCATCCGGCAATCAGCACTGGGTGGTTTAGATTCATTCACACTCTCTTTATAACCTGGTGAGGGAGTTATCCAAAAGGGTTATGATCATGAAAGTGCACTTAAATGTGTGATGATAACGTTTATAGGAGTAATTTTACCGTTTTAGTATGAATACAAGTTTGTAGGTTAATACATGAAGTAGGTATTAGGATTGCGAGATGTGACAGTTAAAAAGTTCATATAGAGAAGGTACTTTCTATGTTTTTCCTTTGTTCCCAGTCCAGCATGAGTTGTACCAGCTGCTTCTCTTCCGGGGCATACTGTAAGAGTCAGTTAAGGGGCGGAGGTTTCATTGGCGTTTTTGTGGGCGATAGGCTGACCCCCTGACACTGCAATAGTCTCTATAAGTCATTGTAATATCTCCAAATTTGTCAAACGTGACATCAGATGGGCTTATAGCATCCGGCGTTCTGCCTACCCCGTAAGGTATACGGGTGTGAAGTTATGTATGTACGTATATAGAGAAGGATTGTGGAAGATAAAATTTTAAAGTAAATTACAGCAACTGTTACCTATACCTACTGACTATGCAGCCCCAAATAAATCTCCCTGTATTATCAATACCACTGCGAAACTAGAGCATATCCCGGCTAGTACACATCCAGATAGACCCAAGCGATCTTAGAAATTCCAAAAAGGAGGAGGTTCGCAATTCGTGTGTATGTTTTTTTTGTGTCTTTGTTACACGATATTTCGGACAATTATTAATCGATTTTGAAAATTCTTGTTTCATATGATAAAAGATACTTTAGAGTTGGTCCCATATAAATTTCATCGAAATCAATTGAGTACTTCATGGATAATTTCAATTTTTTGAAAAATGATGTATGAATTCGGAGAATGTTTACATTGACGACATTATAATTGAACCAAAGTTTTGACGTGACGTCGGTTTGTTTAATGCTCTGCATTCGTTGATTATTAACGAATGTTTTCTCTATTTTCAGATAGCCCGGCTAACGGGCGACGATGACAACCACATAAACAAGAAGCTGCCAGAGGAGCTAATCCTGCGCATACTGTCATATCTAGACGTTGTCTCGCTGTGTAGATGTGCACAGGTAAGGGTCTCATCTATACTAATATATAAAGCTGAAGAGTTTGTTTTTTTGTTTGTTTGTTTGAACGCGCTAATCTCAGAAACTACAAGTGGGATTTGAAAAATTCTTTTTGCATTTGATAGCCCAACTCTTGAGAAGGTTATAGGCTATATTTTATCCCGAAATTCCCACGGGATCAAAAGTTACGCGGGTAAAACCGCGCGTGGTGGCTAGTATACTATAGTGCGGCCGGTGGGAGTTTGCCTTCCTGACAGCTGTCAAAATGATAGCTTTTTTCCCCTTTCGAATCGGAAATAAACTTTATTCAGTGGACATAGGGAGCTGTCTGGAACGCATTCTCGCGACGGCCGCACTATACCTACAATTTGCATGATAATACTATAACTGATATTTACAATTACTGAAAAAATAAAGTTTATAAACTAAAACCGGTCTCCGCTGAAATATTCATGTATTTACCTACGTCATATTGAGTGATCGTAAGCCACTTTGATTTTATTTTATTATTAAAATGAATCTGTTTTGCTATAAAAGGTGGCATACGACCACGGCTATCCTTTGAACTTATATCTATCAATATTTTAGTAGTCCTGTTTTAGTTTATAAACTTTTTTTTTTTTTACTTATTTTGGAGTAATAGTGTTAACATATTTGAAATGTGCTAACGAATTTCTTTTATTTGATACCCCACACGAAACAGTCAAGATTTTCTAGTAATAATTTTTACATAGTTGAGCTGTGCTCACAACGCTCTTTCATTTGATACACCACACGAAACAATAAAGAAGAAATTTTTTTTCGTTCTTCACTTTAAGTCCCCTGGAGGGCGCTGTAGTCAATTTAACGTAACTTTATATAGCCTATAACCAGTGGACAGTAAAGCGGCCTCCAACGACACCTCATTTGTCCAATTATGATTACTAGTTTAGAAGTTCTGAGGGAACAGATGAATATCCATACCCACATACATACATACAGGTCAAAATCGTGACCCTTATAGCTGCAAAGCAAAACACTAGATGGAGCTACGTTAGCAATATAACGTAAAACAGAATATTCTTAGTAATTTCGTATTGAATATACATATTTAATGTGATATTCAGACCTATTTATGAGTATACTTGTTAGCGAAGCAAGACTGGCTATAAATATAACTGTTGTCATGTCAGTTTTATTATGTTTAGATAGCAACCGTTCTATGTCTTATTCTTTTACAAATGTTATTGTGCCACTTGATCATAAGCTTCTTCAATGTAAAAACAAATTTTAATAAAACCCTTCTACCATATACCTGGATTTATCTGTGCTGAAATCTCTGCTTAGTATATTATTTAATAGGGCTAAAAGTTTAGCCCCAACATTTCGATGGCGTGTCGCGAGGCTCAGTGGGAAGAGCACTCGTACGGCAAGTGGGAGCCCCAGGTTCCAGTTTTGGTCGATTGATTTTATTTATCATATTGTTTCAGTTATTTAAGAATAGTCGTTAATAAGTAAGTTGTAAAGTGTAATTTTGATCGTGTTCTTGTCTCGCTCACACGACCTTAATGCTACCATTTGTATCCGTCTGTCTCGTTGGAGGATTAAAGATCATGGGACATTAGACAATTTGGGTGGTGCCAGAAATTACGTTTCCACTCCTGCCCTTTTATCCGTTACAAGGCAAAGCTGTTCCCTAGCGGAAATAAATAGTGCATTAGTTACTTAAGGCGACATATTGAAAAAATGCACTTTTTTTTATATTGTAAGGATAGGACGTTTGTCTTCCATGTCACCTGATGGAAAGTGCGCATGAATGAAGACTATGGTGTTACACGTCCATCCACGAGAAACCTATTCACTCGACACTTAAAAGTTCCAGGACTGTAGTGGTCAGGAAAAACAGACGCAGGCAGATTGTTCCACTCCTTGGCAATCCGTAGGTACCAAAAAGGAACTATCGAAGCGTTTTGTTCGACTTCTTGGTAAATCCACTATATAGGGATGGAAGTTCTGTCTGCGTCTGGTAGTCCGGTGGTAAAATTGTTTATGTCTTTCCACTTGAGGGTAAAGATTGCAAAACATTGTTCAGAATAATGTTAAGAATACATATTTAAATATATCAATTTTTTGCAAAGACACTTAAATTAGCTTGAAATTAAGTTCAAAGTGTCATACAATAGTTTTTTGTGAAAAAAACGAGGTGGCCCCTATTTTGTTCTCAGTAGTATATATTCCCGCGGCATTTGAAATTGCGCGGGTAAAACCGCGCGATAAAGATAGTGTTGAACATTTTCTGAGCTTTATAAGTAAAAGGCAACGAATCGATCCTAAATATATTTGTTGATAATACACAAATCCCATTCAAAAGAACATTTGTTCGCATCCATTGGTGTCTGAGGCAGACGTATGTCTTACTCACACAGTTGTCAAAATATTGTTCTTACTAATCAAAGGCACTAATCGTAAATATTATCATTCCATTCATTGTTTTAATTTATCACACAAAGTTAGATAAGTTAGATAGAATAACAATGTCGGGTTTAGATCATATGTGTCAATGTTTTCTTTTTATTATTTGAATTAGATTTTTTGTGTAAGAAAAACGACAAAAGTAAATATTACAAACAAATACAATAGAATTGTACACTGAAATGCCGACTTTTCAGTATTTATTTATGATAATAATAATACAAACAAAATATGGCATACAATTCGTGATACAATTCTAGCGCCACCAAACTTATAGGTGAAGACAGCAGGCAGTATAGTTTTGCGAATAGTAACAATTAAATAATAGAACAGAAAAATAAAAAAATAAAAAAATTACATATTGATTTAAAAAAATTACTTAAATAAAATTAAAAATTGATTTTAAAACATAAGCACAATTTTTTTAAAACATTGGTCTTCAAAAATAATCAAAATAGTATAAAAAACGAATAGGTAAAATTAATAATAAAAGTAAAATTAACAATGTCAACGTTGTAAAAATACGGGGGAAGAATAATTTGAAAAATATAAAATACTAAAAGTCACAGTATCGAAGAAATATTTTCAAGTAGGTACAGAAGACAGCAGATCAATCAAGCATTGTAAACCTGTCAAAAAATTATAATTGAATCTAAACTCTATGCCCTGGATATTGAGTTAAAAATTGATTGGGGAAACTTCACAGTTTTCTGCTGCCTTCTTCTGTACACGATATTTTGTATCAGTGACTTTAACACAATTTAAGAATCAATTATTTAATGTTTTGATAGAAAAATTGTACCACAGCATCGATGATTATATGACAAAAAAACAAATGCAGTGTTAACTAATAATAATGCCATAGATTTGACATTTTGTGACTAAGTATGATGATTTTATTGAATGTATGCCTATATTCACATCACTCTTGACTTGACCATAATATTTGCACGCTGCCTTGCAGCAGTACATGTATCGCCACAAAAACTTTATGCTCCAACTATTGTATGTACGCTTGTATTGGATATTATAAGGATAATGGATAATATAAGGATAGGACGTTTGTCTTCCATGCCACCTGATGGAAAGTGCGCATGAAGACTATGGTGTTACACGTTCATCCACGAGAAACCTATTCACTCGACACAAAAGTTCCAGGACTGTAGTGGTCAGGAAAAACAGACGCAGGCAGATTGTTCCACTGTTCTGTCTGCGTCTGGTAGTCCGGTGGTAAAAAGGAGTGGGTTCTATTTGGTCAAAAGGAGCACTTGCACAATCACCAAAATGTAGCCGATAAAATACTGTCGAACGAGCAACCTTACGACGATGCTCCAGCGTCTGCAATTTTTTATTTGTAAGGTTGTTGTTATTTATAAGTTTACGGGCTCTTCGGTCAACAGAGTCTAGCACTTCGAGCTGGTATTTGGCAAAACCATCCCAAAGGTGATAAAGGTGATTAAAGTACTCCATGCACGACCTCACTTGGGCTGTGTATAAGTTGAGCAGCAGCCGTTCAGGGCTGAAGTACCGCCAGACCTTCGAGATGATACCCAATTTTTTGGAAGCCGTTTATGACATAGAGTCAATTTGTTGTCCGAAGTTTAATTTGGACGTAGATACCTATCATTTATTTATTTATTTATTAATAGTCCATTATTTTCCGTTTCCAGGTATCGAAGCTATGGAATATATTGGCTCTTGACGGCTCTAATTGGCAGCGGATAGACCTTTTCGATTTCCAAAGAGATGTAGAGGTAAGTACGCTTAAATAATATAGAGGCTTTTTTATTTATTATTAAACGTTGCAATGCTTCACTTTAACTGGGATTCACAATTTCTGAAAAGAAATTGGTCTCGGGTATTCTTAGCTGCAAAGCTATATCATTAGTTAGTAATATAACGTAAAAATAAAAATGTGGTAAGTAATTTCGAGGCGTACCGCCAGGCCCCGGTAGCTCAGTGGAAGAGCACTTGTCCGGCAAACGAGGGGTCCCAGGTTCGAGTCCTGGCCGGGTAATTTGTATTTATCACATTTTTTCGGTTATTTAAGAATAATTGAGCATTATAAATGCAAAAACTTATAAACATTATTAATATACAGGGTTATTGGTAATTACACCGGAATCCTTTTAGGAGAGGTCATTTCCAATAATTTGAGCTCAAATCTTGTAATCCCAAAGTGTACTGTTTTTTAAATATTTGGGGTTATTTCTTTTTTTTCTGAAAATCCAGTTTTCTTCAAACATCGATTATAAATAAACTAATTGTCCGATTTCGATGTTATTTTCAGTTTTAGATAAATGTTTAGTTAATTAATAAAATAAAAGCATAAAATCGTTTCAGTGCGATTCCAAACAGAAGCTACAGACTTTAACAAAAACGTTAACAAAAACACAATTTTTCTTCAAACAAGTGCTCATAAATTTTCCGTTCAAAAAAAAAACTTCAACAACTCTGTCCGTAACCTTACGCCAAATGATTGGAAATGACCTCTCCTACGTAAAAAGATTCCGGTCTAATTACTTATAACCCTGTATAAATATTTCTCACATTATCTAGCTTTAAATGTATATTTTTTTTTTCTTAATAAATTTGGTCAACCATGTACACTTAAATTAGGTTAAGATAATTTGTTTATAGTACTTTTTATTTCCTTATTTTTAATAATTTCTCAAAAACTTATAAAAGCAAAACTTGTGCGTTATATTCTGTATATATTACTTGTATATATTAAGCTCTCCAGCTATAATTATAAAATGTAAATCCGTCATTGGACGTAAGTTTATTGTCAATCATGTACATTATTCAAATATACTTAAGGTCTGTGGATTTTGTTAATGATAATAAATAAAATAAATAAATAAATAACTTTTTCTATGGATAATAGATAACGGTTAACCAACCTAAGAAATATATGATCTGCATATACAGGGTGGAATTTTTGAATGCCCCCTGGAAGGAAAGTACTCTAAATAATAGAAATAGCAAATTTTACTCCAAAGAAACATTCCTTTATTTTGGAAAAGAAATAAAACTGCATTCAAAGACTTTCGAAAATTCGCTCGCTCCACCCGGGTACCGAACTTAATATAATATATACCTTATGGGGTGCGCAGAACACCAGAGATCTAAAAACTATCTGATGTCACGTTTGACGAATTTAAAGGTATTATAATGATGGAGAGAGACTATTGCAGTGACAGGGGGTCAGCCTATCGCCCACAAATACGCCAATTAAACCTCTGATCCCTAACTGACTTTTACTGTGTGCCCAGGTTGAGAAGCATGGTACATTCTATGTTTTTTTTGCTCTCAGTCTAGCATAGAATCTCTATTTTTCGTAAATAACCGAAAAAATATGCTCAATTTAATATCACAAACTCAGTTGGAAGAGCACTCGTGCAGCGGGAGCCCGAGGTTCGATTCCTAGTCGGGTGATTTTGCTTAGCATATTTTCGGTTGTTTAACGCTTCTCGACGGAGGCCTACCCCAGCAGGGCTAGCATGCAACCATCGATAAATACTCGAATCGACAAGATAAATATTATTTTGTTATTTTATCCTATTATGTAACCTCATATGCGCACCATAATAGATAGAATTACTCGATTTGATACCATGATTAAGACCACAGAACCAAACATGTCATAATCTTAATAAATTACATACACTAAGTACCATATTCTAAGAAAATATCAATAAAAGGCCCGATTTATCGTTGTCGACGGTAGCATGCTAGCCCCGCAGGATTCGTCATGTCGTCCGGACGTAAAGTGTATAAAATTACCTACTACGAATAAAAAGTTTTCATTTTCATTTTCAATGTCTGTACCCTTACGCCGAAACGCCGATCGTGGTAAATTATTAATGCAACGTTTGTTTCAGGGACCAGTGATAGAAAACATATCCCAAAGATGTGGAGGGTTTCTACGACAATTATCTCTCAGAGGCTGCGAGAGCATAGGAGACGGATCCATGAAGACTTTAGCACAGGTACGTATCCTAAGGCGATGTCCTTACTTAGGGATAACTTAAAAAACTTAATGCTATTTGGTACTACGTAAAGGTTACTTAAGTCACGGTACAGATATCTACAGTAATTCAATTGGCCGCATCTTTCACATCGTTCACATGCCTTCAGCATTTAAATTACATTTGCCTACTTTGTGTTTACTTCCATTTAGTTTTGTGACTGCAAATATACTTTTTTATATGAACAAATAAAATACTTTGTGAATTGAATAGTGTTCAACTAAAATACGTTTTGTGTCATAAAACCATGTTTACGTTTGAATAACAAATCGGTCTTGAAAATACTTGCGCCTCGACCGAGACGTACGAAAAGATATACGTAAATCTCAATCAACAATTGTTTCGGCATGCAGGCACTCGCGACTGGCTGCATGCCGAGATCGAGCCGCGTAGGTATTGCTCGCGTTTCGTCCGTTTGTGTGAAGTTGAATTACTGTAGATATCTGTACTGTGCTTAAATCAACGCGACAACGTAGGACACCTGCTATACAGGGTGGGCCTTTAAGATCGGTCACTATGAGAGAGGCTGAAACTAAAACTCATACGAAGATCTGTTCTTATAGGGGCCATGTCATTGATTTTTGTGAATAGAAATTTTTGAAAAAAATATCGTATTTCTATTTAGATATCATTGTGAAGGTGAATATCTAAATCAAAAAATATAAAAATGTTTATTTGGAACAAAAGTTTTTACAATATTTGAAACAATTTAACGATGTTGTTCGCAATAAATAACTAAACTGTGTAGCAGACAACAATGCCCAACTCCGCATTACGTATTAAAAAGTGTACTGTGTATTTGTAAGAATATATGGGAGTGCGCATTTGTGCGTGTGTATATGTGTGAGTTATACAAATAGTTCTTATTTCTTTTAGTTTTGGACTTTCCCATACTGACCGATCTTAATGGACCACCCTGTATATAACAACCCTGTATATCGTATCGCGTCGCATTGTCGCTTTTATCGTTCACATAATACAACGGCACAGACATAATACAGTATCCTTATCGAAATATTAAAATGTAATATTCAAAGTCAAAAAAAGAATCTATATTTCGTAAGTATTTAAATACATTTGAAATAAGTCAAACAATTTACAAATTGAATTGAATCTACCACCACTTCGGAAAGTCGATCTGTTGAGAAGAAGTGGCAAGAAACTCAACAGCAATCATCTTTTAAAAATACACAATAACAACTTACAGCCAGGGAATCCCATCTTCTTGCGTTCGGATATCTTATAGTAGTCCTTTTTATATAACACTTATCCTTAAATCTATCGAAGGGTTAATCTTAAATATTTTGGAATTTTATTATAAAAGCGTACACATTGAACGAGTTGGTGATTGTTTTGAGTGTCCACGATCTATAATGTTAACATTCCGTTAACCGCATAAAATGGCCACGGTGTCCGGAAAAATCCGTATTTCCACCATTCTTTAAATCGAGTTTTATCCGTTCCTACTTAATATGACTTGAAATTTGGAGAAGTTTTGTGTTACATATAGCAATTCATGCTCTGTACGACGATTATAGTGTAATAAAATTCCCATAAATATTCGAGATTTAATACTTTGATGTAGAACAAAAATTAGGTAAAAAGGTAGAAAATACTAACTTAAAATATCTGAATATCTTTGCATACCAAGGTTTTTATGGATGTTTACAATTGATACTTTTTAGGCTGCAAACTGGACGACAGCGTGAGCGACAGCGGCGCGGGCAGAAATTTCCGCGACACGATAGAATGTATTGTGTTTGTATGAAACCGCGAGAAATCGCTCCGCTGCCCGCTGGCGTCGAGAACGGCCCAGTTCCCCGCGTCGCTGCTCGCGCCGCTGTCGCTGCCGTCCAGTTTGCAGCCTTAGACTTTTAAACATATCGAATTTCTAACTTAAAGAAAAAGCAAAGAAAGCGAAAACACTTTAAACATTAATTTCAATAAGTAGATAACGACATATTTCAAGTGCATACAGGCTGTCCCGTAGCTCGATGTCAAGCCGAAAATGCCAGTACAGTTATCATAAAAAAAGGTATTATTATTTACATTTTGTCAGTATTTAGGTGTTAGATCATGTTATCAGATTCGCCTTAGTTAAACTTTTTTTTGGATCTGACGAAGATCATGTCGAACGTTCATGTTGCACCTGCTCCTGTGGTAGTTGGAGGCACCACGCTCGAAGTTGTCGACGAACTATACCTAGGACATTAAATCCAGTTAGGTAGCTCCAACATCGAGAACGTTCGGGAAGCACCATAAAATCTTCTCGTCCCAAATACCGCAGTGTCTGAAGACAAAGGTTTTTGAACAGTGTGTGTTGCCGGTGATGACGTATGGCACTGAGACGTGGTCGCTAACTATGGGCCTTATCAACAAGCTGAAAGTTGCTCAGTGGGCAATGGAAAGGGCTATTTTAAGTAATAATTCATAAAACACGTAAAATAACAATTCTTGAGAATCAAAAATGTTATAATGTCTATACCAGGCTACACCATGAATAGCCAAATGTTTTGGGTAAAGTTCGAATTCTTGTATGGACTTCACCCATACTCCCTGCTCTGGGGCCAGGTTCCCCATACCGCAGACTCTACTTCGTTGTGAAGAGCATAGCCATGTATGGGGTGCCCATGTGAGGGCATCGCGGTGGGAACTTGAGGCGGTAGTGTCGTTTATCGGTACGAGTGGAGAGGAGGGATGAGGGCGGAAGCTTGGCTCATTTCCGCCACTACTGGCATAAGATCGCCGGGCGGGAGGTGACAATTGAGTTTCAACATAATATACATTATTATTCACACCATTATTCACCGTATATAAAGTCGTTGCTGTTAAAGGAACCTACTGCAGCTACTGCTCTATCATTAATAATTTACCTATATTCACCTATGATGTTCTGGTACATTAAAAGATAGAAGTTCACAAATGGTGATTATTTTTACAACTCTACTTACCAGTTCCCAGCAGCAGTACATTTAGTGGCCGATGATGTCATGACACTAAACATTTTTTGTGTTACTCTACATTGCTTTTTTTTTAAGTTGACAAAAACATGAAAATGATTTGATTGTAGTTTCAATTGACTTATACCTATATATTTTTAATATTTAATTTAATACCTGAACACACGTTAAAATCTGAGCGTGCCGAGATGATGTGATACTCATGATATTTTTACGTTTTTTCAACACTTTTTTGTGATCTGAGTGGACAATTATTAATGGGTCTTTCTTTTCGAATAGAATCACGCGATCAGATTCGCCAACGTGTTGAAATTTTACTTACTAAGGCGAATCAAGTAACTTAATCAGATTATACTATTGGGAGCGTTGGAGTGGAAACGGATCTCGTGATCAGAGTGGACTAACCCCTTTTTTAGCTATATAATATTGTAAAATTAGTTCACAAAAGGTAGCTTTGCTAAGGATGTTGAGTTGAGATTGGTGTGCAGTGTATGATGCTTATTGACTAAATAATCATTGATATTGTTCTGACTGTGTTATCTATCATCCAGTTTGATTTGACTTCTATTGACAAATCAATACAGCAGTGCGATCACAGAACTTTATCGAATCGTTTGTTAACGAATGTTCGTATAGTATGGAGACGGTTTTTAAGAAAAAATTGAAATCTATCCATTGCCGCACGGCCAGCTTAAATAAATGTGTGCCTTGTTAATTTTGAATGTTTGTAAACATGTTGTACTCATAAATATCTGTAAAATAAAAAATTACAATGTTACTCAAAACTTGCAACCGACTCCATACTATACGAGCATTCGTAAACATTCGTTAATATACGATTCGATAAAGTTCTGTGATCGCACTGCAGTATAGTTTGCTATTCAATTTGACGACCGGCTGGTGTAGGGGTAACGTACATTGCCTTCTATGCCAGAGGTCCTGGATTCGAATCCCGGCGGCGCCGCGGCGGCGGATATTTGTGTAATGAACACAGATATTAGTCGTCAAGTCATGGATGTTTATATGTTTATTTAAGTTTATTCTAGTAAAAAATATGTATTTATTAAATATTTATGTTTATTTATTTCTTAAGTATATCAGTTATCTAGTATCCATAACACAAGTTCGTTAAGAAACTTAATTTGGGTTAGATAATGTTGTGTGAGTGTCAGAAGTATTTATTTATTATTTATTTATTATTCAATGTGTAGTAGTGTAGAGAGAATTAGACTAAGGTCAATGAGTAATATTATTATTGGATATCGTTTTTTTCTCCTTCCAGTTATGTCCCAACATAGAAGATTTGAATTTAAATAAATGTAAGAAAATCACCGACCAGACTTGCCAGGCGCTCGGGCGAAGGTGCAGTAAACTACAGAGGTACGTTCATCATCACAACTCTTTGTGACTCGCCCACTGCTGGGCTATGAGTCTCTCCCCTGGGTGACGAGGAGGTATAGGCCGTAACCCACCAAGCTGGCCCAGTGCTGGTTGCTTGGTCCACTAAATATTGATTTATATTTTATTTTAACTCTCTAAGCTAACTTATACTGGGTCACTTTCGAAAATTGAGGATGTGATAGTTTGAGATCATACATGAAGATAAAATAAATATTGATTATTGCTTCCGTGCTGGACTGGGAGCGAAAGAAAAACATAAAATGTTCCAGCTGCTTCTCTTCCTGGGCATACTGTAAAAGTCATTTTAGGGACAGAGGTTTTATTGGCATTTTTGTGGGCTATAGGCTTACCCCCTGCCATTACAACAGCCTCTCGCCGTCTTTATTAATACCTCCTTTGACAAACGTGACATCAGATGGTCTTATGACCTCTAGTGTTCTGCCTACCCCACAAGGGATACAGGCGTGAAGTTATGTATGTATGTATTAATTATTTACTGAGTAAACATAACCGAAAGTTAAAGAATTCACTACACATCGCATGGTTACATTAGCGTAATACAATATATACTTAGCGGGTGGTGGGTGCGTGTGGCGGGAACACTACTGTGTGTGTGTTGACTGAGGCGGCGCGTCGGGGAAATTGTAGTAATGTCGCTTTATTTACTCTTTATTTTTTGTGTATATAGGGAATTCTGGTGAAAAATTAAGCACCTACTTTTATCACATAATTATGACCAGATTCAAGTACAGAGTGCTCTCCTTCAGTATCTAAAATTTGTAACCAGTCACTCTGTATAAATAAAATTAGAGACGATACTATGGAATGGGTATTATAGCTTCGCAATCTCTTAAGAAAAAACTTAATAATATTATATTTTATTTATTTTCAGGATCAATTTGGATTCGTGTCCAAGTATAACAGATATATCACTAAAGGCCTTATCCGATGGATGTCCGGTAAGTTTAAAAGCTCCACAGATACTATTAACCATCTGTCATTTTCAACCGGTTTCAAAAAGAGGAGGAGGATCTCAATTCGTTGCGTATGTTTGTTACCTCATAACTTTTGATTGAGTTAACCGATTTTGATGATTCTTGTTTCATATGATAGAGAGTATATAAATTTCATTGAAATCGATTGAGTACTTCATGTTTTTTTTTTAAATATGTATGAATTCGGAGATCCTTTACCTTGACGACATTCTACTTCAGCCGAAGTTTTGACGTGAAGTCGGTTTTTTAATGTTTTTTGTTGACATTGACGTTTACCCACAGATAATAGTAACGACCTATCAATTTTGACATTGACATTTACGTGTTTTTGTTTTCAGTTATTTACACACGTGAACGTATCGTGGTGTCAGTCGATAACGGAGAACGGGGTGGAGGCGCTGGCAAGAGGGTGCCCGAAGTTAAAAAGTTTTATATGCAAAGGTAAAATAGATTTACTCTTTTCGTGTCAATTTTCCCTAAATTATTGACCAAAATCTAGCCTCTTCCAGAGCATTAGTGGTAGCCAGAGGAATAGGTCATTTTGAGTGCAAATGTCAGGGCATGATGTGTAGTTATGTAAGTGTGCCATTGACTGAGTAGGTGCCCCGCAGTCACACGTGGTGGTATCTGAGTAACTTCATTTTTTAAAGTGTCCCGGCAGCGACCGATTTGTGTGCGCAGCCGGTTAAGGGATTTCCAGGTCGGGTAGGGCTGGTCATATCCCGGTGCTAGGTTTTCAGCAGGTTGGACAAAGAGGCCCAAGTTCTTCTGATCGCCAGATTTTTAGGTGTTTTTTTAAACCCATTATCCCATACCCATTATGAGTTAGTAAACAAGATTTGGGGGAGGCCTATGTCCAGCAGTGGACGTCTGCTGGCTGCTGCTGATGATGAAACAAGATAAACTCAACTTATGTTAGGTCTCAGATTTATTTTGCACTTTTGTCTAAGTGTTTTCTCATGTTTCATTGCTGCGCAATTTATAGTATCTTATAGTATTCGAAAAATAAAATAAATAAAATCCCCAGACAATGACAAAGACAAATCACACCAACTGCATAGCCCCAAAGTAAGCATAGCTTTTGTTATGGGATACCATGTAGCGAACTAGAGGGGAACCTAGAATATAAATACATAAATAGATAAACACCCAGACATGGAACATTTTTATTTCTTGTTCCGTGCGGGAATCGAACTCGCAACCACTGGCGTTTGCGGCAGACAGTTTTAGCCATTGCCAAAGTGGTCCTGCGCTCCAATAATACTAATTACTGAGAGGTGATATTTGGCGGCACAATTTATATGAAGGGCGGTTTCTAGCCGGTCGGACCCTGAGGAAGCGTTGGTTGTGTCATGAACTTTTATTTCGACGACCACTTTGGCGATGGGGTAACACTGTCTGCCTCAGACGCTAGAGGGCGCGGGTTCGATTCCCGCACGGAACAAGAAAAGAAAATGTTCCGGGTCTGGGCGTTTATCTATATATGTATTTATATGCTAGGTTCCCCCCTAGTTCGCTACATGGTATACCACAAGCTCTGCTTAGTTTGGGGCCATGTAGTTGGTGTGATTGTCTGCGGATTTTATGATTCTTGGCTCAGACTATAGTTCCACTGTGTGGCTTTCATTATAGAATCTTATTAAAGACGAGTGTTTGCCCGCGACTTCGTACACGCATAAACTCAAAAGTCCTATATTTTCCGTTCCCGTGGGAATTTAGGGAATTCCTTCCTTAGTGCACCCCTACATCCCCTAAAGAATGTATGTTCCAAATTTCAGCTCTCTACGCCCAGTAGTTACGGCTGTACGTTGTCTGTCAGTCACTCAGTCAGTAACGGAACAGTTTTATATATATTGATTACTTTGATGCTACATAGTTGATGTTTGTATAATTGTTGTGAATCTTGCAGGCTGTAAGAACGTGAACGACAGGGCGATTATAAGTCTGGCCACGTATTGTCCAGAACTTGAAACTCTCAACGTACAGGGATGTGACGTAAGTAAACAGATATGTTATTATTGTGTTAAGCTGTAAATTTTTCACATTAATTAGTATTAATAATTTCACTTTATTGTTGTCAAAATAAAAAATAAATCATTAATTATACTGACCTTAATTTTGGACAAATTTGTTTTTCATTATCGAAATTAATTGCAGGCGTTAGCCTTACAAGGATATTAAAATGAATAACGGGCACCTACTTGTTCTTAATTTTCTGTAATGTATTCAAATATACCTAATAATTTAATAAATAAAGAAAATCAAAACCCAACCCTGAGTTTGGACTTTTGATTTTCTGTCAAAGATCGGTAATGTGCATCACATGTAAGAACGAGGAGGATAAATCTGACCAATTTTATTTAATTTGACCTATAATTAACCATCATTCTTATCAGCCATTTAAATTCGAATATCCAAACACCCTGTATTCTCTCCCACAGAACATAACAGACGCCTCAGTGTCAACTTTAGGCAGTCAGCTGCGATCGCTATGTGTTTCCGGGTGTACCCGGCTAACGGATGCGTCGCTAGCGTCATTAGGTGCCAAGTGTACAGAGCTAGTGAGTCTACAACTAGCGCAGTGCGCTAGCCTTACGGACCAGGGGTTTCAACAGCTAGCTAAGGTACGTAGTTAGGGTTGTTAATGCTTCATATGTAAAAAGATAAGTCATAAATTTAATTGTAAGTTATTTATAAAGAAAATCAAATGTTTAGGCATGTGGGAACGGCTTGACGTGCCTGGATAAGCACGTCGTCAAATATTACCGTTCTGGCGCGGCGGTGATGTGTTCTTCGCTAAATATCTCAGCTCTGGCATTTATTTGAGGTCAAAAGCAGTCGTCAGAAGCGGCAAATTAATTTAATTAGTTATTGTGCTTATAAAATATAAAAAAACACGTCTATTGCCAAAAACTGTAAACAAAACAAGACAACAAAGCTTGCTAAGTTTCCTTGCGATTGATATAAATCTAAGTTAAACAACTAAAATGTTATCTTGGCGTTAAGAAAATGTTTGAATTATTATTAAGATTTTTGAGCGAATCAGGGAAAATTTAAGAGAGAAGTGGTGTCCTTAAGTAAATGTCGAATATTTAAAGATTTGTTCGATGTTTTGCTGTGAAGACCATTTTAATGTAAGCAAAAAAGAAATCTACATATATTTTTTGATCTCAAAATCTTGGTTATAAGTATTGAAAAATAATAATAAAAAAACCCCAGACAATCACACCAACTACATGGCCCCGAGGTAAGCATAGCTTGTGTTATGGGATACCATGTAGCGAACTAGGGGAGAACCTAGAATATAAATACATAAATAGGAAAACCAGACCAGACACGGATAATTTTTTTTCTTGTTCCGCGAGGAAATCGAACCCGCGACCACTTGCGTCTAAGGCAGACAGTTTTACCCCATCGCCAAAGTGCTCTTTTCGAACTTATATTTGTTTAGTTACAAGTGATACGTACAATACCAATATAACTTTTCTTGACACATGATTTTAAACTTTGTGCCAGCCAGTGATGACGTCGTCACCGTGCAATTTTCAAAAATGAATATCAAATAAAACTATTCCAATTGGTCATTCAAAATACCTTCAGTATAAATGAAATACAATAAAAATAACTGTCAAAATATGTTGAACAATGCTCATTGATAATCTTAAAATGTTGTCACAGACCTGTAAGATGATAGAGCGCATGGATTTGGAAGAATGCGTGCTGATCACCGACAGCACACTCGTGCACATCGCGATGGGCTGTCCTAGACTGGAGAAATTGGTAAGAATACTATATTGTTAAAGTTTTATTCTTTAAAATAATTTATTTTCGTAAGCACAAAATTTTCGAAGAGATTTATATACAGGGTTAATTTTAATCAACGCATCATCTCTTGCGGGCAGTCTCTCCACATCAATCCCAACAACATTTGTTCTACGACTTTATACAAATCTTGATAAATAACACAAAAAAATAGAAACAAAAAATTTTTGCTCCATACTGTACATTTTTTAAGAAGTACCTACCTATTATGATTATGAAGCGATATTTTACCGCACAAGGTGCGTGGCATACCTACGCTCAGAGTAAATAGAGTTACGTCTCTATACAGAGGCTATAAATATTTAATGCATGGAAAACTAAAATTTAAAAAAAAATATTTATTTTAAAAAGTTGTAGAACAAATGTTGTTGGGATTGATGTAGAGAGGCTGCCTGCAAGAGGTGATGCGCTAAATAAAATTAACCCTGAATACTCGTATTAATGAAAAACAGGACCACTTTTTAGTAAAGTCATCAAAGTTGATTGAGATATTAAAACAAGAAAACATCAAATAAATGAAAAATGTGATAAATAAAAATTACCCGACCAGGATTCGAACCTGGGACCTCTCGTTTGCCGGACGAGTGCTCTTCCAACTGATGCAATGCTTCACTGCTTGCTTCACTTTTACTGGGATTCACAATTTCTGTAAAGAAACTGATCTCGGGTGGTCTTAGCTGCAAAGCTTATACCATAAGTTGGAGCTACGTTAGCAATATAACGTAAAAACAAAAATGTGGTAAGTAATTTCGAGGCGAAGCGCCAGGCCCCGGTAGCTCAGTTGGAAGGCACTCGTCTGGCAAACGAGAGGTCCCAGGTTCGAATCCTGGTCGGGTAATTTTTATTTATCACATTTTCATTTATTTAAGAATAATTGAGCATTTTAAATGCAAAAAAAAACTCAAAAATATTATTAAGAAAACATCAAGTTAAATTGTTTTTGAAAAATACATCGACTAAATACATTTGTTTTATATCGGAATTTGTTAAATTTTATTTACTTGTATAAATTATTTATCTTTTTGCATTATATTGAACATAACAGTTTCTTAAAACCTGCGTAAAAATGTATAAATTCAAAACATTCTTTATCGGATTTCATCTCATTTAATTTAATTTAAATTGGACGTTTCAGTGCCTGACTACTTCGTGAAATCTTAAGATCCAGTTAAAAACTTCATTAATTTTAAAACATAGCTTTAATTTTCATTCTAGAGAAGCAGTTTCGACTTTAATTTACAAAATTATATTGTGTTATTTTTACTTGTTTTCGCAGACTTTATCCCACTGCGAGTTGATCACGGACTATGGAATCAAACAGTTGTCAATGTCACCTTGCGCTGCTGAGCACCTCACTGTACTGGGTGAGACATCTATACTAATATAAAATAGCTGCAAATTTTGTTTGTTTGGACCAAGGATATAACGATATCTGTATATACCGAAACGATAAGGGTTTTCAACCTTAACGATACGTTCCGACTACCTTTTTTATTTTTTAAATATACCGGTATTTCTTGCACACAAACAAATCGCAATGCAACCCTATTTGCGCTACTTTACAATAGTTTTGCGATTCATAGTTATGGTGTGTAGTTGCAGCTCTTTTTTCCCCACACTGCGATATTGACAAAAAATAACTTAAATAAATACCTAAACAATTTTTTTTTTTTTTCAAATTTCGTTTACCTTTTTATCTAAAAACCTTTATAATAAGGTAAAAACGCATACATTGCGGTAATCTTTTAATTCGGTAGTCGAAACAAGCGGTAATCGTTTTTAAATCCCAGATTTGAACAAAAAGTAACTGGCGGATTAGAAAAAATCTTTATGCATTAAATAGCCCAGCTTTTGTGTCAAATTATATGCTAATAGCAATATTATATCACGACGTTTCTATCAAAGCTACAAAGATAAAATTGCCGTGATTACATTTCTAAATTTAATAATATAAGGTAATTTATTTATTACAACACTGTGGATTTTCGTTGATACAAAGGTTGTCTGGAAGGGATAGATTTATAGATAAAAATACTAAATAAAATTACCCTGACTGGGACTTTTGCGGGCTCTACCAACTTAAGATAAATTAAAGTGATAAAATACTTTAACTAACTTTTACTGATTTAATTTACTGGTTTTCAATTCGTGTGTATGTTTTTTTTTGTGTAATTGTTACACGATTTTGAGGATAATTATGAATTGATTTTAAATATTCTTGTTTCATATTATAGCGTATACTTCAGAGGTGGTCCCATATAAATTTCATCGAAATCAATTGAGTAGGTACTTCATGAAAAAATTTCAATTATTTAAAAAATATGTATGAGTACGGAGAATATTTACCTTGACGACCTTATACTTCAGCCAAAGTTTTTAACGTGAAGTCGGTTTTTTAATGCTCTGCATTCGTTGATTATTCACGATTCACAATTAAAATAAAACACTTTTAACCGGATTCATCCCGTACCATTTATACTTTACATTTTAACTCGACGTTTCGGTGTATTTGCAGACCTCGTGGGCAGTCGCTTCGTGACCACGCAATAGATTCGTTTGAAAAGTGTTTTATTTCACGTTTCGTGTTTTATAATTGTATGAAATGTAAATAAACATAAACCTCCGCAGGCTTAGACAACTGTCCTTTAGTAACGGACGGAGCACTGGAACACCTGACCACATGCCACAACTTGCAGCTGGTCGAGTTATACGACTGTCCCTTGGTCACTAGGAACGCTATTCGGAAGTTGAGGGTAAGTATTCATTTAAATGTTTTTTTTTTACATTGTCAGATCACTAAAGAGTAATTTTCACGGTCCATACAGTATCTGACTCTTTTTGCTAGGTATGAGAATGTATAAAGATGATATTGCCATTGAAATGCTGCCTGTTTATATCCAAACTATTGCAGAATTGATTTAATTTCTTAGAAAAGATATCGGGATTTTCATTTCAAGTGGATGATACTAGTAGTCTATTGAGTAACTTGAGAGGGTAAAATATTAAAATCCTTGCTGCGGCTTCTAATATAAGTAAATGATTTGGAATTAACCGAACATGAGCTATTATTTGCACTATATGTTGTTTTAATACATTTCAAGTGTTGTCAAAAATCTAACAAGTCAGCTATGAACATTACTCTTTACTATACCCGGCGCGGCGAACCTTGATCCCTATGACACTGACAGTAATTTCCACACTTTTGCAGTAACGTTCTGCAAAAAATACTTCGTTGGGTATTTATTAAAACATACCTTACGAAGTAACTTTTGCAGAACGTAAACGTAAAGTGTGATTGACATAATTTCTTGTAAATGTTATGAATTGTTATAATTCCAATGGAATATCATTGTATTGGAATATAGCTACGTAAAATAAATAAATGCCATTTTTAGACGCCTCCAATACGATTCTAATGTAACGGTGACGGCACTACAAGGTTGTGTTGTGGAAATTACTGGCAGTGTCATAGGGATCAAGGTTCGAAGCGCCGGGTATAATACAGGTTCCTTCATACGATAAAGAAGTTTTTTTACCTTTAATAATAATATTCAATAAATTTATTGACTTTCATATAAAAAGTAAGTATATGAAAAGAAATTCGATGATACATGAAACAATCTATGATAACATTAATGCTAGGTACAAAGCACCGAACAGAAATTTATTTGACAGTGAATATAACTTATTGAATAAGATAAGGTAAAGTTACTCACAAAAAAAATGCCTCAATATAAAAATCTATCTAAATAAAAAAGTATACAGAAAAGTACAGCATAGACACTGTGTCAAAAAGATATTATTTTCTTGTTTCTTAGTTTGAACGAATTTATTTATTTATTTATTTATTGATAAAACACAAAAACAAATTACAACCAAAATTAAAATTAAATGTTAAACAAAAAGTATATTTGTAATTGAAATCTGAAACTGCATTTCAGGTTTGAAAAGTAATGTTGCTTATAATATAACCTATCTTTTGAAGGAGTTTTATGAAATTTTGTCAAGAAATTGCATACATACATAACGTCACGCCCAAATCCCTTATACTCTGGCAAATAATTTAATGCAGTAAAATCACAGCTCCAATGCGCCCACTATAGGGAAGAAAAAAATAGTGATGCGTTCATTTTATTCATTTTCGATTCATTTTCTCATTTCTAAAGCTGAGGTGCTTTACGTCACTTACTTTTTCGTTGTCTAAAAAAATTATAAAAAACTAATTTCACTTCTACTGTGACCGTTTTAAAGCACAAGGTATGTTTGGTAATTATTTATTTTCGTTGAAGTTACTGTAAAGATGAACACATTTACTTATACATTTGTTTAAAATTTTATTCTAAACGAATGAAAAAGAACCATTCAAATTTAATCATTCTCATTCAGTACCTTACACTACGTAGATTATAACTGGTATAATTATTTTTCTTTTTGACGTTTCGATCTGTCAGTTTACTGCAATAAATTATTTGCCGGGGTATAGGTATGTGGTAGGTCGAACACCAGAGGCTTTTGAGGTAGTTAGAAAGCATTTGATGTCACTTTTGACACGTTTGGAGGAATTATAAAGATCGGGAGAGACTATTGTAGTGACAAGGGGTCAGCCTGTCGCCCACAAAAACGCCAATGAAACCTCTGTCCCGTAACTGACTTTTACAGTATGCCCGGGAAAAGCAGCTGGTACATTCTATGTTTTTCTTTCGCTCCTAGTCCAGCATGAAAGCATGTCAGTCAAGAAATTTCGATATGAAATACATAATTTAACGCAATATATCTATTCGTCCACAGAACCAACTGCCCAACATAAAGGTGCACGCTTACTTCGCGCCCGTGACGCCGCCCGCGGCGCGAGCCCCGCGGCCGCGCTACTGCCGCTGTTGCCACATCATATGATGGCCCGGCGCAGGCGGCGCCGCGGCACTGGCCTAGTGCGGGCGCCCGGAAACTTGAAGAATTTGTGTATAGTGAAAAAAGTAAAAAAAAACCCATGCGTGATACCGGGGGGTTTGAGTGAAATGTGCGGGTTTTTGTGTTAAAAAGCAGGGTCTTTGTGAAGTGAAAGTATTTTTTGTTGTAGTTATTGAGTTTTGTTAGTACAGGTCTGTATTAAATTAGATGACTGATGAACAGTTTTTGGCGTGCATCTAGAACAGATTTATAAAATTATAGGCTTATATGTAAAGGTATTAAAAGATTAGAATGTACTTGCTGCTACTCAAATAACATTAAATATTGCAATTCAAGCCCGTATGGGTTGAATTGTTAGGTCTATCTTTTTATAAGTCTGTGTTAGCAACATTTTTTAGTCATTATTTTTTTCTTTTTTTTAATGACAAGTTTCATTATTCATACAAATACTGTTTAATTACTCATAAAATATGTATTATAAAAAAAATGCGAATTATAAACGCACTTTAAAAAATCCATTTGAACAAAAAATAATGGGGTATAAAAAAATACTAAATTGTGTATTTACAGTGATTTTTTTATTTTATTTATGACACAATGAAATTATTTTGAAATGGAATATTTACTTATCAGCTTTATTTAATTAATTGAGGATTAAAACTTATTATAAAGGGTGGCCTTAAAGATGGTTACAAAATGTATTGCAACTAGCTTTTGCTATATCAATATAGGTATAAAAATAAACCTAAATAATAGATATTGACCAAACCCTGTGCTGAGTCAAAACCAAACATAGTAAAAATATACTTTTATGTTTTTTTAATAGTAAGATACAATGATAATGGCTGGTCCTAATTTTTTTCTAGTTTCATATTGCTAATATGATGTATATTTTTTAACAAAACGCAAAGTAAACAGTATCTGGTCGTTTAAAAAAGCTTCTGTAGTATAATAATGCAGTTTTGGTTGGTAGGTTCATTTGACATTAGTTATATCAAATTAATGGGACTTCAAACACAGCAGTTTCTAACAAAAACTAATTTTGAAAACTCATAGTTTAACTTAAGATTAGAGAGTGTATTAGATGCTTAAAATAAGCAATGAAACACATTTTATACATGCATCAAAATAAACCTTTAGGTTGACCGTCATGTTCGGTACCCATCATTGCAACAATATAAAACCATACTTTTATTAGCTTTAAATTTAAATATGTATGATATATAGTTTGGGTTATTAACTATTTTTTATAGTTAAAAATGTAATGCAGGTAAAATGTGAATGTTATTCTTCATATGTTGAAACAAATATTGAAGTAAATCTACTGCCTTTTCTGTCCCACACCGGGTAGCTAATGATTCCGAGCTATACCCTATCTTTATGTAAAATTTCACTATAATCTGTCAAGCTAATTCAGTGCGAAAGTTTTACTATCATCCATCCATACATACTTACTTTCATGTGTATTATAATAAGTAGGTAGTAGGATTATGGATTTCATATAAAATCTATTCTTGTATTCTGAGATATGATTTAACTTTGATTTTAAATTAGAGAAATGATTTCAAGCGACAAAATAAGAAATATGTATTGGGTAACTATTTTTGTGGCAGACTTTATTGACCTCTCAGATATTTTTACGATAGGTACCGTAATCAGTGGGATATGCATGTTCTAAGTCAATCCAATTTTGTTTTCTGATAATGCCATTTTATTTCTTTTAAAATAATGACATCTATTTTAAACGTCGCATTTATATTAACACCCTGTATAAATATAGAAAAATATTGTTTTTAACTAATTTTTTACTGTAACAATTAGTTAATAAACTTGTGATTGTATTGTTAATAACATTTAGAATAAAATATGCAATATTTAATTATACCTATTGATAACAATCTAGTGGACTATATGACTATAATTATAGTTTTAAGTTTATATCTTAAGACATATGTTATTAATTATTACCATGTAATTAATATAGTAAATTTTTTATTTTATTTTTGGCTTCTTATTTTATTTGGCTCTTTTTTTTGCATTTGAGATACCTACCACATTTATACACCGTGATATTTCAGTGATCTTGCAAACGCATCTGGGTTGATGTATTATTTGACCACGACATGGGTATAAAAGTGGTATAGTGGTAAAGTGGGTAGGTACGGATTATCTACGCAAATCATTCATGGTTCGAGCAGTATGTTTGTGTAAGGAACTTCCTTTAAATATACTCACCGGCACGGAAACTTGGCCACCTATAAAATTCTTGGTAACCTCACTTTTCTTTATTAAACCTCACAGGACTTGGTTCATTCCGATTTTTAAGGAACATAAATATTTTTAAGGAAAGTAAGAATATTTCGTTAATACATAAATAATAATTACATACCTATGAGCTGCCCTCAGCGCTTTTGTATGTCCTTAAACTGTCAAACTAAAAGTGACATTTCAACTTGTATTGAGAACAATATGAAGGAAAAAGGTGTTGCCTACAAGTTTAATTTATTTTGTACATATTAAAAAGTAGGTAGAAATTTCTAGAAATGTTAATGATATCTTTTAGACATAACTATGAAGTTGTAATTTATGTATGGTACGAGGTCATGTCCGTAGTCTTATACATTTACGGATCTCGCCTTTCGCCGTCTCATCAACGTTCTATGGGCCGTCTAAAGTTGACTAAAAGTCAAATACACCACACAAAGCACAAATGCTTTGTAATACTTACCACAAAAATATCACGGTGTACATTACTATACATGTATTTTCAATGTAATAATATTCGCAAATTATACCTACATGAAGAAATATCTCTGTAGGCAACGAGTATGATTTTAAGATATTACTATTTCCCATACCTACCTAGAAAAAGAGTGCAGAAAGATAAAGGTGAATGAGCTATGGTCGTATTACGTACACTGGAGGAAAACTATTTTTGACGACCACTTTGGCGATGCGGTAAACCTGTCTGCCTCAGACGCCAGTGGTTGCGGGTCGATTCCCGCACGAAACAACAAAAAAAAACCGTGTCTGGGTGTTTATCTATTTATTTATTTATTTATTTTATTTATTTATTTATTTATTTATTTATTTATTACAAAGTCCACAGCTCTTAATAATTAATTATTACAAACATAAAAATAGTACATATAGCCAATTATGGATTTACATTATTTAAAATGGATTTACATTATTTAAAAATTCTAAAAATTCTAAAATTCAAAAATTCACAGCAATGTATAAGAAAAGAATGGTATAGAGTGAGTGTAAGATGTGTAATGGTGTGAATGTGTGTTTTGAAGTGAAATCAGTTATTGAGAGCTTTACTAACTTTTCTTTTAAAAGTCCTTTTAGGGTCGTGAAAAAGGTCCATTAATTCAGCAAACAAGGTATTGTATGTTTGTTGAATTCGATTTATAACTGAGTTTTGAGATTTGTGATATTTATATTCTAGATTCCCCCCTAGTTCGCTACATGGTATCCCATAACACAAGCTCTGCTTACTTTGGTGCCATGTAGTTGGTGTGATTGGCTGGGGATTTTATGTATTTATTATTTATTCATTGTTTTACAAAAAAGAGAACGATCAAGAACACGATATACAGGGTGATTGGAAAATGACCCGCCATAAGCTAAACGTTTATACGAGGTCATTTGCTTTTGTTTGAAGCCTACTTTCTATTCGTAAAGTCGTATGGTTTTGGAGAAAGGGATAATTTAATACTTTTTGATATATTTCCAAATACTTTACGTTTTAACTCGGCGTTTCGGTAACTTTATAGACCCTGGAGGAAGTAGGAAGTTTATATTTAATGTATTTTATTTATTGTAATGTATCGTGAATAGACACACCTAATTATATTTAGTATGTATAGCAGCCGCGCGCAGGTTTTCTTGATAAATTTGTATGAACGGACTATCTAATGCGAAAATTATTCTTTTCATGTATAAAATTTTTAAGTAATCTATAAATACGTGAATTCGAGGTGTCTCTTTATAGTAACATTAATGAAAATAATTAATTACACAAACACTTAAAACGGTTGTTGAAGTAAAATAAGTTTTTTCTATTTTTAAGTTCAACGAAAAAGTAAATGACGTAAAGCATCCTCACTCTGGAAATGAGAAAATAGAAGTATAAAATATTTTGTAAGTTAAAATATTTTTTTTCTAATTAGACGATAATAAAAAAAAATCGTTCACTTAAACCATATCTCAATTTTTTTTCTTCCCTAAAGTGGGCACACTGGAACTGTAATTTTACTGCATTGAATTGTTTGTCAGCGTATACTTAGGTGCAATGGAAGTCGGCTACGTAGATTATACCCACCTATGGTCGTTTGCAACGTAGCTTTACTCACAATCAAACATTTAAGTACATATTTACTTATTGGGTAAGACATAATGTTTTCGTCCGAGTGTTTTACTCTAACATGTGCTTATCTTGTACCTAATTAAAATACTTAGACTTGAATATTATCGATGTGTTCATATAAATAACATCATACTTATAGCCTAACTGTAAACCTTAGTAAAAATATTTTTACATTCAAATGCAGTTATAATCGCGTAACTTATGTATACTGTAACTTATACATAAACTTAAGTAATTTCAGTTTTACCAGTTTACATTAGTACTACTAGTGACATGTAAAGAAAGTGTGAATATGTCAACTTATGCGATTCCCACGCTATCAGGGCACTGAACAACACACTGACGCAAGTCCTTGTGGAAGTGCGGTTCTGCATCAACGTGCAGGTGTTTGACGCACTCACGCGCATAGTTGCGTCGTTCCGTTTCGACTAATTTCATTCAATTTCACATATCGATTAAACCAACTAATAAAGGGTGCTAACTCATTTTGGGCGAAGTTGAACGACTGTTACAGAAAAAAAAATCAGATAAGTTGAATTTAAATTCAAATAAAGCTCTAAAGTAGGTACAGAAGGCAGCAGATCAAGCGTTACATTACCCGTCAAATTTCCCTGACCAATTTTGACTTAATGTCGAGGGTTTAGAGTTTAGATTCAATTAAAAAAAATTTGACGCTTGATGTGTTACGCAGGATTTGTAACGCTTGATGTGATGCCTTCTGTACTTATTTTCGAAACTACAGTAATATATGGCCTTCAGGCTTTAAAATTTATAAAGATTTGGTACGACTGTATTAATTTACCTGAATCTGAAATGTCCGGGATTAAGATTCGCATTTAACATAATAATATTTTTTGATTTTTTTTTCACAATTTAAAAAAAATACACTTTTTAGAGTACTATTTAATTGTGATAATCACTACTCATGTAGTCCTTGCTGTTGTGTCACTTTGTTCGTACTTTTACATAGTAAATGTTGTTAAACATGCAAGTAGATGTAATAAAATCATTTTATTCTTATCAACAAAGAAGAGTGTTTGCTGCGTATGTTATCCAAATAAAACCCACAAGGTAAACCCAATTCTGTAGGGCTTAGTAGAGTGAAACTTTAAGTATTTCTCCTGTCAAGTTACTTTTTTGCTGACCTTACCTCTAGGAGTAATATAAGTATTGGTAAGATATTTAATATCATGATTGTGATGTTCCCTTAGTGATCAAATAATAGAATAGGTAAATCTACATTTAACTTGATAATAAGAAATATTTTTGTATCCTATGCTTTTAGTAACCATTTACTTAAATAATATTATGTTAATGTTATATGAAGGTAGTTGTTTACTTAAATTCTTAAGCGAATTCCTGTGTAAGAATCATACGAAGTAAATTGTTGTATGTAACAAAAGTGTCTTTCATTTAAGTCATCATATCAACACCCTTTATTCACCTCGCGCTAAAATCAATGGAGAAGAAAACAAAAAGCTCTAAATAGATGTCGCTTCATACGCTTGACCCATAGCAAACTTGTCAAATGAACAAGTTGTTACCGAAATTGCTTGTTCAGTGTTCTTTTTTGCGGTAAATCTATATAATATTTTATTTTTCTGTATCAAAATGTGGAAAATGTGGACCGTACTAAGAACATTTACACAAAAGTTTAAATCAAGTATATCCACATTTTAGCAAGTGTACGTATATCCCAAGAGAAACTGTGGTATCAATTTTCTATAAAACTTGTGACTACGCAATGATGCATATCTAATTTTTCAATAAAAATCACTATAAAATTAACTTTTACTATGGTATTTGACAGTTGTTATGGGTCAAGCATTATCAGGACTTGGCAGTTTTCTACCCCATTGCAAGTAGGTACAACGTTGCAAATTTTTCAATCGAATCCGCTAACGAACTTCGAATCACGAAATGACGATGTATGTAAGTCCGAAAGTTTACTGTAGCGACGTATGGACAGAGGTTTTAGTGGAGATTTTTTGTGGGCGATAGGCTGACCCCCTATCACTGCAATAGGCTCCACCGATATAATCACGGAATACAGAAAACTATAATTAGGTAGGTACTCCAAATTTTTCAAACGTCTGACATCTGATGGTTTTATAATCTCTAGTGTTCTGCCTACTTTTTTTTAGCTTTTGCACTAATAATGCTCAATTATTCTTAAACAACTGAAAGAATATGCTAAATAAAAAAATAGAATTCATTTAGCATATTTTTTAGTTATTTTAATTTACGTCAGAAGGTTGTAGTGTAGTGGTATTCTTTGTCATGAGCCATTGATTGTGTTTTACACGAGACCTTATTTACAAAATAATAATAATAATTTTCTGTCCCTCTTGCCCTGATCCCCGACCGACGACTGGTCAAATTGTCGGGTCTTTCCGCCGAAAGGCGTGTAGCTTTAAATATAAATAATAATAATAAAGGGGAATTAACATATGCATCGGATATCAAATATAATAACGTAGGTGTATCTCAGGGAAGTTTACTGGGTCCTCTCCTTTTTCTTATAAACGACTTACCCCATGTAACAAACTTTAATATAACATTATATGCTGATGACATTTCAATAGTTACATACATAACTTCACGGCTGTATCCCTTATGGGGTAGGCAGAACATCAGAGGTTATAAGACCAACTGATGTAACGTTTGACTAATGAGGTATTATAATGATTGCGAGAGGCTATTGCAGTGACAGGGGGTCAGCCTATCGCCCACAAAAATGCCAATAAAACCTCTGTCCCTTAACCGACTTTTACAGTATGCCCAGGAAGAGAAGCAGCTGGCACATTCTATGTTTTTCTTTCACTCCCAGTCCAGCATGGAAGTCCATTTTTTCCATTTCAATAGTTATTCCGAATAATTCTAATGCTAATTATATTTACGTCATTAATGATACTATTTCTGACATTTTACATTGGCTTCAATCAAATAATTTCACATTAAATATTAATACTTTTTAAATAGAGGAGCTAGACCTTGACATTGTGTCTAATTATGAACAAATAACGGAAGCTAGAATTACAATATTTCTTCGAATTTGATCAATTTCTGACATGGAAATCACACATCGAAAAGGTATGTTCGAAAATAAATGGGTTTGCATATGCGCCATGGAAAATGGCTAAAATATCCAGTAAGGACAGCTCTCATAGCCTATTTTGGGTATGTTGTTTCTATTTTAAGGTATGGGGTCTTGATTTTGGGTAATTCTGTTACCTCTGAGAAAGTTTTTATTGCACGAAAACAGCGCGTAAGAGGTATTGCTGATGTAGATTCGACCACCACCTGCAAGCCGTTATTTAAAGCAATGAAACTGCAAATTTTTCCTTGTCTATATATTTTTGAATGTTGTATTTTTATTTTATTAAATTCGTCTCACTCAAACCGTCATACCGATCGGTCGCGTTTTTGAAGTGTAGTACGTACGAGTAATTTCGAGTGAGGCAAAATGACCTCTAAAAAAGTGAAATTTACAAATTGTAACATTGTTATAAATGAAGTTCTTGCGTTTGTGAGCAATAGAATTGATGTAATGGATGAAGTGAGCATAAGCCGTATCTGCGTCAGTGCATTCACGGAATTGGATATCACAGAGGCAAAGAATTTATTGTTATTGTCTTTGGCAACCTCTAGGCGTAAGAGGATAAGAAAGCGGAGTGGAAAAACATTGCGCGAAATTGATGACATAATATGTGTGTTAAAAGAAGTGGATCCGGAAGATATTCCGATTTTTGTCGCGCGAGAGCTACACAAGCTGCCGCCGGTGCTGTTCGACCATGTCGATGTAACGAAGCTGCTCAAGGATATTTTGTTAATACAACAAGACATGAAACTAATTAAAGATCAATATGCGACCACCGAGCAGTTATACGACCTGAAGACTGAATTGAAACAGTTAAAAACAAGTATGTATAATACACAACATAATAATATTGTAAATAAACAGCTCAGAGGGGCCACTTTTCCCTCGATTTTCGAGTATAATTAAGGATCAAACGAACTTACCAAGTGAAGTTCGATCACAATTATGTGAACGGCTTAATTCGAAGCGATTTAAAGTTAACATGTTGTAGTAGTACTTCCAAGCATCAGCCTTGCACGGTTTTCAGAGACACGTTTTTTTTTTTTTTTTTTTTATTTGGCAACCCTGATCCCCGCTCTTGAACTCCTCTCCACTTACTTCCTCTCATCATCCCTCCTCAATAATCATTTTGTTTAGAGCTAAGTTCCTAGGTAGTACCCATAAAAATAATTCACATTAATTATGGGTGGGTGATATTACTTTAAAGGAATACTGTTTGGGCGGGTTTATATCAATCGCTTCGAATTAAGCCGTTCACATAATTGTGATCGAACTTCACTTGGTAAGTTCGTTTGATCCTTAATTATGTTTCACTGCTTAATTCTTTGCGATTTAAAGTTAACATGTTGTAGGATGTTCAGAGTATTTTAATGTGAATTATTTTTGCAGTATAGGTATAAGTAAAATTGTTAGAGTATAACCAACAGTAATAAATCACAAATATACATCTATTTATTCTAATGAGTTACATAAAATACTAGTTGCAAATTGATTGGCATCCGATACAATTTCTTTGTTGTAGAATTTGGCAAATACTGAGGATGTATTACTCCATCCTGCGGTTTTCCGTATGACATCAATATTGACACCGACTCTGCTAGCAGTGGAAGTGGCCGCATGGCGCGTGCTGTGCGCGCTAAACACTGATGTGTCCACGCCACTGCGTTGTAAAGTATATTTGATACAGTGACTCAAAGTTTGAGACAAACTTTTAAGTGAGGTCTTTTGTGGCTAATAAATAAAGTGTCACAACTACGTAAACCACTCGTTTTATTTATATAATCTAAAATGCATCTGGCAGGGCATATTGCAGGATTTGTATGAAAAAATGGTTGCCTTAGAAGGGGTTGAAAGGAGTTTGGTTTTGAAGTTTTTACTAAGTCAGGTATTTTAACGAAGATTTCTGTTCTGTTTTGAGTTATATTATTTATTTTAATGAGAGAAAATGTTTGTACTCTTTGCGCTGTCACCAAACCTAGCACACCAGCGTTTCTTAGAGAAATCTTCTAAACTAAGGCTTTCATTTGGCCATTGAGTGGCCAAATAATTTAACACTATGTTTGGGTCCCAAGAAGTATTATATTTTGGATTGGTGGGCCTCAACTTGTAAACACCCTTCATGAAACGTTTGACTCGATCATCATTTAAGCTATTACCTAACAAAAGAGATAAGGCAGAGCGGTAAGAATTGATGGTCCCGTATTTAGCGCCTTTATCAAAAATATCGGTTAAAAAATGTATTACAATTGGAATAGAAGCATTAAAATAATCATAATTATGTAATCTACAGTAAATTATCCAAGATTTTATGCAAACATCGTACTGTTTGTAAGTATTATTTGCAAGCGAAGCTAGCATAATATCTACTGACCTATTCGATAAATATTTCCTTAGTAATGCTTGCCTGATAATTTCGCGGCAACAAGGCGTAGATTCTTGTGTACACAATCTACAATCTACTGAAAGGAGATGTTAGAAGGTCAATATCTGGTCCAAAATACAAAAAAATTGAAACAGACAACTTTTTAAACATAGGAACCCAAGGTTGACTTGGCCAATATGGCACCACAACAATACCCTCTGCCTTATGACAAATGATTTTCTGCATTAATTTTACTGTAAGCGAGAATGGTGGAAAGGCGCAAAATAACATATTGGTCCATGGCAGTGTAAAGGCATCAACAGCACATGCTTCGGGATCATTTCTCCACGAAACATATTGTTTACACTTAGTATTGGATCTGTTTGCAAACAAATCAATACTGGCATACCAAAGTTGCGAACTATTTCATTAAATGCAATTTGATTTAATTCCCACTCTGTATCCTCGAACTGTTTTCGAGATAATGAATCTGCCTCACAATTATCTTTAGTATTGATGTAAGAAGTGAATAAGATTATTCTACGTTCTTCGAACCATTTCCACATACTTCTAGATATATAATCTAGGTGATCATATTGAATACTGCCCATTCTGTTAATAAGATGTCACAATTAGATAATTCTTTGGTGAAACGTTTCAGAGCTAGAAAGGCTGCTTTTAGTTCCAACTCGTTTATATGACAGGAAGTTTCGTTGTCTTTCCTATATCCACAACATCTAACTGTATCACAATACGCTCCCCATCCCGTAGAGGAGGCATCAGAAAAAAAAATTCTAAAACAAAGTTGTTCGGTTTGAGTGATGAATGGCCTATATCTATGTTTCCTAACCACCAATATAATTCTTCATGTAGGGTAATTAAGATATCAATTGTCTGATCGTAGTTTGGATTTTTTTTTTTTTAATAAACAATTATATTTATATTGTTCAAGCTTTTTTGTATATAACCACGAATAAGTTATTGTTGGACATGCGGAAATTAAATACCTAATGAGTTTAGCGAATTCGCGTAACTTGCATCGTTTTATACAAAGAAATCTATTTATAAAATCTTTCAATTTCATTTTCTTTTCCTCGGGTAGTTTTAAAATCATCTGCTTTGAGTCGAAAGTGAAGCCCAAGAACTTACATTCACGTTTAGGTATTAAACAACTTTTTGAAAAGTTAATCAAAAAACCCAAGCTCTGTAATAGATCTATAGTTGTAGATACATTAGTGACACACTCCGAGTAAGTCTTTCCGATAAAAAAATGTTATCTAAATAAATAACTGAAATCATACCCCGACTACGCAGGTATTCTATAACTGGTTTCATTAATTTAGTAAACACGAGAGGTGCGGTACAAAGGCCGAACGGTAAACAATTGAATTCATATAATATATTGTTGTATTTGAATCGAAGATATTTTTTGTGAGCTTCATTTGTCGCAACAAAGAAGTATGCATGTTTTAAGTCTATTGTCTACAGCAGTTTTCAGTCAATAATTTTGACGCTGTTCTGTAATCTTCCATTTTAAAATGACTAGCAAGTACAAATTTATTTAACTTTTTTAAATTCAATATAAACCTTTTATCACCATTAAGCTTAGGTACAAGAAATATACTGGATAAAAATTGTCCTTCAATATGAGTACATTTCGAGATGGCACCATTGCTTATTTGTTGCTTCTGTGGTATTAATGAAGATGATCCTACGAGTGTTTCGGTAGCTCTTCCCAGAGCTGCTATAGCCACACCAGTTTGTCTTTGCCTAAACATGAGGGAGGAATTCCGTTTAGAGACCGCTTCGATAACTGCCACTTTTGCTTCCGGATTCAGAGCAGGGGCAAGGAGTAGTTGACAATTACTAGGAATAAGATAATCCTCTAGGATTTTATCTCTTGTCTCTTTGGGTAGTCCCTTTAAAAGGATTTCAGACCACCGCACCGGGTTGAAATTTCCTTATGTAAAGGTTTTCCTAGTTCTTCAGCAATTATATTAGCCTTATTGTATGATGTTTAAATAGTAAATAGTAATTATTTTGTACTTAGACTGTAAGATTACTCTGTAAAAAACATTCAAGATTTGTGGCATGAATAAAGAAATTTTATTATTATTTATTATTAATCTTAGGAGCATCTCCCAACATCTCTAAGATATCGCTATCCAATTCTATATCCTCAACATCCATCTACTGGTGGATGTTTTGAGGTAGATGGCACTGAAAAGACGAAAGTAGTCAGCGTCTCGAATAATAATTCGAAAGAAGTGTTTTTAGCACCTACGAGCATAAAATGCAAAAAGTAGGGTAGTCATTTTAGCGATAATGATCACTAAACAAAGAAATTTTCCATAGTCTCGAATAAAGATTCGAATTAGGTAAAGAGGATTGGCGGCCACGGTATCACTTAATTTTAGAGTTTTCAAGCGTATCAAAACCGGGCTATATGTAGTTAATAGGTCAATATGAGACACGTTTTTTCCAACATCTATTGTTGTGATAGTTGTTGGGAATATTTAGAAATACAATAAAATCAAATTAAACTTGCCGAAAGCACATTTTTTAATTTCCCGGCAATAAAAAATAATAGTTGTAAAGTCCTACTGTCAAACTTGAATTAAGCCGACCGCGCCGCCACCCCGTTTCAAACCTCTGGATTGGTTAATACCTGCTTATGTAATGTAATGGTTTCAAAATACGACGCCATGTTAGAAAAGACGGACTATAAATTCCTGTAATTTTTAGGTTAGATTATTGTTTTGACTTTTTATTCCCAACTTCTGTATAAATCTAATAATTATATTCTGATTACTCGTTATCTAAGCAATAAAACGCACATATTAAGTTTGAAGTACGTGAATGCTATGTGAAATAAAAGCGGTACTTACAATGTATGGGACCTTGCCATTCTTCTTTTTGAGTTTTAAACTCGGCTCATTGAAATTCAGTGATAAAGATCATTGAACTGTGTTTTCGAATAAGGATTCGAAAAGTCATTTTAGCGATAATGATCACTAAACAATGACATTTACCATCGTCTCGAATAAAGATTCTTACTAGGTAAATTTGTGAGTTTTAAACTCGGCTCATTCAAATTCAGTGATAAAGATCATTGAACTTTGTTTTCGAATAAGGATTCGAAAAGTCATTTTAGCGATAATGATCACTAAACAATGACATTTACCATCGTCTCGAATAAAGATTCTTACTAGGTAAATTTGTGAGTTTTAAACTCGGCTCATTCAAATTCAGTGATAAAGATCATTGAACTTTGTTTTCGAATAAGGATTCGTAACGCAATTATGCGATGTAAAGAGCCATGGATAGTGATAAGGTAAAAATTTCACTTGGCATTTGCTTCTTTTGAAGCTTTTTTTCCAGTTTTCTGATCTTCTTGCGTATGGTCTCGATGTCTTCATATTTCCTTTTCACCATTTTTACGAATGACAAATAATAAGTTGAGATTTAAATTTTTAAACTATAACACAAACTATTTAACGTTTAATTTAAGTAATAAATTATAGACGCACGTGCGAAGGCTTGAGCACGGAAATACAGAATGATTATTGAGGAGGGATGATGAGAGGAAGTAAGTGGAGAGGAGTTCAAGAGCGGGGATCAGGGTTGCCAAATAAAAAAAAAAAAAAAAAACGTGTCTCTGAAAACCGTGCAAGGCTGATGCTTGGAAGTACTACTACAACATGTTAACTTTAAATCGCAAAGAATTAAGCCGTGAAACATAATAGCAGTCCTATGGGTCTTTCGCCAATGGGTGATAGTGTAATAAATAATCACAATGATGACTACACGTTACTGCGGGACAATGCTCAGATGGTGTATCTAAGTATTGTGCATCCTGATACTGTACCTGACAATAATAAAACTCTGGACCCACAATTGACACAAACAATACGCGAAAGCATTCCGATACCAATAACAAACAATGACTCGCCAGCCGTTACACAAATGAGTCATAACGAAGCTGAGCAATCGTTGCTACGCGCTAACACAAAGAACGTAGCGGCCGGCCGTTCACCGTTACTCCCGACTACGAACGAGCGCGCGCGCATGCCGCCGCTCGAGCTTCCGAAGCGACCCGAACGAAGCCCGGCCGCGCACGCGCAGCAGCCCTGTCTCCGTTACCGTTACACGGTACGCAAGCGACGATTACTCCTGCCGGGCGAAATGATATTATTGGCAATAATATTTCGAATGCACCACCTATGAAACCGAAGATGTTGTCGGATATAGTTACGGGTTGGTGAATGGAAAAAAGATATTCCCAATGATGATTGGGTATGTGTGCAGAGGAAAAGGTATAAAAACCGATTTGAAGGCAATAGGGGTAGTGCTGCACCGAATAAAAATGATAAATTTAGAGCCGCCGATGTGAAGGTTCCAATCTATTTATATAATGTAGCAAAAGAGGCCTCTATAAACAACATAAAAGAATATATTGAGTCTAAGTCAATGTTGACAGTAGAAATAGAAAAAGTTAATATGAAAATACAAAAAGGTTACAGTGCCTATAAGTTGCAGATTCCTAAACATAAATTGGATTTATTCCTAAGGGATGACTTTTGGCCAGAAGGAGTTGTGTACAGACGTTTTTTTGAGTTTAATAAAATAAGATCTGGAAATTCGAGAATCAATAACGATCGCAAACACAGCTCGTAGCACTGTTTTTATAGATTATTATAAGAGTATATATATTAATAGTACCTAATTGACATACATATAAATATATTAGACGGATATTTATAAATAAGACATAAAATAAGTTGGATGAATTATCAGTATAATTAATATTTTAAAAATGGACTACAGTTATGAAAATGTTAAGTCAATCACATTTAATTGTCAAAATATAGAGACTTCAATGGATTGTGTAAGAAAGATGTGTAAGGAGGCAGATGTGATAGCGCTTCAGACCTGGCTGCTGCCACATGACCTAGCGTTCCTAGGTACGCTGGATCAGGAGTTTGCCTACACGGGCAAGTCGGCGGTGGACACCACGACGGGCATACTGCGGGGGCGGCCTTACGGAGGCGTCGCTCTGCTGTGGAGAAAGTCTGTCTTTCCGGTGGTTTCTACAGTGTCGTGTAATAGTGTTAGGCTAGTGGCTATTAAAATAGTGTTAAATAATTGCTCTTTGCTGTAATTTTCTGTGTACATGCCTACGGACTGCAGGACTAATCTTATAGAACTTACGGAGTGCATAAGTGAAATAATAGCCATTATTGAAAGCAGTGATAGTGATTCAGTATTTGTGCCCGGTGACTTTAATGCGCACCCTGGAGAACGATTCGCCCGCGAGTTAGAGACGGTATGTTTAGACCAAGCGTTGACCTGTGTAGATATGGAGCTGCTACATAGTGACACTCACACATTTATGAGCGCTCAGAAAGGTTCCTTAAGATGGTTAGATCATTGTTTAGTGAGTGCTATGGCAAGGCAATTAGTTAAAAATGTAAACGTCATGTATGGACCCTATACTTCTGACCACATTCCGTTGTCAATTACTTGTAATTTGCAATCAATTAAACCTAAAATATGTGTGCCCATAAAAGAACATAACAGAGTTGTATTGGGGGAAAGGGACAGTAACCAAATAGATGAATATGCCTATATGTGTAACACTGACTTAAAAACGATCGATTTTCCTGAAGAGTTTCATGTATGCTCTAAAACAATATGCCATGATGATAATCATAAATACCTAATATGTGAAATGTATAGTAAAATTGTAAGTATTTTGAAAAATAGTTCTGAGTATACCTATATAGATCGAAAGGTTAATTGTAGATATAAACATGTACCGGGTTGGAATAAATACGTTTGTGATGCTCACAGTGAGGCTCGGCGGTGGTACCAGACATGGCTATTGTATCGAAAGCCAAGTAGTGGATACGTTCATGATAAAATGATTGAGACTAGAAAAGTATTTAAGGCAAAGTTAAAATTTTGTAAAGATAACGAGAAACAGATAAAAATAGATATAATTGTTAAAAACCATAGAGGAAAACAATTCAATAAATTCTGGAAATCTACTAATAGATTGAACCCCAAGCCGAGCATCCCTGTGAGCGTAGCGGGCGCGCACAAGCCAGCAGACATTGCTGCCTCTTTTCGGCGTCACTTTGAGGTGCAGCCGCTATTGTCACCCGAGCCACCATCACCAGTGCCCGGTGCTGACGCTATCGTGGCCGCACTCCCAACTATGTTTACGGCCAAGGAAGTAGATAAAGTTATAAAAGGTATGGTAAGAGGAAAGTCTCCCGGGCACGATGGCCTTAGCGTCGAGCACCTACGTTATGCGGGAGTTCATTTGCCAAGGGTGCTAGCCATGCTTTTTAATTTATGTATAACTCATTGTTACTTACCGGCTGATATAATGCATACGTTGGTGGTGCCAGTGATTAAAAATAAAACTGTGGATGCCTCCGACACGTCCAATTACAGGCCGATATCCTTGGCAACGGTGATAGCGAAGGTATTGGATAGTCTGCTTGATAAACAGCTGGAGCGGCACACTCAGTTGCATGATGCACAGTTTGGATTCAGGCCAGGGCTGTCAACTGAGAGTGCTATCGTGTGTCTCAAGCAGACTGTTCAATATTATACAAGTAGGAAAACGCCTATATACGCTTGTTTTTTGGACCTGTCGAGGGCATTCGACCTGGTGTCGTATAATGTTTTGTGGAGAAAGCTACAGTCTGAAACTACCCTGCCCTCTGAAATAACAAATTTATTTCAATACTGGTATGGCAACCAAACTAATAGTGTAAGGTGGGCAGGGGTGTACTCTGAAGCGTATGGGTTGAGGTGCGGGGTGAGGCAAGGTGGGCTGAGCTCGCCGCGTTTCTTCAACTTGTATGTGAATCGACTGTTGGAGGAGCTCAGCAGCGCCAACGTTGGATGCTACGTTGATGGTGTTTGTATGAACAACATCTCATACGCTGATGACATGGTGCTTCTGAGCCCGTCCATCAGTGGATTGCGAAGGCTGTTGGCTATTTGCGAGTCATATGCGGAGGCTCATGGCCTTAAGTATAATTCCACCAAAAGCCAACTAATGTTTTTTAACGCTGGCACTAAAACATATACCACAGTGCCTCCGGTTATGTTGTCCGGTACACCGCTGTGCACAACCACGAAATTTAAATACTTAGGCCACTGGGTCACTGCTGACATGAAAGATGGTTGTGATATAGAGAGGGAGCGCAGGTCGCTTGCTGCACGAGCCAATATGTTGGCCCGCAGATTTGCTAGATGCTCAAAAACAGTAAAGTTACCACTCTTCAAGACCTACTGCCAATCTTTTTATACCTGTGGTATGTGGGTCAGCTTTAGGCAAAGTGAATACAGCGATCTGTGTTATATCTCTACTTAAGATATAATTTGCACAAAGCTTTTTAAAGAAAGCGAGTGCAATACAATAATGCATTCAGGGTGGTGTTGTGGCTGCCGTGGAGGTGCAGTGCGTCGGGGATGTTCGTGGAGGAGCACACGGATAGTTTCGCTGCAATCATGCGCAAGCGTTGTGCCTCCCTGCTCACTCGCCTCCGTGCCAGTGCCAACGCCATGCTCAGTGTGTTTGCTGAGAGGTGCGACTCTCCCATGTTACGCCGATGGATAAACCTTCACGCGTTAAAAGTTTAAGTTTATATTTATCTTGATAACTTTATAAAAGTTCCATTACATTTAATTAAAATTGTATAAATATGAAAATTATTATTATTAAAATAAAAATTGGGTATAATGAATAAATTAAATAAGATATGATATAATTAAATACTAACACTTACATTTTAAGATAATTTTGTTACTAACTATTATACTATGGAAATAATTCTGACAATAAACGTTATATTATTATTAATAAAAATCTATCAGATTGGTATGGTACAAAGAAACGATCCTAAAGAGATGGTTGATCGAAAAAGGTTTTTACTCTGTAAATGAATATTTAAATTTAAAAAAATATTGACATTTAATCTCTTATATTTCGGTTTCAATTTAATTTATGTTGTAACTAGATATATAATTTATAATAAAATACCACCACAATAATAATTGTTAATACCATATTTTCGCAATGAAGATTAGTTTATTTTATTTACGAAAGAAAACAATGAACTTTATTGCCATTATTTATTTTTAACTTAAGTATTTCTTCCGATAAACTGATGTTTTGCTTGGGCCCTCAGTTCAAACATTACTAAACTGAGGGCCCAAGGTAAAAATTATAAAACTATATACCTAGCTTCTCAGTTGCCGCGAGAGCCCCTCCTTTATGTCAGTGCGCAGGTTTCGCGCTGACAATATAAGGAGTTTGGTTTTGATTTAAATTGTCCTGGCCTCTGCGGTTTTGCTTGCTTTAGGCGAGGCTCGGCGATTTAATAATGAACTTGTATCGGCATCGGTACTTTGCATGTCTGGTTTCTTTGGTACCACTTGAACTGGGACTGCATGCTCCTTTTTGCTTGTCAGTGGAGTAACTGAAGGGGCTACCGCAGAGCTCGCCGCTTCCCGCTCGCGCCGCCACTCCCCATACCCCCAACGTCACTCCATAGTGACGGTCTTAGGTAGTGATTTTGTGGCGGTTTCCTCCTCGCTTCCCAATTTCGTTAATGTATCACAAATGTGGAACCACTTTTTATAAGTAATAGAAGATTTATATGAAATGAAATGAAATGAAATGAAATGAAAACTTTTTATTCGTAGTAGGTAATTTTATACACTTTACGAACGTCAAATGCTGGATGAGGGCGGCGCGGGTCCGGACGACATGAAGAATCCTGGGGAAGGCCTCCGTCGAGAAGTGTGCGTCTCTCAGCTTATAAAGATAATGATCGCCCATTATCCACCAATGTCTTGGTGATGTCTACTACTACTTCTTCTTCGGCTTTAAAAAACGAAATGAAAGTAGAACCCTAGGTAGACCGAGAGGAAAAAAGCCGGCGGAAAAAAAACTCTCGGCACTCTTTTGTAAAAAGTGCTTATTATAGGTACAATTTGGCAGAAATACAGCTCTGCTATGACATGAACAAACAAACAGAAGACAGCTATTCGTGCTTGCCAATATCATGTCGCAGCCAAGCTGCTAACATAGTGATTAATGTTTAATATTTGGAAATAACCTGTGGAGACATCAATCCCACGCTCTTTTGTCATCTAAATAATCTTTGAGTTTATAGTAGCCTTTTTTGCATAATGTTTCTTTGATAGTTCTTTTAAATTTATTAAACGTTAGAGATTGAATTGACTGTGGTATTTTATTATAAATACGTATTGACATTCCCATAAATGATTTGGTGCTTTTAGCCAGCCTTAATTTGGGAAACGCTAATTTATGGTCGTTCCTTGTCATTACAGAATAATTTTTATCATGCTTATCTTTCATGGTTTTAAATTTACTACTATTCTTATAAATATACATAATGTTTTCATATATATATTGTGATGCAAAGGTCAAGATACCAATCTCTTTAAACTTTTCTCTTAGAGATTCTCTACTTCCAAGTTTATACATTCCACGAATAGCCCTTTTCTGCAGTGTAAATATCGTGTCAATGTCTGCGGCATTGCCCCAAAGTAGGATGCCGTAGGACATATAACTAGAGTTCGAGACCCTTGAACTGTCTAAACAAGGTCAGAGTTGGTTCTGCTATCAAGACTCTATCAGAAACTGTAAGGAATAAGAGTTGTAAACGGACTCGTTCGAACCTTACTGGTCAATAAGGTCGAAGAAGAAGTAGTAGTAGACATCACCAAGACATTGGTGAATAATGGGCGATCATTATCTTTATAAGCTGAGATACGCACACTTCTCGACGGAGGCCTTCCCCAGGATTCGTCATGTCGTCCGGACCCGCGCCGCCCTCATCCAGCATTTGACGTTCGTAAAGTGTATAAAATGACCTGCTACGAATAAAAAAGTTTTCATTTTCATTTCATTTTCATTTCATTTTCATTTTCAATCAAATAAAGTAAAATGTTTACACATTCAAAAGTGTCAAAAGCTTATCAAAATAATTTTCTTATCGCTAAGACTGCTTTTCCAAACAATTCAACACGCGCTCAATGTATGCTAATAGTTTTGAGGAAAAAAAAAAAGAAATAAATTTCGAAATTTTTGAATGAAAGCGAGTTGTTATACCTAGTAGATGAAAGGGTGATCGGGCGGAATTAGGAATTTCTTAAAATATTTAAGAAATTTGTAACTAAATTATTAGATAAAAATAAAAAACCCAAAGACAGAGAGCTGAGATTTAGTGTGTGTGTGTAGCAGAGTAGTTGAAAACACTTAATTCTTGCATCACGGGTTATTCCGTTTTTTTTAATAACTTGGTGTTTTTAGTTTTTTTTTATTGTTTACCAAACCCGCCTCTGACCTGCATCTCACCTGGTGGCAAGTACAGATGAGGGTGAAGATGGCAGCAAGCAGGTGCAGGAAGGAGCTGGCTGTTCATAAAATATTGCCATAAAATTTTTAATACAGGGTTGTTTTGTAGTCACCGCCCAAATTTTTTTACACAATAAGTACCTATAGAAACTATTTTTTCCAAAATAAATTTAAGTAGGTACTTTTTTACAAGGGTATTAATATAAATAAATAAAATCCCCAGACAATCACACCAACTACATAGCCCCAAAGTAAGCATAGCTTGTGTTATGGGATACCATGTAGCCAACTAGGGGGAACCTAGAATATTAATACATAAATCGATAAACACCCAAACACGGAACTTTTTTTCTTTTTCTTGTCCCGTACGGGAATCGAACCCGCAACCACTGGCGTCTGAGGCAGATAGGTTTACCCCATCGCCAAAGTGGTCGTCGAATATATTAATGCATTAAGCAAAGCACCTCTATACAGGGTGTCCCACCAACCCTATATAATACCTTCACGTAGGTATTCTAGTACCTACCCCCATAAGGATTACAGAAAAAATATAATCAAAAGAAAAATTCGAAATTTATTGCTTATTGGTACTAGAATACCTGCGTTAAGGTATTATATAGGGTTGGCGGGACACCCTGTATAAAGTTTGGTCGCTAAGTAAACGAACCTTGAAGGGGTCCTATCACCAAGCGGATTAGTCGCCTTTTACTATGCCGACCTACACAGGACTGATGTTTACTTTTTTGCAGGTAATTTCAGCTATTTTTAAACGAGGTGAAAATAAAAAACAGTACTTTATAACAATTTCACTATAATCCTGGCACTTCATTTGATAAAACTTATTTATCATTTCGAAGATTATTTAATAGTAGCAAAAAACAAGGATGAAACTTTAACAAATTCAGTTTCTAAAGCGCTTTAAACAGCATTTTAAAGAATTTAGGATAAGTTGTTCAATAATTGTTACAATACCTAATTTATCGATCTAGCAGTTATATCTAGATTTCTAATGAAATAATCTTTATAGTATTCACTTTAAAGTTATTTCTTTACCATAAATAGATGTTAATTAGGCAGTTTCAATAGTCGATAAAGTAGGCATGTGAACAATGTAGGTAATACAGGGTGTTTAAAGTTTTACAAGTCACACACATCACTGTATGCTAAGTATAATTTATAAGATATTTTTTTTATAAATTTTATACATGTAAAAGGTATCTTTAATATTTTATGTCAAAATCGAGTAACTTTTAGCGTTTACTTATTTCAATATTTATAAGTAAATTTTGGGTGGAATACAATTTAGCTTAAGTAACTTATTTATTAATTAGTTATAACAATGACAAGCCTTCGGTTTTAAAGTTTGCCTTGTCGACAAATTACAGTTTCATAAGTACTTGCTGAGAAGTCGTGCTATTTATTTGAGAAGGTGAATATTTGACAAGTATAATTAATAAGAGTCCCGTAGCAATATAGCAAATACACAAACATATTTGGGACCTACGGATGACATGTGAAAAAAACTGACAATTGGTCACTTTGTTCGCAGTTTACTTATACAACGATAAAGTACTGAAAAGAAAAAGATTTTATTTTGACTAATAGTCTTTATTTTTTTTATAGTTCTGTGATAAATTTGAAAATGTATATTCGTTCATTTTGAATTTGTTAAAAAAATTTCATCCATTTTTGATTTTTACAAACAATTTTGAACATGAAGAAAAAGAAAAGCCCACGGTAAATTAGATAAATATCTCATTGAGAGGCAAACCTTGGAACAAAAGCACGGCAGATAATTTTTATTCGTTTTATCTATGTAATGTAAAACTGCGAGCTAAGTTTTCTTAAATGAGTTTCTTAAAATATTGTCAAATTCTATAAAACTAGGCACTCGATTTTTGAACCGTCGAAAAAAAATCGAAGGCAACAAAAGAGGACTGCATAGTTTATTTTTTGACAGAATCCAATTGACAGATATAATCTTATTATAGTTTAAAATAATAATAACTTTGATTCAATAAAAACTCATTCTGAAATACAGGGAGTTGAAACAATTGGGAGCCATTTTCGGTAAGCATTTAAGTACGTTAGTGACAGAATTAGGTGCATATTTGTAAATTTTTACAAACTTCATTTGCAAAGAAGAAGAAAAATGCATTCAATAGCCATAAGTTGGATGACTTGTATAATTCTCATATTAGGTTATAATTAGTTGATAAAATTACATGCTTTATGAGACGAGAATTTCAGATATTATATCATATTTTCTTATTTAAATAGGCACAGAAAAATAATTACCTCGTTTAGCTTCTACAGTTTATATTCTGTATTTTACCCGTATTTTTTTGCTTTTTCTTTATATTTATGAGTTTGGTATTAATTAAGAAGAAGGTATCTTTTGAATAGAATGTATTACAAAACAGCAAAAATATGATATGACATCGTTTTCCTGGGATCACCCAGATATAAAATTTAATTAGATTTAAATTTATGATATATGGGCAAAAAGAGTTAAGATATGTTATGAATAATGACTATAATAATCTAATTGACTATTTTTTAAAGATCAGCTAGTATTTCTAAATATGCGTGATATGCAGTTACGAAGTGAAGGGAAGAAATTTTTATAGGTGTGTTGAAATATATTTCAAGATAAAGTAAAGTTATGGAGTTTTGAGAAGCAGATGCAATAAAAATCTTTTGAAAAATATCCATGAACTAAAAACATATTTCAACACTACATTGCATTCTTATTCAGCTAGTTTTAATATTAAATTAAAGCAGTTTATGAATAATCTTAATACTTATTTTATAAATCGTAGCATTAAGGTGACTTATGTTTGCTAATGTTAAACTTTTAGGTTGGTAACCTCAACTCTGTGTCAATAAACTGAATTCTGTCAACTAGTTTAAGTAGCAGCTACTTTATAAACGAATAAAAAATATATATAACTTTGCATTTATTAATAAGGCTTAGTGTTTAGCCCAACTACAGTGCTTCGTGTTATTTAATATACACAAAGAAAATTATCTTCTTTCTCTAACGGTGACTAGATTTCTATCTCACTCACCAGAGGGTAAGTCGAAAATGACATAGGAAGAGTTCTGGTTTATATGCACACCCTGTTTATCAAGGTCATTACAGTTTCCTCCGAACCTTATTCGTAAGTAGGTAAATAATTTGAAGAAGAAATTTTAAAACATCTTTACAAGGATTTTCTGTTTATAGATTGAAAGATAATTTTCTCCATATATATTTTTAGTGGTTTCATGCTTAATTATCTTAAATTACTAATTTCGAATTACAATCTGTATCAAATGCTTATCACATGCAAAATGTTACATTGTGTTTACAATGAATCGAGACACTTAAGTTTTTTAATATTATTACTTTTGATTGTTCACCATTTCGTTTTTCATTATTTCAGACTTTATGCATTTTTTGTATTTTCTAAACACTATTATTTTTCCTTTTTTCATATTGTACGTTTAAAAAGTCACTGGTTTTATATTAAAGGAAGACTTTGTATTTCGTTCGAAATTTGATTATCCTATTTTCTACGCGATCGTACCCATTTCTTGTAAGTGTTTTATAGATTTTGAAGTTTCGAAAGGTTTTTGCAAAATTCGCTGAAGTGAATAAAATAAATAGAGACAGATTAAGAAGTTTTACTATACAGAGTGCCTGAAAAGTGAGTAGCCAAATAGAAATTTTCGATGAAATTAAAACAGCGTCACCCATCAAACAATATCAATTTGGCGAGTCACCCTCCGAACACCCTGAATTTAAAAATATTTTTTACTGTAACTATTGTAAATAGCATTTGTGATAGGCAAATTTGTATAGCATACACTGTTTTTTTTTAATCTAAGACGCTGTCATATAAGTATATTTAGGTACTTCATTATTATATTATTGCTTTATTTAGTAAAAGATCTGGCGAATTTCATTGCATTATGTCTTTATAAATATAGTACTTGCCGCTAAATAAAAATATTATTTATCTATAATAACGCTATTAAATATTAAATGACAAATTACATAACAATTTAAATAATATTTTATAATATGCTATATTTAATATAATTGATAATTAAAATTATTTGGTGTTTACTTTCATATATTATGCTTTTAAAACTACGTTAATCTAAGAGGTCAATTTGAGTAATAATGTATCCTAAATACTATAGTCCTCAAACTTGCTTTAGTTAAAATAAACCGTATTGCGAATATTTAAGACATATAATCCTCCAAAAAAAGGAAAATTTGTAAAATAAATTTATTGCTTTGAGTCTAACATAAGTTTAATTAATTGGAAACAAACAGCCTATCGACATTTCTAGCCAGATTTGGTAACACATCTAAAAAAAGATCTATAAACTATAATCGCTGATTATTGCCATCTTTATAAAACTAATTGATTTTATCAAATAAGTTCACTATACTAATGACACATTTCATTCTTTTAACCCAAACGAACTAGCTTCTTATTATGCCATTCCGATTTATTCTAACCTAGCTATTTATCGAATAATACTTATTTTAAACCATCTAAATCGTTCGGCAGTTCTCGCTAGTTTTTCGCACTAGTAACATTTTTTGTTTGTCTATCTAAAAGTGCCTACATCTAGGTATACAAGTGCATCTATGAGCATTTGTCAAACATTGGACCGACATAGAAGAAAAAAGCCCGGAGTTCGTAATCATTGCGTCACTTGACGAAGCTTAGTCACATCTGTAAAACTTTTACTTAACGCTGATGCCCCAAAATAAGACCTATTTCATTTTTTATACAATATATATCTACCTTTTAAAACTACAAATGTGTTAAGAAAAGATGCAGCTAAGCTTGGTCCTATGACAAAAAATATCGATAATTAAATATAAATTCGCACATCACTATGCGACTGAGCAAATATTTACACGCTATAGTTAAAGTACTTGGAAAACTTGCATAGAATTAGCTACGATCTTAGTACAAAAACGAAAGTGAATACGTTTGTTTTAAGACATATTTATTTATTGATTTTAAATTGTTTCGGTTAGGAAGCAATCTTTGGTTGAAGTCAGTCGGTCAGCTTCTTTGGAGATCCCAAAATAGAAGAAACAGAAATTGAAATTTGAAGTAACAGAATCTAAAGGTATATCTCTCCTTTTAGATTCTAAGAGTACTTATATCTTTACTTTGAGATTTTACTTTAATCATAAAAAAACACATATAACGAGGAACCTGTATAGTGATTGTTGTATTGGTTTCATCTGCTTTATAATTTATAAATTTCTTGAATTAGAAAGTAATTTTACGCAAAAAAATCACATTTTGGTGTCTTTTGCACACCCGTTTTATATGTGTATATGTAATTTAGAATAAGGATGAGATAAAAAATATCGATACCTAATACAATTTTATTGTGCACTTTAGTATCGAAAGAACAGCTCTTTCAAAAAAAACTTATCTTTTTTAAACAAGTCAGGTTAAAAAACAAACATTATTGACTTTCCTTTTTGCCTTAAGACGGCTAATGTCTTAATATTAATGTTAAAGGTTAGAGCAAAATATGTTTAATAAAAACCTCGCTTATTGGATAATGAAAAAGTTAAAATGTGTTGAGGTGTTTTGTTTTCACAACTGATATTTGTTGAACACAAACTTAATTTTAATGGAAGTCTGGATAATACTTGATACGTTGAATAGGCTTCATTTATTTTAATAATTTTTAATGACTTTTGTATTCTAATTGAAGAGCTCGTGATCGAAACCTATACAGGGTTAATTTTAATTAACGCATCACCACTTGGTAACCTCTCCACGTCAATCCCAACTACATTTGTTTTAAGACTATTTACAAATCTTGCAAAATAGCACAAAAAATAAAAACAAAAAATTTAAGCTCCTTACTCTATCTACATTTTGTAAGAAATACCTATTATTATTATTAAGTGAAATATTTATTGCGTAAGGTGCGTGGCATACCTACGCTCAGAGAAAATAGAGTTACGCCTCTAAACAGAGGCTATAAATATTTTTTGTATGGGAAAACTAAAATTTTAAAAAGTTGTAGAACAAATGTTGTTGGGATTGATGTGGAGAGGCTGCCTGCAAGAGGTGATGGGCTAATTAAAATTAACCCTGTATAATTGTAGTATCCTAATTGATTAAATTAAAAAATCAATAACCATAAGAGCCCTGATGCACTGTCAATGAAAATATAAGTCACAAGGTATGAAAAGCTTAAGCTTAAAGCTTCTTCTTAGGAGTTGCATTGAAAATCTTTTATTCAATTAAGCCAGCATTTGAATAAGATGGCGCTTAAATCTAATAATATCGAAGTTCTTGATGCTTTTAAATCTATTTTTTTAAAGCTGCTTTTAAGCTTAAAAGTTCACGTATTGCTATGTCGATAAAAAGTATTTTTTATAATATTTTCAAGAATTTTCTGATATATGATAAATTTCTACTTTTCATAGTATTAAGTATGCATCAAGGCTCTATTTCTATTGTTAAAAAACTGAAAGTTAAATTGATTGGAAGCCGACAGTAGCAAAGATAAAATTCAAAACATTATTTGCACTATTTTTGAACCTTTTTTCTATTTAATTAATATATTAGGCACCTCGTAACAAAATCCCAGTGAAAACAGTACGCCTGTAACTAGTTACTACAAATCTACTGTTATTGGACAATGAGTTCTAGTCGATCGCTCGTGTCGACCCAGGGCCGAAGTCTTTGAACTCTGTCAAGTTTTTTGTACTCTATTTAGCTAAGAACACAACCCTTTTATGTTTGATAGACTTATCTTAATTAAATTTGACGAGAGGGTTTATTTAAGTTTATTTTTTTTACGTGAATATATAATAAGAACATATGACGAAGTTTATATGACACAACGATTTCTCAAACCTTTCAAAGATCTTTCTTGAAATAAATACTAGTTGGAGTCGATAAAAAGTAAAAAGTCAGTGTGCCGTAAAAGATGACTATTGTATTAATGCTCCAAATATGTTTACGATTTCTCTAATCTCATCGTTAAACAATCACAAATAAAAAAAATTATGATATTTTTTTCTTAAACGTACATAAAAAACCATTTTTATTCCAACCGCCATAAAGACTCTCGTCAAATTTAAAAAGTCATCTATCGTCAAAGAACCATCGATATCGACATCGGGCGACACCTCGCGAGGGACGTCACTATGATACTTCACCTACGACATGCACATGCTAGCAATGCTATTATAGTGACAAAGGCCATAGTTGTGCCGAATTTTGGCGCCAAATTGCACATATCCTCTTCGCAAAAACACATGTGGCCATTGCCAGAACTTTCCATCATGCAAACGTGGTCCACCATAAATAAATTTATTTGTAGCTGCGACGTACACGTTCTTCTGACGACTTCGTATGCTGAAATAGAAAAAAATAGATTTTTAAATAGATTATTTCATTAACACTAACCTAACTATTAAGTTATATTAGTGTTAAAGTAAAATAGTTATAGTTTTTAAATAATGAATCGGCAAACATTGTACTTTGTGATCTATAATGTATCCAACTTGGCCTGAGAATAGAGGCGCTGTATGCTGAAGTACGGGCTACTACCCAGTTCGGCAACAGATGCGAAACTAAAATAATTATACATAGTTTTTTTTTTTTCCCAGACAATCACACCAGCTACATGGCCCCAAAGTAAGCATAGCTTGTGTTATGGGATACCATGTAGCGAACTAGGGGGGAACCTAGAATATAAATACATAAATAGAGAAACACCCAGACACGGAACATTTTTTTTTCTTGTTCCGTGCGGGAATCGAACCCGCAACCACTGGCGTCTGAGGCAGTCAGGTTTACCCCATCGCCAAAGTGGTCGTCAAATGAAGTATAGGCTCCAGTACCCCATGTAAATCCCTTTTATCTATTTATATTACGTTCTATTGTAGTTTACACTAGATATAATCGATCTTTTCACAATTACAAAGGATCCCCGTATAAGTGGCCCATTTGAAGTACCGAGGTACACTCAGCGGTTTATAATATGTTTGATTGCGCTAAATAAAACTGTATTAACAGTTAAGTTCTTAGCTGAACTTTAAACTGAGAAAGGAATCTTACTTGTGGCTTTGTACACAAGCCATATTGCTGTGCTATGCAGTAAAAATGCTGCTATCCATGCCAAGAAAATGCCTCTTATTAAAAAAAATAACTATAACTGTCAAACTGACAGTTTGTTGTTCATTTATTTATTGGAAAGACGACCTTATTTGAATGACTAACGGAGTGGTGTCGTCCTGTTGTTGATATTTGCTGACATATGTCAAAAATAATGATCTTATGTACCGAAACGGCTATTTTTTACACACATAATTTATTTTACAGCATTTAATCATGAATAAGTAAATATATCCTATATTTTACAGTTCCTCGGTTTATTCCCTACAATTTGGTGCCCATTACCTCGGGGTACACATGTGGGCCAAGATGTATTAAGATAAAACCCTGTCCTTTCTGGTTCTGTTCCTGGGCATACTATAATAGTCAGTTAAAGGACAAATGTTTTATTGTTTTTTTTTTCTCTAAATTAGAATAAAAACTACTCACGACTCTTAGAATACCGCACCATCTTAACGCAGCATCCATTGCAGGTCTGCAAGGGAGGCTGATCCCGTGGCAGCGCCGTGTAGTTGAAAGGGTCTTTGCAGCGCGCGTCCGTCCAGCTGTCACATTCGTAACAGTAGATCGTGCGAGCTGCAGTTGGGAATGTGTCAATTATGTGACAGTTCGTTATGTGACAAACACCCTATATAATCATTTTATGACATAAGTAACGCCGCGGTTTTAGCCGTGTAATTAATACGGATACTTTTGAATAAAGACCATCCTTTACAACGTGTAACAAAATGGAGAGATAAAACTTAAGGGTTAGCTTCTATATCATACGTAGAATATACAGTAAAAGAATTAGCATGATGAGTGCTGGTATATATTTTCATACAAATTTATTATTTTACAACAAAATATTTTGACAACCCTAGTCAACCTACTAAGCTAAAACAAGCCGCAGTCAATGACCTTATGACCTTTCCCGCACCGATCGATTGATGTGGTAACACCCTTAGTTACCTATTACTTTATTTTTACGCCATCTGTTATCGAATAGATATTATGAAAAGCTAACAGCTGTTTTTTAGGGTTGACACTTAGATATTTTGATCTAAACTTTGAACTAGTTTTTCGGCCGAACCGTAAGGACTACTTTATGTTACTGTTACTTATAAACTACATCACCAAACATACAATCCTCTTAAGTATTGTCTCTTCATTATGTTACACGTTGTAGAGATGGGCTATAAAATGCAAAAACTTTAGCTTTATTGAAGGAATTAAAATGAAAGATAATCTTTATGCTGCAGAATGGTCGGGTACAACATAAAAAAATTTCGTTTGTATAAATGTTTCATCAGTTTTGAGATATCGACACTTTCTCGAAACTTTAGGCCACAATGTAAAAAAAAATGCTCAGTGAAACGTGCGAATAATTTGGAAATAAATGCTCAATTAATGGCATTTCTAAAACGGTATAACAATAATGTAACATTCCTTTTCAATATTTTTTGTGTTATATTGAAAACTGAAACGAAATTTTGATATGTTGTAGGACATGAGACGACAAATCTGCAGCATCAAAATTATTCTTCATTTTTAGGACATCCTGTATATCAATTTCAAAAGCTTTTAGTTAGTCTATTATAAAAGCGTTACCTACGCAAAAGCAAGAGATATTCGTTACCAAATATGTATAGAGATTAAAGTTAAGCCATATTAGAAATTAAATATTTTGGTAACAAACATTTACCCAAGTTAATGCTGGACAGTAATAATTTGAGAAAATATGGGAACCAGACAACGACTAGACTAAATTCTTGAATAATATAGTTCTGTATAGGTATTTTCAACACACTTGCTCGTAAAGTGAGCCTTATTCTATTGAATTTAGAACTATAAACTGGGCTATAAGTACCGCGTGCATAATATATTATACCCTAGTGCATAATATAATGAATCCTACAAAGTTGAATTGTACCTTTGTGAAAATTACATGCGAGTAAACAGAGCATATTTTATTGATCCGGGTTATACATTAAATATTTCAGAAACAACAAAGGGATTTTATACCACTTCAAATCCATATACATTTTTAAATGTTTGCGCCTTATATTAGTTAAACAAATTTGTATATCAAACAAATTATTCACAATTTATTATAATTTGTTATAAAATATTAAAATATTTGCATTTACCACTCCAAATTAAACATTTTCACGTAAAATAGGCTGTATATGCTATACAGACATTGACACATTTGGGGGGGAAAAAACCTACGCGCATGGGCGAGGTGCGGCGCCATTTTTCAATTACAATTCACAGCTTTGTTATCAAGTGTGTTTGTTATTTTATGACCACGTATGTCTGTTTTTTACTCACAAGTGTGTTGAAAAACGTCGTATGTAACTCGTGAGCGTTGTTAATTACAGTCGAGGCTGTGATTTGAGACCGAGCCGCAGGCGAGGGCTTAATAATGAGCCGAGATTATAAACTATAATAGCTACCAGTAATCGAGCAAAGGACACAACTCGACCATAAATAGTTACACATAACCGCAGTGCACCTACATTTTATCGCAATGGAAATGAAGGATGGACTCAACAGTTCCTTTCCCACCTTTTGATTTGAAACCCTTAAACATAATGAACTAGATTCGCAAACAGCAAACAACAGGTGGCCATTATAAAAATCAAGGCTTTGGTAACACGCGATGTTGCAGCAGGGCGTTTTAAAGAAATTGACTGTTTTAAATTATTACTTTCAACCTTCTACCCAGGGTTATTACCCAGTACACATTATGAATAATAGAACAAGCATGAAAGGCGCTTTGATATCAGTGGAATCAAAGCTGTTTTAAGTGTACACGATATTGACGTTTAATAATAGGCAGGTGTGGTCGAAGTCAGATCGTAGTTTAAGGCTTGTATTTTACTGACCTTCTCCTCTATGAGAGCTTAATATAAATGTCTGAATTGTTTATGCGCCCGAAAAGAGTACATTTTTATCACATTTCAAGCCGTCACCGTCGCATCGTATCTACAGATATTAGGCTGTAAACTGGACGACAGCGATGCGGGGAATCTGGGCCGTTCTCGACGCCAGCGAGCGCTCGAGCAATTTGTCGCGGTTTCATACAAACTAAATACTTTCTATTGTGTTGCGGAAATAGCTGCCCACGTCGCTGCCCGCGCCGCTATCGCTCTCGCTGTCGCTGCCGTCCTGCTTGCAGCCTTATAGGTCTTGACATAAATTAGCAAATTTTAGAAAAAAAAATCTATCGAATTATTCTTTACATTATCTGGTTCCCATCTTCACTTTGAAGGGTAGATATCGCCGTGTGAAAAATGTCCGGCATGCCTATGAACACAATTATAGCCTAGTTTTTAACCCACACATATTAGGCGAAAAAATAACTGACACCTGCACTGTACCTATTGGAATGAAACTCGCATTTGTCTAGCATTATCACTAGCATTGTATTGCAATCACAACGATGTATGTAACATCGCAATAGTTGTAGGAAACACTATACGACATTACGGCCCACTGTCCACTATATTACATTATTAATAAAATTCTGCCAAGGTTAGCTATCTGAAAATAAGGCAGGTAATCCACGAATTCGTATTTGTTTATTTTTAGATAGATATTTATTTATTTATTCACATCGAGCACACATTCATTATTGCAGGTCTTTGATTGGTTAAAAATAGACGTTTTTTATCAGATAGCTTACCGAACAATGGTATCAGGGTAAAACAGTGAAAATTTATCTCATTTGACTTAGCTTTGTTGGCAAGCTAAAGAGAATGTGGTATAACGCCTTTCGTAATTTAACTTAAAAATTATACTATCTTAATTTAACAAACAGAAGTATAGTAAAGCATGCACCGTTTTATAAATACCTTCGTCAACAAATATATTACGCCATTACTGTTTTCTATAAACCTGTAATTAAATAAGCTACAACAATATAATCTAAATCTAATTATATGCATACTAGAATAATCGATAAAAGCATGCGCAACCCTGGTGCATTTTATAAAAGGGATGCACTTAAGCAGAAAACAATAGATGTCGATATTTTTTTATGAAGTAAAAATGATGCTGTTTTAATAAGGACTATTTATTTGATAATTGTCATGTGTTTGTAAATGCCAAGTATGTTCTAATGATTTTGAAATGTAAGTGTAAGTTTTGATCAAAGAAAAGGCTGCCTACGACATTACGATGTCTCGCTTAAGCTTTATCTGTCATGCGTGTGGAAGTAATTCACCGTTACTGATAAACTTCCTACTTGAGTAGCTGCTATTAAAGTAAAACTATTGTCAAATTAAATCCTTATAATAAAAATCTAATAAATACACCAATCTTCATTTAAGCCAATACTGAGATACACTTCACATATTTTTAATATTCAAATTGAACTAACTGTTTCTTTCTCCATCAGAAAGAGACAAGTAGCTTAAATATTTTAAAAGTTCAAAAGCCGTCATTTACTCTAAACACAGTAAGTATCATAGATCACAGTCACAAAACATGCAAATTTGTCTTTTATGCAAATGTTGGTATGCTAAAGTGACTGATTTACATATATGTAAACCTAAATTTTTAATAATAGTAGAAATATATATCCTATTATACCCAGACTACGATCTTTTGATAGGAATAATCATGTTGATAGAGCTACTCAATAATTAAGCGATATGAAGCACTGTTGAAAAGCCTAATCTTCTTAAAGCCTGTAAGCATGTTTTTATACAATCGTATAAGTATCTTTTTATAATGTTGTTCGTAGTACTTACTTTGGCATTCCGCCTGAACAAGAGGGCTGAGACTTAGTGCCCAAAATGCTGAAAACCCATGCTGTTGTTAGTAAAAGAAATAGTTATTGGGACAGACTACAAATACTACACATATAATCTAAACAGAAAAAAACAAAACAAAATACAAGAAGAAGATAGTCCTGTTAATAACTGAATTTAATCGGAAAAGTACAGTCAAGATCGTAGGCTGGGTAGAAATACAAGATTAATTGAAGAATGACTGAACAACTGAATTTACCAAAATTACCAACGGACATCTAACTACTTATTTTTTTTACCTACTCTACAAATGGAATATAAACATCTATACATTGATACAATGCATTTCTGTTACATATTCATCTTAATCTAATCTGCTTTGAAGTCGATAATATAATAAAAATTAAAAAAGTTTTCATTCTACGGTTTTATAACATGACAAACTAGGTTTTTTTACATTTCATGCCGCTTATGGAGCTCTTCCTGCAATTCTAATAAAAAGAGGTAAACATTACAGTAGAGCCATTCCAAACGTGCAAACTGAGTCACAAAACAGATTCATCGGACCTCTCACTCGCACTTTCAGACATAATATATGTATAACTGTTGATAATGATTCAGGTACATATAACAGTGTCAATAAGTTTTCACTTACCATAGCGTGACAGTCAGACTTAATATTTAAAACCTTCTAAGAAAATTGTTGCAAGACAAATTATATTTTAATTAACTTCGAAAAACTTTGTACTGGTATGACTACTAACTTTCCAAATATAGATTTAATTAAAAAAATATTTTTTTGGTTATTATTTCCATCTGCATAAATAAATATAAATGTAATTAGTAATAGTAATTAGTTTGGAGGTCTCATAGAAATACTTTTATTATTATCGATATCGATAAGAAAAGCGAACATTCCTAATATTCGAAAAATGGAATTCTAAGCTTAATAATATGACTAGCATGGGTGAAATAAACCCAGTATGTAGGGCAGTCTGTTAAGGTCGAATGAAATGAGATTTTATCGATAAGTAAGTACGTCTACAATAAAATAATAATCAGTTATTCACAGGATTCATTTATTTGAGTATGTTAGGTGTGTTCGTTATAGTTTATCAGTGTGTTATAACAGCCATTTTACTTTGAGATATATGAAGAAAAATCTATTTGAATCGGGAACAATTTATTTAAGGATTAAGTTCGAAAAATGTTTTCATTTTTTTGTTTTGTGTTCGCACAGTTCTACCCGCGTAACTAATACTTTCGTAGACGATTTAAAACAAAATATAGCCTATGAATAATTGGGATATCACATCTTTAAATGATATCATATTAAAACATATTATTGTTATTAAACCATTGGAATTGTACTTTGTTGCAACATATTTTACCGCAGATATTTAAATATGATCCGAGGAGGTCTGAAAGAAGTCGCTCAAATTATATAAGTTGACCTGACCATGACCTCCATGACCTGTAGTTAAGTAAAAGTTTGTTATTGTAATAATTGGTAAATTTTCCAATACGATTAGATTTATAATGTGCAAAGGTAAAATTTTTCTTCATATAAATCAAGAGGACAAACGAAATTGTTAAATATCGTACTCAGTCTAACATGCACACGTTTACCCGCATTCCGAAGTTACCACAACCACTGTGAACACTGAGACACACATTGTAATTACATAATAACATTTAGAACAGGCCTTCTTTAAATTACGTCTCAAATTGACTGGACTTATACCTAAATTTAACGATAGTTACTATAAAGATAGTAAGTATGACTACCGTTGTAAAAACAGTTCGTATAAGGACAGTTCGTATAGGAAAAGTTTATATAAGGACAGTTAGTATAAGAACAGTTCGCATGAGAACAGTTCGTATGGGAAAAGTTTGTATAAGGACATTTAGTATAAGAACAGCTCGTCAAAAGGATATTTACTGTTCCTCACAAGGACAGTTGCTCATAATTATAAGAAAAGTTCTTGTTACAGTGGTTCGTAAAAGGAAAGTTCGTATTAGGGCGGTTCTCAAAAGGAAAGTTCGCATTACGGGATAGTTCATATGAGTACAGTTGGTATAGGGACAGTTTTTTACAACAGTTAATGTTCGTCATTAGGACAATATATTATAAGGTGAGTTCGAACAGGAACAGTTCTTATAAGAATACGTAGTTCGTATAAAGAAAGTTAATATGACGTTATTAGTAGTATCGTCAAACAACATTAACAATAAACTACACAATTTTAATAAAAAATCTTTTAATATCTATCCTTCAAGTTTCAGTATTGGTCAGGTTAATAACATATATTAATAAAGCTGTATATTGTTACCAGGTTAAATACCTAGGTAATAATGAGTCGCAGACAAGGTGGCGGAGACGTAAAACCTAGGTCATAAGACCTTTCAGATTTAATATTACATTAAATTAACAGAAAAACAAAACCTACATACATACAAACATAGCTTCACGCCTGTATCCCTTATGGGGTAGGCAGAACACCAGAGGTTACCTATAAAACCATCTGTTGTCACGTTTAACAAATTTGGAGGCATTTTCACTTTCTATTACAGTGATAGGGAGTCCGCCTATCGCCCACAAAAATCCTGCAATAAAACCTCTGTCGCTTAACTGAGTTTTACAGTATGCCAGGGAAGAGACGCAGCTGGCACATTCTATGTTTTTCCTTTGCTCCTAGTCCAGAATGGACGAAAAAAAACAATACCTTTGGTATACGATTTTACTGTTACATCGAAAAAACGACTTATAGAGTCCTCTTTCAAGACTCCCTTTTGGCTGGACTGACTGAAGCTTGTGGGATCGTACGTATCTCTATAATAATAACAATAGTACCTTTATTAACCTCCTCGGAGAGAAAATATTTTTAAAAATAATAATAATAATAAATATTTTTTATTGCCAATGAACTTAAATAATACACATTTTAACATACCTCTAACATAGATATCTATAATGATTGAAATTAAAATAGATTTGGCAGTTTTTAAAAGGTTACCTACGTATGTAGTACTTTGTACTTTGAATTAGGTACTCATATTAAAATTATTTTAAACATACATAATACATACATACATAACATCACGCCTGTATCCCTTATGGGATTGGCAGAACACCAGAGGTTACAGTGGGCCACAAGACCATCTGATGTCACGTTTGACAAATTTGGAGGTTTTATAAAGATGTAGTTACAGGGAGTCAGCCCACAAAAACGCGAAGTGTATTTTAAAATACACTTGAAATTGTGCACGTATCTACGACCCTGCCACCGTCTCTGCTAAGCCATTAGGTATTCTGCGTTTATATTTAATATTAAAATCCCTATTTAATAAAAACTTGAAATGTTGCCAAAAGATCTATCGAGACAAAAAGAACGTAATTTACAGAAGGCCTCTAAAAATTACAAATGCAAACATATATTTTAGATTCCAAATTCAAAATTTTCAACTTTTTTCTTTTAAATGCCAAATCAAAATTTCTATTCAGCCAGTGATAAATTTGCAAATGCAATCATAAAAAGTTTATTTTCATTCAATAAAACACATAGAAAATCTAAGTTGCCATTAACGACCAGCAACCCAGTGTGGCAATACTCAAAAAACACAGGTAAAATTTTGGGTACGTTTTTATACATTACCAGTTCGGATGCAGGAGTTCGTTTTTACTTGGTCCACTCCAAACCATGACATGAGGAGGACTGAAAAAAACAACATTCTTTTTTTAAAAACCATTATTTAAAATTCTATTAAATGATGGTATGTTTTATGTGTGACAAAATCCGCGTTTGATCTTAATCCTCAATGTCACCTGATGGTAAGTGCACATGAGATCGACAATTAGGGTGTTTCCTCAAAATCGATCGACCGTCGATAAGTTTCGATAGATAGTTTTTACTAGGCCAAAAACACCGGTCTTTGATGTGGTATATGAAAGATGAGACCACGGAGGAAATATATAGAGAAGTTAATCTATCCAGTTTCCTCTAGGAACTCAAGTGAAGCCTTCGGGCGGGGTGCGGGAAGTGTAAGCGGTTGGTTATGGCCAATCAAAGCCAGACAGGCGATGGCATTAGTCACCTAGTAACGAGTAGTAAAAACCGGTTGAAACATAAAGTTAAAATATTCAAATGATCATCAAAAAAGTTCAGCTATACTTTACTAGGTGGCTCTAGTTTTTAAACGAAATTTCATACGTTCCAAATCTGTCAAAAAAAACCGCGAAGTAAAAGAATTTCCACCTGACGCTAGATAGCGCAACATTTTTTCGCGGCAAAAAATCACCTAGGCAACAAATAACAATCTGGAATTTTGTACATAAATAATTGGAAAACAAACAATTTGTAAAAAGTAGAGAAAACTTAGTTTTACATCGAGAAAATGAAGGATTTAATTTTTTTTAAATATCTACGCGTGTACATACTTCACAGAAGTCAGCGTCGAACTGACGCCAGTGCCTCTAGTGCGGAGTAGCTTGAACGAGAGGCTGTGACGTCACGACAACCGAAATTGAAACTGTGCGTCTTTGCTTTAAGCAGCTCTACTAATATCTGCTTTGTGGTAGAGACTAATTAAAGCAGAGACTGGAAAAACCTAGCGAATTAAAAAAAATAGCATCATGGTAACCCAGACAATAGTACGAAATACATGGATGACACAAACTTGATATTTGTTTTTTTTTTATCAAAGTATATCGTATAAAATAACAAAGATCACATCTAGTATAATTAAGAATTTTCGCTGTATTAACCACGTTCTTGCAAACAAATGTTTATTTCTTTCTACATACATATACAGGATGACTGGTGAAATTCAAGGACGTAATATTTTGAGAAAACATATAATAAAAAATAAATATTAATTATTTACTGAGTAAACTTAACCTCAAGTTAAAGAATTGATAACGCAACGCATGGTTACGCTAGCGTTGGTAGCGATCCACGTGCCAAGTCACGTGCCGCGGTTGACTCATTTGTATGTAAAGTCAATAGTAACATATTAGTATTTTATTTATTTATTTATTCTTTATTGTACACCACAGAAAAAAAAATACAAAGTATAAAAAAGCAGAAACATGGTACAAAAGGTGGTCTTATCACTAGTAAGCAATTTCTTCCAGACAACCTTTGGGTGAGAATTGGAGACTAATTTATAGGGTGCCTAGGCGTACATATACTAAAATTTAAATAATATACAAATACTATAGTTATAATATAGTTTTTTCATAAACTTACATACGAATAATACATAAATATAAAATATATACATATATCCACTAAATATAATGCTTAATAAATTAAATACATTGTACTATAATGTCGTGTCTTTAGAAAGGAAGTACTGCTTGACCAGTCTTTTAAATGTGTCAATTGATTTGGCAGACTTAATCTCCAGTGGCAAATTGTTCCACAGTGACACAGCATGGACTGTGAAAGATTTCCCGTAAAAGTCAGTTTTATGCGGGGGTGTTGAGAGCATTAAGTTATCAGCAGAACGTAGCTGTCGTAGGTGCTGTGAGTGTCTAATTTGTCTATTTTATATTTGGAATTCTAGTGAAAAATTAAGTACTTATTTTATTACATAATTATGATCAGAATCGAACACAGAGTGCTCTCCTTCAGTAGGTATCTAAAATTTGTCACCAATGACCCTGTATACATAACTTCACGCCTGTATCCCTTATGGGGTAGGCAGAACATCAGAGGTTATAAATCCATTTGATGTCACGTTTGACAAATTTTGAGGGCATTATAATGATGGAGAGAGACTATTGCGAGGACAGGGGTCAACCTGTCGCCCACAAAACAAACCTCCCATAACACCTCTGTCCTTCCCATAACAACTGACTTTTACAGTACGCCCGGGAAGAGAAGCAGCAGGTACATTCTATGTTTTTCTTTTGCCCCCAGTCCAGCACGGAAGCGATATTTCTTTCTTTCTTTCGTAAATACGTACAGGTGAAAACCAAAGTTACTTTACACGTTGAGTTTTAGTGATAAACAGACAGATGAGAAAAACAGGTAAAACTCATAAATTGTGTTTGTAAGTAAATATTTACACGGAATGTTTTGGCATTGCGTAAGTAGTTTTTGGGTTCCGTATCTAAAAACTAACGGAATAATCAACGAATGCAGAGCATTAAAAAAACCGACTTCACGTCAAAACTTTGGCTGAGTTGAGAATATCATCAACGCAAACATTCTCCGAAATCATACATTTTTTTCAAAAGCTTGAAATTTTCAATGAAGTACCCAACCGATTTCGATGAAATTTAAATGGGATCAAGTATGAGGTATCCTCTATCATATGAAACCACAATTTCAAAATCAATTCATAATTGTCGGAAATATCGTGTAAAGACTTTTTTAGAAGTCGGTTGAAAACCCTAGTCTTTTTGTTGTCCGTCTGCCGTTCTTTTTTTATTATCTATACACTAAGCCCGCGTTCGACCTCAACCTCACCTGATGGTAAGTGAAGATGAGGTCGAAGATGACAGCGCTCGGGCCTAGGAAAAAACTGGCTCTTCATAAAATATTGCCGGAACACATCACAGCCAGATTTTATATGAAGGGTAGTCGCTAGCCAGTCGGACCCTGACGGGATCCTACCACCAAGCGGATTAGTCGCTTTTTACGATACGCTTCTCCAAGGGCGTTAGGGCCATTCCAAGACGACCCTACATAAACAAAACGCCGTCTTGCCTATCCTTTTCTTAATAACCCTTGACGGTATCGAGAAGTACATGACCGGCTGGTGTAGCGGTAACATACATTGCCTTCTATGCCAGAGGTCCTGGGTTCGAATCCCGGCGGCGGCGAATATTTGTGTGATGAACACAGATATTAGTCGTCAAGTCATGGATGTTTATATGTTTATTTAAGTTTATTCTAATAAAAAATATGTATTTATTCAATATGTATGTTTATATATTCCTTAAGTATATCAGTTATCTAGTATCCATAACACAAGTTCTTTAAGAAACTTAATTTGAGCTAGATAATGTTGTGTGAGTGCCAGAAATGTATATAAAAAAAAATACCTAATTGGTCTGGATCTGTCTGACTAGCGAAAACACGTAAGTCAGAGCTGCTCTGATTGACAAGCTATTTGAATTTGTCTCTCATTTCATTGAATCTAGATTATAGGTACTGAAGCAGATTGCTAATTTCCGTCAAATCAATCAAAGTGCGGTCCCAATAGAATCGATTTTTGCATGTTGACTGTATTTACATTTTATTGCACATATCAACACAAGGAAATAATACATATAAACAAGAGCAGTTTTGAAAGGCTTAACAGGCGGCCTTATCGCTATAAAGCGATTTCTTCCATTCAAACTTTATATGCACGTTTGAAATTGGGTTTGAAAATTTTAACACCGTATAACATTATGAACTGGGAGTGAAAGAAAAACTTCGAATGTGCCAGCTGCTTCTCATCCCGGGCATACAGTAAAAATCCCCTATCACTCCGTCATTTTAATACCTCCAACGTCAAACGTGACATCAGAAGGTTTTATTACATCTAGCCTCTGGTGTTCTGCTTACCCCATAAGGGATACAGGCGTGAAGTTATGTATGTATGTTTGTAACATTATGGTTTTTCTTTTAGCCCTTTATGCAATAGAGGGATGCTTGAGGGAGGGAAATTTTACACCATTGTTCCAAATAGATAAGTATCGTTTTTAGTTCGGTTTACTTTAATGGTGCGTACAGATTACTGTAGTGGAACTTGTAATGTAACATTCTGCGCACTACACGTCCACATTACTAGTTCAATCACAGCAATCTGTACGTACCATATCGAAACTTTTTTTCTATCGAAATGGTTCTCAGCTTTATTTAGTTGTTTTTAGGATATTTAGTTCTCATTGGTACTTGTAACTACTGATTTTGTTTGCCGTACCTACCCGGCTCCGTTGGGATGAAGTTTGGATTCAAGTTTTAAGGCTGCAAACTGGACGGCAGCGACAGCGACAGCGGCACGGGCAGCGATTTCCGCGACACCATAGAAAGTATTGAGTGTGTATGAAACCGCGACAGCTCGCTCTCACGCCCACTGGGCGGCGTCGAGAACGGCCCAGATTCCCCGCTGTCGCTGCCGTCCAGTTTACAGCGTGACTGTCTTTACAGTCAAATTATTTACAAATCCATACTTCCGCCTAGTTTGTTGACAGAAACCATGATAACTCTGCTTGTAGGCTATCGTTATATTTAATAAGTTGTATGAGACACAATAACTATAAAATAATAAAATCGCTAGACAATCACATTGGTGTCATTGTCTGGGGATTTTATTATTTAAGAAGCTAAAACGAAGCTGAGACTTCTTTTGAAATAACATTAGATATACAAACATTGATGTTAATTTAAATAGAAAGATGAAAAATACTGAACTCGTAAATTTTATAAAATACGTTAAATTAACACAAAAATCTTTTAGATCTTCAAAAGAAACAAAATAAATTCCAAACTTCATTCTTTTAAAATATGATTTAATATAAAACAGCAGAAACTTTCACAAACAAGACTTTTATTAAAAGTTTTCTATACGCACAAAGCCAGTAACTATTTATAAAGTCCGACTGACACCTATTTTTATTGGCACAAATATTTTTAGCAAATCGTCAAGTTTTAGATTCAAAAGTGTGTTTTTAATGTTCCGTCTCCAGAATATATCTACCTGTGGAGATCGTTGGCATGAGACCAAGAATTGGGTGATAATGAGGTCAACTTGTATGCAGTTCCTAGTCATATTATGTCAGAAGCCCTTTTGGCGCCCTAAAAATTCTGCTCTGTGGCAGGTTGGTGGTAGTTATACTGCCTAAACCTCCTCATCACCCAGCCCTGCAATGGAAGAGTTGCAAAAAGTTGTGATGACATAATAATGTGATGATGATGTTGAAAGTCAATTTACAACTGCCCCTAAGCCTTAATCAACCGATTTTCAAAAGGAGAGGGTTCTCAATTCATGTGTATGTTTTTTTTCGTGTCTTTGTTACACGATTTTTTACAGAGCATACTTCAGAGGTGGTCCCAGAGGTGATTGAGTACTTCATGAAATATTTTAAATTATTGAATAAATATGTTATAGTACGGAGAATATTTAAATTGACGAATTGGGCGTGAAGTCGGTTTTTTTAATGCTCTGCATTCTTTAATTACATTGTCATAAGTTCCTCGATTCATTCCATAAAATAATATATTGTAACATGCTTTTAGATATATTTTACATTTTGGATGTAAATCTCGTAGTCACTGGCGACACAATTAGACTGGGAAATACATTTTTTTGACTCGCTATTTCTGGAACATCCTGTATAAATATATCCCACCAAAAACATAAATGTAAAAAAGGAGAGCCAAGTTCAATACCAAAATTATGCTTTACGGAAAAAAGAATGGAGATCTAAATGAATGCCAAGTTCTATGCAGATTCGAAATGTATTTATAGGAACAAAATAACATTATGAACAAGTATTAAACTCTATTTCTTTGCTTTATTGGACACCTTTAACAATTGCTGTTATTTAAAAAATGTGAGATCTTAAAGTAGGTAAGATTTGACTTGGCCAGTGTTTATCAGAATTAAATTGTAGAATAACTTTATAAAATGGCTGATAATGAAAACTGGCCAAGTCAAATCTAACCTACTTTAAGATCTCATATTTTTAAATAACAGCAATTGTTTTAAGTTTAATGAAGCAAAGAAATAGAGTTTAATACTTGTTCATAATGTTATATTGGGGAACCTAGAATATAAATACATATTAGATAAACACCCAGACACTGAACATTTTTTTCCTTGTTCTGTGCGGGAATCGAAGCTCTTGATTGGCACAGTAGCGTCCATACTACTGCACCACGTATACCGTCAATAATCAGTAGAAAGAAAAAATATAAGTAGGAATTAGCAGTTTAGCGTAGGGCTTCGGCCCTGCGTCATACGGTAGCCTTCACTTGATACGTTATTATTTGTAAACTTATTAACTATATTTATTTATTTATTTATTTACACTTTATTGTACAGTAACAAAAATGGGAAATACAAAACATGGAACAAAAGGTACAAAAGGCGGTCTTATCGCTCTAGAGCGATCTCTACCAGACAACCTTTACAAAAATTATACAAAAGTATTTATCAATTAACAAAAAAATAAAACAAAACAAAAAAAAAAACAAAAGAGAAACATTATGAAATAGGTCAGTATGTGAACTTTAGGTATCAGTATATCGTATCGACCCATAATATAAAAATAAGTAAGACATAATGAAATAACGATATAAAACATAATATACCTACATATGATAACATATATAAACATATACATAATATATAATAAAATACACAAAATAATACATAATTAACGAATACTCTCTTAATCTTATACTGAAGATAAATAATGTGTTTCATAAGTATTTAAGTAGCTTATACCGTTTAGTAACCGTGGTACCACCAGTAGTACCTAATACTACGATATTATCGATTTGTGAACACTATCATTGCCTTCTTCACATACTCTCCAGTCCTAGGTGAGCTGGAAGAGATCTCATTAGAGATAAACTGTACTTCTGTACTTATTTTTGTTGAATGTGTCCTTAAATTATTAAAGAAAGAAAGAAATAACCACTTATGATTTAGAGAGACTATTGCAGTGACAGTTCAGCCTATCGCCCAAAAAAACCGACAAAAAAACCTTTGTCCTTTAACTGACTTTTCAGTATGCCCGGGAAGAGAAGCAGCTGGCACATTCTATGTTTTTCTTTTACTCTCTTTTTCTTTTGAATCCACAAAACGTATCTATACGCGTAAATGCGTAAAATCCCGCACCGTGGTGCAGATCTGCACTCCCGCAATTTTTTACTATAGGTATATAAGTCGCGCCGACGACATGCAAAATACAGTGTATAATACGAAACGTATAGTAATATTATCACAGTAATATTATCTATAGGTACAGTACTCCAACTTCATACCGACGACGGACAAAGCGCGAGCTATGCCTATGCGGCTCGATCTCGCCATGCGCTTGACATGAGCCCTGAGTCTGCTTTACTGGACGGCAGCGACAGCGGCGCGGGCAGCGACGCGGGGAATCCGGGCCGTTCTCGTTTCTATCGTGTCGCGGAAATCGCTGCCCGCGCCGCTGTCGCTGTCGCTGACGCCGCCCAGTTTGCAGCCTTAGTGTCTGCATGCCGAAACAATAATTTTTGATTGAGCTTCATATTAGAATGCGGTTTTTTATAGGTACTTTATAATTTAATAATAAAGCATTTCGTAAGTCTCAATCGAGAAGCAAGTATTTTTCGGTATATAATTTATAAGACCGATTTGTTATTTAAACATTAACATGGTTTTTTAATTTATGACACAAAATGTATTTTTATTGAACACTTCCTATGCAATTCACAAATTATTTTTATGTTTTTATATACGAAAAGTATATTTACAATCACAAAACTAAATGGAACTAAATACAAAGTAGGCAAATGTAATTAAAATGCTGGGGACGGGTAGCCTTAAGTATCATGTTTACGTACCGCGCGGCTGTAGGCACATTACCGTGACCCTGCTTTGATAACATTACCGTGACCCTAGTCTCCTACCTAAGTTATGCCTATAAGTACGTATCTCTGAAAGTATTTATGACTAAGTACCTACATCAATAGATCCACAGTCAATGTTCTGCTGGCCCCAGATACCGTGTTTTCAATACTCATCTTAATTAATACGCAATAATTCTTCAAGTTCAAATTCAAAAATTCTTTATTGCAGAAAATATGGTACAAAAAAGGTGTAATTATAAGTAAGAATAATTATCACATATTTTACTGTAGGACAGCATGCAATGTTACATTGAAGTTATTGGACCTCACATTCATAAAATATTATTAAATAAAATTAACATGAATTATTATTATTAAATACATATGTCAATCTATCAATAACTAATGACTATGGAGAATAATTGTTATTAAGTACATATGTCTTTCTATGGATATCTAATTTAATAAATTGGAAAAAATATTATTAATTGGGTATATGTCAATCTTTGGATTAAATAGTGTCAACCAAAGATTTAGTGTCAATATGTTTCCCTTATATCTAAACTAACCATTTGAGAATTCGTCAACAGAATAAAAACTTTCTTGAATAAGCCATTCCAAGCCTTCAAGGGATACAGGCGTGAAGTTACATATGTATGTATGTAATTCATTAATTTATAATGTAGGTACAGCGATGAACTTGTGAAACGAATTTGTTTGCTACTAAATCAGACAATCATGAATAACTGAATTTAAGATCAACCAAATATCTAATAACTGTTCATCAAAGGCCAAGCTAAGCTACTCATCATCCTCATCACAACTCTTTGTGATGAGCCCACTGCAGGGCATGCGTCTCTCCCCTGGGTAACGAGGAGGTATAGGCCATAATCCACCAAGGATGTCAGAATTTTCAGGACGCTGAAATGGCTTCTGACAAACACTAGTATACAGCACCTGGAAACGACTGCTTACGTGCCATCCGAAATACGGAATTTGTCGGGAGAAATAAATGGTCGGCGGTCACCCATCCAAGTACCGACCGCGCCGAGCGTTGCTTAAGATGTGATGTCGACACAGTAACCACGGTGCCACGAGACGCGACGACTTCATAATAATTAAATAAGCTATGAAAACTTTGGAATAATTTAACTAAGTAGTCATCACAACTTCACAGCCCTTTTTAACAGCCCTCTGCAGGTGTATCTTCCCTGAGCGACGAGGAGGTTTAAACCATACACCTCCAAACTGGCCAAGAGCTGGTGGCTAAATGTTAAAAATTTTAGGGCATCGAAATAGCTTCTGACATATCCTAACAAGTATACAGCAAACGGAATGGACTGCTTCACGTGCCCTCCGAAACACGTTTGTCGTGAGAAATAAATGATCGGCGGCGGTCACCCATCCTTGTACAGTCACATCTACTAATATGCGAAAGGTATACGGTCGAGGTAGACACGCATCCAAGTTACATGCACCCATGCAAAAGCTTGAATTATATAGAAGAAATTTATTCTTTATGGTAATCCGATTGATAACAAATTACCCAAGATAAAATTTATTATTAAGTAGATAAGCAATATTATAATATACCTAGGTACCTAAATAATATATGATTTAGTCTTTTTTATAAACCTGCATGACATTTAATATCTAATATAATTAAAAATAAGTAAGTTACAATAGTTGAAGGTTGTACAATAGTACCTACAATAATATTTAGATTAAAGAACCTTTTTCTACCATATTCTGCGAAATAATGATATTCTATTCTTATCTCTACACTTTCATTGGACTTTAAACCTAATTACAAGCGAATAAGTTGCTAAGTGTATACATATTATAAGACATGATTGTAACATGTCCGCGACGAACGTTGCTTAAAGCTGAGTCCAGCAGGGCTAGCATGCAACCATCGATAAAGACTCAAATCGACAAGTTAAATACTTATTATTTTTTTATTTTATCCTATCATGTTAGCTAACATGCGCACCATAATAGATAGAATTACTCGATTTGATACCATGATTAAGCCCACAGAACAAAAAATGTCATATTCTTCATAAAATACATTCTCTAAGTGCCAAATTCTAAGAAAATATCGATAAAAGGCCCGATTTATCTGTGTCGGTGGTCGCAGATTGGTGTAAATTACCTACACCAATCACATTACACCGTGTAACGTAACATGAAAGGCAACCAATTCTCATGATTTTGGACACATTTGTTGTACTTTTTGTTGCATTCACCAATATGAATCGGCCTTTAGTACTATATCAAATGATAAATCAGAAGCCAATGCGCCACAATGTCTTCTTAACTAGTAGTAGGTATTTATGTGTATTGAATTAGTTGTTTAAATTTAGAATTGTAAATCAAATGCGTGGGCATACGAGACGGTAGCGGTCCCATTTAAGTTCATATAATATTATAGCTGCGATGTAGTTACATTTGATATATGCCACTGAATTGGGGACACACGTTTGTGTAGTACTGTAGTGAGTGTAGATTTATCGATATCGATAGAATTTAAATAAACCTATAATAAGTTTTGAATAGATATTAACGAACTAAAATACGTAACTTTAGTTTTAGTCGTTTTATTGACTGTTAAAAATAAGATTTTGTACTTTCCAAATTATAAAAACTCAATGAATTAGATAAAACGATATTCTACACAGTTTTCTGAATTTTAGCTAAATAAATATAAAATATGCTTACATATAATTGTGTTCTTTATTTGATATTGTTAGATTAAGATTGTAAAAATATGCTGATGATAAAAATAAATAAACTTTATATTATTAAATAGAAGCAATAAATAAATAGAAACTCTATTATTTAGTGAATTTAATCTGATTGAAGTACCAGTTAGTTTTAAACACAATGTATGTATATTTTATCACACTTTGCTATTTCCCACAACTCTTAATCAGTAGAGATCTTAATTCAAGGAAGGGCATGGTTTTTTTATATTGAATAGGTTATAGCCAGCGACGATCCAATGGTAGAATTACATAAATACATACATGACTTCACACCTGTTCCTTCTGGGGCAGACAGAACACCAGAGGCTATAAAAATATCTGATGTCACGTTTGACAAATTCGGAGGTATTATAATGATGGAGAGAGACTATTGTTGTGTCAAAGGGCTAATAAAATTTCTGTCCCTTTTAGAGTATGCCCGGGAATAGAAGCAGCTTGCACTTTCTATGTTTTCCTTTCGCTCTCAGTCCAGCATGGAAGTAGCAGTAGGATTACTGATGCGTTGCCAACCTATGGCTTAATCCGAAAAGCTTATAAATCCTATAATTTAATCAATTCATCCTTACATGTAACCAGAAAACTATGGCAGTATTACAGTACTTAAAACAGGAAGGCGTTTCTGTGGCGGAGCTCCCGGTTTCCAGCCGGGCCAGCTTAGGAAAATAACGTTTCTGCAGTGCGAGCACAGAACTTTGTCGATTCGTATGTTTACGAATCGACAAAGTTTAAAATTGAAATGTATCCATTGCCGCACGGCCAGCTTAAATAAATGTGTGCCTTGTTAATTTTGAATGTTTGTAGACATGTTGTACTCATCTGTAAAATAAAAAATTACAATGTTACTCAAAACTTGCAACCGACTCCATACTATACGAGCATTCGTAAATATTCGTTAACTTACGATTCGATAAAGTTCTGTGCTCGCACTGCTGAACTGCCAGGGGTGAGTGTTATACTGGAATACCGTCTATTTCCGCTGTGAGCTTTTCTTAAAAATGGGGCTTATTTTTGGGCTTTACTATTAAAAAATGCTATTAAAACAGTACAATCTATGCATAATATAACATAATTCATTAAATAATTACACGTAAAAGTAAACAACAGCTGAAGCCTATATAATTCCAAGGCCTCTTTTTTACGGTTTCCTAAACAATGCCAAATAAAACAGCGACCGAGTTGTGTGCCGTACCCTCTTGGGAGCCCTTAGGCGGCTGCATGTTGGAGTAGTGTTACTCCTGTTTTCACACCCTGTTTGTGTTGAGCCACAAAGTCAAACGAAAATTTTAAAAAGTCTGATGTATTTGGGTACCTATATGTGTATATTTATGAAAACAGCTGGCATTGCTTTGACGTGGCTTATAAGAAAATCCACGATATGGTTTCGTAGTACTGTGGGTAGTACTAACGTCGTCCTTATTATCTTATTATAACCGATATTTTAACCACGCGTAAGTGTAGTTGTGTTGAGCATAAAAAACTGAATTTAATACCGTTGCAAAAGATTTTTTATTTTTTTTTAATAAGGATTTTTTATGTCTAAAACTTTTATGATACTTATATAACATTTATTACGCGAATTGGACTAACTTATTATTATTTATAACTAGTATATTATCCTGTCTAACAGTTTTATACGTGAATCAATCAAACCTTTCCATCTTTTTGTATTGCCATATTTTTTGCAATAGGTAAACTGATTTTGATACAAAACTAATTTACTCCCAGCGAGGGCTAATTTTAAATATTTGTATTAATTTGTAATTTACAAGTTACATACATGCATAACTTCACGCCTGTATCCTACATCTTACAGGGTGTCAGCATTTCGCCTACGAAAACGTCAATAAAACCTCGATTCCTTAACTGACTTTTACAGTATGCCCGGGAAGTGAAGCAGCTGGCACAGTGACAAATTGAAACATCTTATCAAATCTTTGATTTTGGAAAAGATACAGAAATCACAGGGTACTAAGTCAGAGCTATGTGCAGGATGGTTGACGAGTTGTACTTTTTCGGAAGCTAAAAATGACTTTGTTTTGTTGGCCGTGTGTGAAGAAGCGTTTTCATGATGTACCTAGGAGAACGCGGCTTTTTGATCGTCTTTCGCGAACTTTTTCTGATGGTTAAACAAATGGTAGAATACCACTCGGCATTAACACTCTTTTGATCTTCAAGCGGAATTATGCAGATGGGACCCGTAGTTGAGAAAAAAAACGGGATCATTTTTTTTTACCTCAATTTTGTTGGCCTGTTCTCATTTTCAAACACCCATTCGCAAGATTTATTCATTTGTTTATATATTTACACTTCAGTATACAGTACCTACCTACAGACAGTAAATGAGAAAAAAAAACAGTGTGTTGAGTAAGTACTACTAGGCGGTCTTATCACTGACGAGCGATTTCTTACAGACAACACAATAAATCCACCTTTCGTCTCCTGTAAACAGCTTTAGAATGTCCGTGGCGTACTAAGAGCATCATTCCACGCGAGCAAACTTGCTTGGCTGTCAGTTCATGACCATATAAAATATAAATAACAAAGTTTCCAAACTTTTGATTCTTCGTGTAAAATTTTCTGTATTTTTTTAAATTTTTGAGGTCAAAAGCTTATATTACAATTATAGATTTTTCAATATAAATATACACTGAGCACCTTACAGACCACCGCAACTAAGCTACTAAATAACAAAAAGAGAAAAAAATACTATTAGTATACAAATATAAGAAAATAAAAACCAAAATTCTACGTAGGTAGCCAGTGAGGCAAGCTTTTCACTACTACAGGTGTGGTATTAAATAAGTACATGTCATCTTTGTGGTAAGTATGTGTTAAATGATCAAATGGATCGGCCATGATCATACAAGGTGCTTCTCTCCTTAAAGTATTTTGAAGACGAGCAACACAATCTTGCGGAGAGAGAGAACTTTTAAAATCATAAATAATCATCGCACTAAAATCTTTTCGACTTAAATCCATTTTTGTTGCGTGCGTACGTAGAACTTTGATATGTGATAAAAAAAAACAATTGAAAACTGATTTCCCGCCAATTTTTTATTACTAAGAAAGAAAATAAGTCGCTTCAAAAAATATTTATGACATAAGAAATTCAATTAGTTCAAATTAGCTAGAAGTTCAAAACTATAAGTGTGCCCCATGTAACATTAAACACTTTTTTGCTCCCTCTGTTATTTATAAATCTGTATTTTGTAAGAAGTACCTGAACGTGTGATATTTAACGTAACGTGGTGAACGCAAGGTGCGTATACGCTCAGATAAAATAGAGTAACGCGCCACTTATGCTTTTTCAAGTTCGGATTGCCAAATTAGGCTTGGCATCTGATTGAATTTGACGTATAACAATAAAATATGATTTTAATATACCTTTCTTACCTACATTGTAAAATTGTGTCATATTTTAACGTTAGTTTAATGAATATTACTTATTTGTCTAATGTGTTATGTTCACATCAGCTCAGTAAAAAACAGGCTGACAGGTGATTGTATTGTATGTATGAACAACGGGCCGTGTTCTTAAAAACTATTAATTTCAAAAAGTCATAAAAAAAATGATGTAGTGATTGATGTGGAGAAGCTGTCTGCAAGCGGTGATTAAAATTATTCATTTATATCGAGAATTAATTTAAAATAATAATGACACTAAAGTAAGAAATTTAAAATTTCAACTACTTATGCGTCTATCGCAGCTTTTATGCTTCTTGGAAGTATTCCATAATCCTTATGTAAGCCATTGCATCACCCTGTGTTGATACATAATATAATAATGTTAATATGTAAGAAGATTAATATTGGACTATTTTTATTTTATTTTTATTTATTTTATTTATTAAATATATATTTATATATTTATTATTTATTTATCGGAGTTTTCAACTATTTTATAAGGACTATGTTTGACTATGTTTGTTTTGACATTAGGTAGGTACATCGAAATAACTTCAATGTTTAAGTAAACTGCACTTAAAGGTGCAAACAGAAAATAATCTTATTTCAATAACATGATCATATTTTACACTTTCTTTTAGTTTCGCGATGATACTTATAGAAATTTCAAAAGTTTTATAAAAAAGTATATAGTCCCATGATAATTTTCTGCCAATGAAATGAAATTTATTACTGGATGATGTTTTTAGTATTCATTATACAGTAATTTAAAATAAAATACGTTTTTTTGCGTTAAACTATATTATTTTATATTAAGCGTTTCAGTTCTACATAAAAACGATGTATAGTCTCAAAATTATGTCATTGTCGCAAAGCCTACCTACCTACCTAAAGTTTACCCAAAGTTTAAGTTTAAGTTTACCTACCTAAACCCGTAATTTTCATAGCTGCACCAACTTGTCCTGTGTTAATATAAAACTAACTATTTCATATAGATGTTAAATAAATGCTTGCAAAATTAATGTACAAAGAAACAGAGGCAAAAACACAAACATATGAATTTTGGGATAATCCACATAATGCCGCTGGACACATTGATTTCCTGGCGTGCCAGTTTTCATGCATAACGTGTATATTTTATATCCAATAGTACGTAGACCGTATTATGTTACGTCGGAAACCCCTGTCGGAGTTTGGTGTCAGTGTATTTTAATGAACTATTTATTGAATAACACACGGAGTCTGTATTTACGGACTGTTTTATGATAATACTAGTAATTTATCTGGTCCTATAGAGGAAATACTGATGCCTCACAGGGAAATAAAAAGTATTTAAATTATACGATGTGCTTTTCTTATTAAATTTTCTACTCTAGGCTATTCTGCATGTCAAAATTTTGTCGCAATCCGTATCATCGTGAAATAATCTCTTTTCGTGAATAAGTTCTCGTTCAAAATTTGCTTGTGCTTCGAAAAATTAATATTTACTTAATAAATAAAAAATATATCAATTTTATAATATTAAGAATATGGAAAACATAAATCCATGCTCAACAATTTAAACTTTAGAATTACGAAACAATAATATTTTACTTGTTAACCCAGCATTGACGTTGCAGTTTCAGTGTTAAGATTATTCAGACATTTTTATACTGAATAGTTCCATCTAGATATAAGAATACTGAAAATTATTTTAAATTGAGATTTATGGAACATATCGTGTTGTATATCGGTACGAAGTAAAAAGGTAAAAGGGTCCTAGCACCAAGTGGGGGCACTTTATTTGAAAAGTGATCACCAGTCAAACCGATTCTCTATGATTTCTACCACGGCGCAAAGGCTACCCGAGTAGATTTAATGATACATTTAGTAGATGAGATATCGAGGTTATCCATGGTTCTTTACCGAAATTTCGCGTCATCTCATGCGGAACTGGACATGCTATTTTTTGCTATTGCTCTCTGAACAAAGGTTTATTTTGGTTGGCGCAGATAAAAATAATATTGACATACCTACCTGAATAAAATATCAAAATGTTGCTTTGCATGTTTTTTAGCGATTTAAGCAATCTATTATGATAGCGTTTTCACGATTAATTATACTAAATAGAACATTTTTTAAACTAAATTTCATGGTAGTTGTCTTCATATTTTAATTCGAAAATTTGGTGTCTCTAGAGAAAAAAAAAACTGAGACACCAAAATATTGATTTAAAGTGTAAATAGGTAATATACCTACATATATGAAAGCGATAAAATTCAGTTAAAATGTGTTTTTCAACCGACTTCAAAAAAAGAAGGAGGTACCTACTCAATTCGTCTGTAAGTATGTTTTTTTTATGTTTGTTACCTCATAACTTTTGACTGGGTGAACTGATTGTCTTGTTTCATGTGATAGAGGATACTTCCCATTTAGTCCCATATAAATATCATCGAAATCGATTGAGTAGGTAATTCAAGTTTTTTTTTAATATTTATGAATTCGGAGATCGTTTACCTTGACGACCTTCTATTTCAGCCAAAGTTTTGACGTGAAGTCGTTTTGTTTTAATGCTCTGCATTCGTTGATTATATTCACCAAAAAACAGGCAAAGTAAGATAATAATTTTAATTATTAATTAATTGAATTACCTGGTACAGGGAATATCCAGCGCATCTCCAACTTTTTTCTTCGCAGTAACCGTCAGTTGCTTCAGTTCTTGGGATTGCAAGTGTTCCAACTACCGCCGTTTATTCTTCATTCCTTGTCAGTTTAAATTATCAAATCACTATAAAACCCATGCCCTTTGTACTATCATCTATAAAATAATACTGTATCACTTTGGAAAGAATAAAGAAATTAGTGAACTTTCGAAATTAATTAACTTTACATTTTTGAGGCCAGTAAAGTTATTTAATTTCAATTATTTATGGTAAAGACCAATTTTATGCTTTTTAATTTATTTTTCAATAATAAGATACGGTAGTTTTGTGCTTTAGAATATTAGATATCTACTAGAGGACGTTGGTACTAGTCAGTAATAGCCCTTAACCTAACTATTGTTTTTAATAATTAAATTGATGTTTAACTTTAATTTTAATATTATATTTGACATAATACATACATGTAGTTGTTATTATTAAATAAACAAACTATTTTGCCTTTCAAGCTTAATTAAAAATATCGATACAAAAAACTACAACACTGGCTGGTGACGTTTTAGTGAATTAACGAAAAACATATGAATGAATATTAAAACGCGGTTAATGCGTTTAGTTTTTAGGCATTTATTACTATGTAAATAATCTTTCAAGATGCATTTAAAGTGAATCTATGCAATGTTGTTCGATTTTTGTATACCTACGAATGATTGTATTTTTACTTTATGTATAAAAATAAATCTTTTAGATGGACCCTATTTACCTACAAAAGACGTGTTATACCTATTTTATGTCAAAATGCAGATATAGATTCTTAGTTTCAAGGTTACGAAAACACATGATTTGACAGAATATACTCGTAGCTAAATAAGAGTGTGTAAATAAAATAAAGTTGCACGAATGCCTATTTCACTAAACGTACAATATATTTTTAGTAAAAGAGAAACATTCAAAAGATCCATTTGTTTCTTTAGCTTTGACAGGTCTTAACCGAATGCGCGCCGCGCCGTATTGATTTTTTTAGTCAACACACTACGGCTCCGTACGAATTGTTAAAGCACGGTGTATTCGGTAAATTCGTGGATTATTTTCAAAATTAATCCGTATTATTGGATTCCGTATTCGAAAACCTTGTGATTTTTTTTTAAGTAAAATATTTTTTTCATACTTTTTTTTTTACCCTGAGTTAACTATCTGTTTGTTTATCTATTTTCTTAAATCACTTTTTTTAAACTAATTAAATCTTACCGTTTCGTATAAGTAAATATAAAATATTGAACAATAAATTTCACTGCAGTATAATTACGTGCACACTACGTGCGTTATAAACATTTGCGATGCATGATTATTTAAATGTTATGTAGGTTTTTGTTACTGTTTTTTTACACTGCGGTATTTATCACTAGATATTTGGTTTTCATTTTTCGAAGAAATTGTCAGTAGAGTTACCGCGCTGTGGACACGGAAACTGAACTCTCAATATTTTTGTTGCCAGGTTGCGGAAAATTTTCCCCAAAACTTTCCCTCACTTTTGAATAATATTATTTTACAACAGTTCAGTTGTATTTAATTTGATACCGTTTCCTTAACGACAAAATAAACTCTTTAAGTCATAAACATCTATTAAAATTTAAAGAGGGCTTAGGATAATAACTTTCTCTCCTTGTAAAGTCGGCTAACTGTACGTACAGATCGCTAGTAAAGTAACATTCTGCGCACGTTGCGTATTTGGACGTGTAGTGGGCAGAATGTTACATAACAATTTCCATTACAGCAATCTGTATGCACCATAAGATTAGCTTTACCACCCCCTATAAACGAGACCCCGTATGGTGGTAGGATTTCTTCAGTCTTCTGGTCTTCTCCTGGTTAGCGATTATCCTTCATATAACATCTAGTACCAAACCTTGTGCTAGTTTTTTGGGAAGAGCCAGTTGTTTCCTAAGTCTAAGGTATGAACCTTATCTTCACTTATCATCATGTGAGACGGTAACTAGAACGTGGGTTTAGTCAAATATAAAAAAAAACAGGCACAAAACTGTATGAAAAAGGTATGTTAGTTTATTTTTGCGTTGTATTGTTTATCTATTTATTACCAGTTTTGGGAAACATACAGCATGAAAAACACTTAAAACTAAAAGAAAAGAAATTTCTCTACTACCCATTACATAATACCTAATATGCAGTTATTTTATACTTACTGAATAATAAACTAATATACCTAATTAAGAATTATTACAAATATTAACTTAAAATTATAGGTAACTTATTACATAGGCTAGATAATATCTAAAATATAAAACAGGGGCACGAAAATTCATTAAAACTGAAACTACTATTTGGGCAAATTAATAAAGAAATAATAAATCAATCATCGTTAAGATTTGTAGGGACATTATTTATATTTTTTGTATACTGGGATAAGGATGAAATTAATACCTATGTCAGTAGTTGAGTATATGTTATAATTATAACATGTTCTGGGAATAAAGGTATTAGGTCGAATAAACTTCTATGAGATAAGTAGGTAATAGAAAAATAAACAGTTATAGAATACCAGTACATTTTACATTCACCTATCAAATTACCTTACAGCTCTTATCTAAATTATTCCCGTTCAACGAATTCTAACTGCATAATAATAGTTTTTTTTATATTCATAAGTAGGTTAGTAATAAAATCTTGTAATCCTGGTAAGTATACTTATTAGTATACTTTTTTTAAACGCAGGAAGCTTTAATTTGTTCTCCATAGTTTATATTAAAGAGTACCTATATTATTTTGTAACAAAGCTGTTGGTTCTAAAAACATAAATAAATAACAGATTCATCCTTTTAATAAAAATCCACCAAAACTATAATAGTTCCCAGTTTCAACTAATGGTAACACTGGTGATCTGCCATTGGCTAAGCCATGACGCTATGCAGTCAAACACCATTTAATTCACACCCTATAATAAATTACACAATTTAAGCTTTCGCATTCTACTTCTTTTGATCTAAGAAATAAATAAACTTTTTTATTGCAATATTGTGTCACGAATTTGTTAAAATTTTTGTTAGGTGAATAAAATAGCTTGTCCTTGTAAAATATTATACTGTTTTGTTGTTCTGTAACTCTTTGTCACTTTTTTTGTAATACTTACTTTTGAAAGATTTTTATCTTTAAAAAAGTCTGTCTTTCTGTAAGTTTGGAATAATCTTTGGAATTACTGAACAGATTTTAGTCTGGTTCTTTTGAAAACGAAACTATATCGATTGAAAAAATATTATTGTTCCAAATATTTATTTGTTCCGTATTTACCTATTACTAATTTCAACTAATTATCTCATAGGTACATATTACAGTTGCGGTAGACGGTAGAGTAGGAGCCTTATAAATAAATAAACACCAAAACACGGAACATTTTTTTCATGTCGTAAAAGGCGACTAATCTGAGTGACCCCCGCTTGGTGGTAGGATCCCGTCAGGGTCCGACTGGCTAGCGACCACCCGCCATATAAAATCTGCCGCCAAGTATTAGGTACTACTAGGTATTAGGCGGTGATGTGTTCCGTCAATAAGTATTTTTTTGACGACCACTTCGTCGAAGGGGTAAACCTATCTGCCCCAGACGCCAGTGGTTGCGGGTTCGCTTACTTTGAGGCCATGTAGTTGGTGTGATTGTCTGGGGATTTTATTTAATTTATTTAACCTTCTTTCCTAGCCCCGTGTGCTGTCATCTTCGACCTCATTTTCGCTTACCAACAGGTGAGATTGAGGTCAAACACGGGCTTAGTCTATAATAAAAAGAAAAAAATAAATAATAATGAGCTTCGATAGTTCCTTTTTGGTACGGATTGCCAAGGAGTGGAACAATCTGCCTGCGTCTGTTTTTCCTGACCACTACAGTCCTGGAACTTTGAAGTGTCGAGTGAATAGGTTTCTCGTGGATGGACGTGTAACACCATAGTCTTCATGCGCACTTTCCATCAGGTGGCATGGAAGAAAAACGTCCTATTCTTACAATACCTATAAAAAAAAATATAAAAAAAATAGTAAGGTGTGCATGGAGATTTGGCATAGTTTAGTCCAACAGAGAAGGACTGCAGGCACACAGATAATTATAAGTGGGTATGTATGTAATGATAGTAGGTACAGGTTATTACCATCGAAGTTTATGGTCCACAGTTTTTGCAAAAAGGTAGGTAGACGTAGGTACCTAATAAATTATATGAATTTTAATCTTGCAGATGAAAGAGACGTCGAGTTGAAATGTATTGTAGAATTGACAATATAAATTGAATAAACCTCTTTTATTCAACGTAAAAGCAACGATAAAAACGAAAAGTAAGCTGTCAACCTCCCAAACATACCTATTTAAAATAAAATAAAAGTAAAACTTTCGTGCTACTGGTGCTTTGGACGGAACTCATTACGAAACTTAAAAAAACACTCCATCTAGTTAATTAAATATATACTAAATGATGCCGTACAAAAAAGAAAGTTACATAAATAAAGTAGAAACGGATTTTCAAATATATACAATGGGATTCACTAGATGGCGTGCACGTACACATGTACCCATTTATAATATTGAAGTATATTTATTTCTGATTTCGTATACATCATAATTTATCATTATAATTAAATAAAGTCTCTTTCAAATAAAGCATTAAACTAGTTTACAATAATTGATCAAATTCTTAGCACGTTCAGAAGTGCTGAATTTCCTTCTTTTTTATAGTAAGTCAGTCAGTTGTCTTGTCAGTGTTCTACCTGCCAGTGTAATGTCATGTTTGTCAAACTGTTTAGTGTATTTGTTGTGACAGTAAAATTATTTTCATTTTCCATTACTTTATTCGACGGCTGGTTGCCAAATTGTCAAGAATTGAATTGAATTGAATTACTAAAGTATTGAATTGAATTACATGCCTTAAAAATTTGTTAATAAAGTGCTCTTAATAATTGTTGTTGTTGCCTCCTTTATAAATATATGTGTCATAAATCTAACTATTCCTAAATGTTGTGTGAACACATTCACTGTGATGATAATAAAGTTGACTGTCAAAAACATTGTATTATTGTTTAAAACCAATATTTTGGTGGAGCTTTAAAGGGATAACAAGAAACTAACAATGGTGGAACCACAAAAACCCTTCGCCTGCTCTGATCCAGAATGTGGCATGACATTTACAAATGAGGATCACTTACATGTTCATTCAAAGAAACATGATATGGTTCTACAGCTGGGATTTGAGCAAAAGTCAGCTTTTGTTGGTAAGCTATTTCAAATTTTCCTTAGATTTTTCTAAGTAACAAAAACATTATTTTTTCATTAGATTGTCAAAAAGATTACAAGCCTTTCAATGTTTAGGATATTTGTTTCTTACAAAGTGGTTAATCAAATCATTTTCTCATTTTTTTTGGTATTAAATGTTTTCTTTTTGATGAAGATACATTATCTACAATAATTTTGGTTAAAAAAACTACTCTGAATGTAGACTTCAAATGGAACCTTTCAAGTAAAGATTTTATTAACCCCACTAGCTTTTGTTTTGATAAGCTAATTGATTAAGCTTTAAGGTTAATTTTTATTTAACTAATATAAGTAGATTAGACTAAGGCTCCCCATGTGATGATATCTGAAAGGTTGAAATAGGTACATATTTGTTTATTAAAATCCCCAATTGCGTAATCTTACTAATATTATCTTAATAATATTTTAAATGTGAAAGTATGGATGTTTGTTCCTCAATCACGGGAGAACAGCTAAACGGATTTGAATGAAATTTGGCTGATATATGAATACTGATAGTACTTAGGGCATGCAAAACGTCCTATGCTTACAATATAAAAAAAAAAAAAAAAAACGGCCAAAATTTAATGATTTTTGAAAACCGGTTTTGGGAGCCAAAAGCTGATCAGCTCATTATTGAGTAACAATTAACATTTTGATTATTGAGTAACAATTAACATTTTGATTTTTGCACCTGGCTGGGTTTGTAAAAGTAGAGCAAGCCATGTATGAAAGCGGAGGGCATCATGTGTGTATCTCACCGAAGCATATAATTATTTATTATGTGTTCTACCAACAAGGGTTGAGAGTGAAAGGCTGTTTTCGTGTGTTTTCGATTTCTGTATCAAAATAAGAAGTTCGCTGTCTGATCGAATGTTGGATGCACTTATATTCTTGAGATCACATTATCAAGAACAGAGATCTCTTGAAAACAAGTGATTTATGCTTTATTTAAATTAGTATACATAGTTGATTATTGATCTCTTTTTAGTGCAATATGAATTATATTATAATAATGTTATTTTGTAGTTTGTCTTGAAAGTTACAAAAATGTTGATTTTTTTGGTAATTGTGGGTGGCTGTGTTTAATATTTGAAGATGCTGATTGTGTTTTCTATGTTTAAAATATATTATTTTTGATAGCAAACTTAATAGGTACCAAAGATACCAAAAACTTACTTGTTGTTGATTTGATCTCAGTTAATTAATCTTTATAGTATTATAAGTTCATTGTTATCTGTACAATTATTATGGTTTGGATTAAAAAGAAATGTATCATACAATTTGTTTTATTTGTAGACTTAGTTGGTATTTAAAAAAATGATGTTTCTTTTTAAATTATACTTATAATTTATCACATTTTTCATTTATTTAAAGAATAATTGAGCATTTTAAATGTAATAACATAAAAACATTACTAAAACATTGCAATGCTTCACTTTAACTGGGATTCACAATTTCTGTAAAGAAATTGGTCTCGGGTGGTCTTAGCTGCAAAGCTATATACCATAAAATGGAGCTACGTTAGCAATATGACGTAAAAAAAAAAAAAAATGTAAGTAATTTCGAGGCGTACCGCCAGGCCCCGGTAGCTCAGTGGAAGAGCACTCGTCCGGCAAACGAGAGGTCCCAGGTTCGAATCCTGGACGGGTAATTTTTATTTATCACATTTTTCATTTATTTAAAGAATACTTGAGCATTTTAAATGTATATAAGGGAGTGGTCTTAAATAAATGCAAACTTTTCAGATTACTATATTTTAATGTGATACTCAATTACAGAAATATTAATAATAGCCCACACATTTATATGTTTCTCCCCTCTCCTCAACTTTCGCACCTCTCCTCTCCTCACCTCTCCTCTCCTCTCCTCACCTCGCCTCACCTCGCCTCACCTCACCACATCTCGGCTTACCACACCTCGGCTCACCTCTCATCGCAACAAACGCCATCTATCCACTACTTCCGTTACATGTAAAAACTTAAAAACATTATTATAGCTGTCATAGGTTTTTGTAAAACTTAGGTAATTGAGTAATAACGAGATATGTCAACAAGTGTACATACAGTACTTGTTTACGATCATATTTTGAAGACAATCGTTGTAGTCTTTGCCAATGCAACATAAATCTTCGAGAAATATCACAGATTGATGACCTTGGTTTATTAAATATTTTACTACCCCCTTTATATTGTTTGTTAATGTCCATTGAAGGTGCCATAGACAACGCGTAAAGCATTGCTTTGTACTGTCAAATAATGAAGTTCAAAGTGTTGAGTTTTGAATTGTTAGGTTTGATATTTAAGATGTATTTATGACACTCACTTGGTGTGAGCTTCAATACAATATTTATGTCGCAGGTATATTGTCAATGTCGTGACATTATAAAGTCACTAGGGAAATGAAAATTTTTATTCATCATAAGATCATCGAATCGCCGCTTAATGACGTCACAATTTTGTACTTCGGCTTTAACAAGGTGTTGATAGTTATTGAATAAGATATACAGTAGACCAAGAGACAAAAAAAAGCCGGCGGAAAAAAACTCTTGGCACTGTTTTTCAGTCAGGATTATACGAATTAATACAAATAGGTACAGTCTGCAACAGAATTATGTATACCACCTAGTCTCCCGCCCACATACAATACTTAAGCATATTAAAATCACGATAAAATAATGAAGCCTTGATTCGAGCATTCATGGTTTCAGCTGACCAAACTCCAACTCCAACAAGGTTTATAAGGAATTGCGAAGAAGTGGGGCTCTTCCAGGACTTAAATGTAAACCCATTTGACGAAGGATTCAAACGAGCTATAGAGAATAAGTAAGTCTATTTATTTATTTACGCTTCAGTTTATACAGGTGCAGTAAAATAAAAAAGAACACTTACATTAGACATAAAAACTTGGCGGTCTTATCGCTGAGGAGCGATTTCTACCAGAAAACCATGTCATATTTATTATCTCTTAAAGTTGAACATACATTTTATGTTTGATACTATATTTTTAAATAAATAAAATCCCCAGAAAATCACACCAACTACATGGCCCCAAAGTAAGCATAGCTTGTGTTATGAACGAACAAAAATAAAAATACATCGCCCAAGTGGTCGTCTGAACTTCAGTCATGTCATATCAGGGCAAGTTTTTCTCTGCATACATCTTGATTTTTTGTGTATTAGATATATTCGGTCTTTATTCATTTTCACCAGTTTAATTTTTGACTCCATATGAATTTTTGTTGATATACAGGGTGAGTGGTACATGACCCGCCATAGGAACAGCGCGTGTAGATGGGATCATTTGCAAGTGTTTAAAGCCTACTTTCTTTGGGTTAAGTCTTATAGTTTGGAGATAGGCATAATTTTGGCCTTTAGATTGCACAATTTTTTTTCAATTAATGAGTAATTAATATGTCCCTGTGTTTATTTAACATCGTTTTTTGTTGGCTAGAATTTTTCATAAAAAAGATATGGCCCTTGAAATATCACAAATGGGAGATAAAAATCTCGAAAACTAAAATTTCTACACATTTAAATAAAATCAGATAGCGTTTTATATTTATTTAGCTTTAAAAATCGCGGAATGTGGCCGGTCGCGATCGTGAACATCCGAGAACGTTCCTTATATGAAGCTACTCGCTAGGTGACCCTCTAGGCTCTAGGCGCCAAGCAAGCCACGCACCGTCAAATAACTAAATTAATTCACAAAATCAAAATAGTCAAATCTGTCATACAAATGGAATAACACGATGTTTTCTCACTTTCAGACATGGCATATGCCTGGAGTCCACAACTGGTGGATCTTCCGGAGATGATGTGCTCAACACCCCACAGATGACCTTCCCACTGCTGGAGGGAGACGCCAGTCTGTACAGCAGCAGCAGTAACCAGAGGAATATCAGCAGGTATGAACCAGGAAAGTTTGCATGGTTAAGAGTGTCTCCATAATGTATGTACTACCAAATAATTTAGATCAAATTTACCATTATGGAATGCAATAAACTATTGAATTGAATTGTCGTAACAGGCAATTAATTCAATGCAGTAAACTGACAGTTCGAAATGTCAAAAGGAAAAATAATGATATCAGTAAAAATCTTCGGAGTGTAAGTACTGAATGAGAATGATTGAAAATGAACGAGTCTTTATCATGAAATCGACGACCACTCTGGCGATGGGGTAAACCTATCTGCCTCAGACGCCAGTGTTTGCGGGTTCGATTCCCGCACGGAACAAGAAAAAAAAATGTTCCGTGTCTGGGTGTTTACCTATTTATTTATGTATTTATATTTTAGGTTCCCCCTAGTTCGCTACATGGTATCTGATAACACAAGCAATGCTTACTTCGGGGCCATGTAGTTGGTGTGATTGTCTGGGGATTTTATTTTATGAAATGTATAAATAGTTGAATTTGAGATGTGTAATATATCTTCAAAATAATTTTAATGAAAATAATTAATTACCAAACATACCTAGTGCATTGGAACGGTTACAGTAGAAGTAAAATCGACTTGATAACTGCTTTATTTTAAAACTCCTTTAGTTGTTAAATATAAAATTTCATGAAGAGTTGCCCTTTGCTAAAAGATATATAAAAAAAGAAATATGTTGTGAGCCAAAATATTTCTTTCCGTGCATTACGATATTATTATAAAAATCAAAATTACATTCATTCTCTTAAACCATATCACTATTTTTTTCTTCCCTAAAGTGGGAACTGTTATTTTACTACATTGTATTATTTGCTAGGTTATTATTTAGCCAGCTGCGGTGCTGTGTTCCGGCTAGGGTTGCCAACCATACTGTTTTTAACAGTATAATACTGTTTTTCACTACATTATACTGTTTACTGTTGAACAAAAATAAAGTATTCAAAATACTGTTTTCAGCATAAGATACTAAACACTTTATGTACATACATACATACATAACCTCACGCCTGTCTCCCTTTGGGGTAGGCAGAGACAAGGGAACACCAATTGCTTCGATCCATACATACCTCTTTCGCTTCCTCCACGTTCATTAATCTTTTCATACATGATCGCCGGTTACGGGTACTTTTAACTAGGCCCTTTTTAAGAACGTCGCCAATTTGATCGGCGTACGTTCGCCTAGGGTGGCCCCTTCCGACAGCACCATCCATTCTTGCTCTGTACACCTCTTTCGTAAATCTACTTTCACTCATCCTTTCCAAATGTCCAAACCACCGTAGCATACCCTTTTCAATCTTAGTCACTACATCTTCTTTCAATCCACATCTCTTTCTTATTTCACTATTGCTCTATTACACTTTATGTGCCAGACTTAAATTAATAATTTGTTTGAAAAGCTCTAAAAATATGTGTTTAAAACATAAAATAAATTGAATACTATTTATTTCTCCAAAATACTGTTTGATATTATTTTCAGACTCAAATATACTTTATTCTAGAAAAAAAAGTTGTCAACCCTAGTTCCGGCTATATTTGATGAATAACCAAGACCTCCCTAAACCTGTGTTGTCACCTTCGACTTACTTATAAACATACAATCCCCTTAAGTATTTATCTCTTCAGTATTTATTTATTAGGATTTCCAACAACAGGTGCACTGGTATATATAACAATAAAAAGGTATAAATAATAAGTAAGCGTCCTGTCACTTACAGGAAACCACTGCATGCTATCATTATGTTACATTATGTTACACGTTGTATGATAAGGTCTATACGACTATGTGTTACTTAGATTTTGACTAATGAATTTGGAATTCTATAGCTAACAAAGATTTGATGAATTGTATTTTATTTTATTCATCTCAAAGAATATGTATATTATCAGGTTGTCCAGCGACGAAACAGGAGCTATCAAGGAGTACGAAACTACTACAATATCAAAGTTGACAAATGAAGTCACCACAATAAGTAGGATAATTGGAAAAGACATCACAGATGGAACTCCTGGCCACAATGACATAGCCATCGTAAAACATAAAGAATTCAGAGTCAATAAAGATACAGTAAACGAAACACAGTCGCTCTCTTACAAAAACAACACAATTAAAATACATCGTGATATCGAAATAAAAAAAGACAAAACTATAGTTAATAATGAGCTTAGTAATAGTACAGAAATCTCATATACAGACTCCGTTATTAAAGACAACACACAGGCTAAGATAATATCAAATGACTTAAAAATCCACGAGAAAGCTCCGCCTATAATGAGCCAAAAGTCTCTAGATTTCGTCGTGGACAGTCTAACTGCAACTTCAGATTATTTACACGAAAAGTCCCAACCGGACGATGTAATGAATACTAAAAAAATTAAAAAATCTAAAAGTCACGATGTTGAATTAAAAGAAGTAGAAGATTTAGAAGCTATTATTAAACTGCCTGGTGGGAAAAGAGTTAAAATGAAAGCTATAACAGAAGAAACTCAATCTGTAGACACAAAAGATTTGCTACGTCGATCGATAAAGAAATCGTCAACTCGAAATGTGATTAACCAGCAAACTGGACAAAGAATGATTCCTGTAATTGGAACTTTAATACCCGTGCAGTTAAACCCCGTTCAGTTTGCTCTGCCTAAGGTGCCTATAACGAAAGTGCCGATCAGTAAAACAACTGTACAGAATGGTGCCGAGAAGAAAGTGGTAAGGAGGGATAAAGAAAGTCTGTCAGCTGCATCAAAACGATACAGGTATTTATTTTATTTTATTTAATTCTATTAGGAAAACCATACTATTAAAAAATTGTAATAATTTTATTATTATTTAACAATTTACGTAAAAATAAAATGAAAATTTAACCTAATATTATTTTAAAACAGAGAATAAAACAAGTAATCTAAACTTATTTAATAAAGATAAAAAAATAGATTGAGTGTGTTTCGCCCGAATGCTTGGTATGGAAAATATCTAGATCTAAGTGGCTAAGGTGGTTGAAGAGGTTGTTGCACGCAATAGGAAGGAGTGTTGCCTGTAACTGCTGTTAACAAGTGGCACATGTAGAAGTGTCGGACGCCTGTATGACCTTGTGTGAGTACAAATTCCTAATTTAACCAGGAGTTCAGGACAATCCATTTTATTATTAAAAATTTTAAAAAGTCGTTAACATATCGGTAATATTTCTGCGAATGTTTAGGGGCAAAATGTGATGTCTCTTGCAGCGTGTAAAATAATTGTCGTCATATATCTTAGTCTTAAATTGGAGGTGTCTCAAAAAACGTTTTTGTATACTTTCGATTCGGTTAATGTAAACATCATAGGCTGGACTCCATACTGCGGACGCATATTCAAGGTGACTACGGACGTAGGTGCAATATAATATTTTTAAAGTTTTAATATTATTAAAATCAGAGAAAATCCTTGTCACAAAACCTAAAGCTCTAGAAGCCTTTTTGACAATTGCATCGACGTGTTATGTATATGTTCTATCTATTTATGCGTTAGGGTCGCCTTTAAACAGCCCTGTACCTTGGCAGATAATTCAATGCCGTAAACTGACAGTTTGAAATGTCAAAAGAAAATAATGATACCAGTTAAAGTCTTCGTAGTGTAAGGTTCTGAATGAGAATGATCGAAATTGAATAGTACTTTTTCATTCGTTTAAGCAATGTATAAATACGTGAATTTGAAGTGTGTACTTTATAGTAACAGTTACTTTATTGAAAATAAATAATTACCAAACATACCTAGTATTTTTTTAAGTCGAAACAGTAAGTGACGTAAAGCATCCCCATTATATTAATGAAAAATGAAAGTATAAAATATTTTGTGAGTCAATTTTTTTCCCAACTTGACGATATTATTTTATTTTTAATATCACTTGTTTACTTAAACGGCTTCACTATTTTTTTCTTTCCTGAAGTGGGCGCACTGAAAATATCATTTTAATGCATTGAATTATTTGCAAGGAATTATGCTGATGCATTTGGAATTAAGTCCGAGTAGCAACGCTAAGTCATAGGACATACAGGGACCATCCTTCATATGAAGTCACGGCTATGAGTTCTGGTTGTATCATGTTGTATGAATGTTGTATGAAGAGCCAGTACCTTCCTACACGCGTGGTGTCATCTTAGACTTTATAGTTTCTTAGGTCACTCTTTAAAACGTTTAATCCCCGCACAAGGCTATGATTTGCCTGAATAAACATATTTTTAACGAGCATTTTCTCGCGACTTCCTTGCTATAAAATAAATAGCCTATGTTTCCCGTTCCCAAGGTAATTTCGAGAATTCCTTCCATAATGCAACCAGATACCCAGTGAAGGACTTTTTAACAAGTTTCACATTAGTACACTCAAGGTATAAGAATTTTCATACAAACTAAAAAGTCCTATATTTCCCGTTCCCGTGGGAATTTCGGGAATTACTCTCTTAGTGCACCCCTACAGCCATAACTACAGCTCTCTACGCTCAGTAGTTATGGCTGTACGTTGTCTATCAGCCAGTCAGTACCTCAATTTAACGGAACAGATTTCCTATTGATCGTTGTTTTGTATAAAGGATTAATATGAGTACATGAAAATAATATACCCATGATGCATTTGTTAAGTGATCGGCTACAAAGTGAGAAAGACTCGTCGCCGGGAACAAAATGAGAAAACACAATGAAAATTCATATAAAATGACAGATTTTAATTCAAATGTAATATATTGTTTACTTTTAATTGTAACAGTATTTATGGCCAGACTAGGTATATTTTACATTTTACCTTACGCTAGACCACGGGGTCTGCAAAGACACCGAAACGTCGAGTTAAAATGTAAAATATAAATTATACGAGATAAATCCGGTTAAAATGTGTCTCGAAATTAACATTACACTCCTCAAGTCCTCAAGCAATGTCAGTAAAAAATTTCAATAAACTACCACATAATATTAAAAGCATTAGTGAAGAAAAAAATATTTCTGAAGGAACTAAAAATCTTTTTGCTTTCTAAATGTTACTACACTGTAAAATAATACTTAAGTAAATAAATGAAAAATGTGATAAATAAAAATTACCCGACCAGGATTCGAACCTGGGACCTCTCGTTTGCCGGACGAGTGCTCTTCCAACTGAGCTACCGGGGCCTGGCGCTACACCTCGAATTTACCACATTTTTGTTTTTACGTTTTATTGCTAACGTAGCTCCATCTTATGGTATATAGCTTTGCAGCTAAGACCAACCGAGACCAATTTCTTCACAGAAATTGTGAATCCCAGTTAAAGTGAAGCATTGCAATGTTTTAATAATGTTTTTAAGTTTTTGCATTTAAAATGCTCAATTATTCTTAAATAAATGAGCATTTTAAATGCAAAAACTTAAAAACATTATTAATACTTAAGTGATAAAATAAAATAGACCTCCTCTCTTCTAATTTTGCAGCGCCCAACAGGGTCCTTGATTGTCATTTGTTAAATTGTACCTACTGATTTATTTTTTATCCCACATGTATGACTTTTGAGTTAAAATAAACTGGTTTGATTTGATTTATTTTAGTTGTGTCGTTTTGAGTAATTCATGTACCTACTCGTATGTGTTAATAATAAGCTATGCGCATATGTGCTTTGCTTGTCATTTTTTTCTATACCTACCTGTGGATTTTGTTTTAAAAATAAATAAATTGCGTCTTTCTAAATAGTCTCCAAAAAATTTCTTTCCATAATTACTTAAGTTTTTATTTTTTTAGGGAAAGATTAAAACTAAAACAAGATCGAATGGCCGAGGAGAATGCGACATTAAAAGAGGTCAACCAAAAGTTGATAGCAGAAAAGGCTGTGCTGAAAATGATAATAATGGAGCACCTGAAGAAATGTCCACAATCGGATGAACTAAGTACGTTGATATTGAGATCGACTAAATAAGTCGACCATTCAATTTCAAAATGTTTGGTGAGTTAATTATAGTTCATAAAGCACTTTTTACTCTTACGACTCATGTCGGACATTTCCACTATACCACAGTTCAACTCGGCCGTATCTTTGAAGTAAATGCCTACAGCGCCGCGGTCTGTTCACATGTGATAGCGCTGCCCGCCTTCAGCGTTTAAATTACATTTGCCTACTTTGTCTTTACTTGCATTTAGTTTTGTGACTGCAATATACTTTTCTTATATAAACAAGTAAAATACTTTTTAAATTGAATAGGAAGTGTTCAACAAATATACGTTTTGTGTCAAAGAACCATGTTTACGTTTGAATAACAACTCGGTCTTAAAAATTAACGAGATTTATTATTAAATTTTAAAGTATAAACAATCCGCGTATTAATGTAAAGCTCAATCATCAATTGTTTCGGTATGCAGACACTCGCGACTGGCCGCATGCCGAGATCGAGCCACGTAGGTATAGCTCGCGTTTCGTCCGTTTGTATGAAGTTGGATTACTGTAGATATCTATACTGTGACTATACCTTGTCAAGTAATTCACTGCAATAAACAGACATTTGGAAATGACAAAAATAAAAATAATGATAACAGTTAAAAACTTCGTAGTGTGATACTGAATGAGTCTTCGTCATTGGTTTTGCATAAAATTTTAAAGCAATGTATAAAAATTTGCATTTGAGGTGTGAACATTATCTTCAAAGATACTTCCATGAAAATAATTGATTACCATGCTGGACTGGGAGCGAATGAAAAACGTAGAATGTGCCAGCTGCTTCTCTTCCCGGGCATACTGTAGAAGTCAGTTAAGGGACTGTTTTTAAGGCGTTTTTGTGGGCGATAGGCTGACCCCCTGTCACTACAATAGTCTATCTCCATCTTTATAATACCTCCAAATTTGTCAAACGTGACATCAGATGGTCTTGTAACCTCTGGCGTTCTGCCTACCCCATAAGTGATACAGGCGTGACGTTATGTATGTATTTATGTATGTAATTGATTACCAAACCTATCTAGTGCTTTGAAACGGTTACAGTAGAAGTAAAATCGACTTGATAACTGCTTTGTTTTTTAAGTCGTTTACAAATGAAATTGTTTAGAATGCGTTACGCTTTGCTATTTATTTATTTATTTACACTTTATTGCATATTTAGAAAAAAAAACATATATATTATGTACAATAGGAAATAAAATTATTCTACAGTAACAACACAATTGGCGGTCTTATCGATAGCAAGCGATTTCTGCCAACCAGGGTTAAAGAACTTGTAAAAAGAGAGTTGGGATTAAGGCATACCTAATTTTAAATATACATAAACTAAATAAGAATATACATATATAATGTAAAATGACATACATAAATAGACAATATAAACATATAGCAAGCTTAAAATACATAAATAATATATATAAATAAATTCATATAATATATAAAAAGATACTAACATAAGTATTCATATACAGGGTGACTGGTACCAAACCCGCCATAGCAAATTAGCATATAGAGGAGGTCATTTGCTAATTATTGGACCTTACTTTCCCTAACTAAAGTTTTATACTTTAGGAGATATGTCAATTTTTATACATTATTGAGATTTTTCCAAAATTTGACCTTAAAGCATTCGTAACTTTATTTTTCGTCATTAGTTTAGAGTTTTTTTATTATTTCTTGGTAGTCATTAACATTTGTGAATAAAATACGTCGGAACTTCCCTCAAACTAGGGTTAAAAAATAAGACGCTTATGCTTTTAAAAAAAATCAATAAAGAAAAATTACTTTGCGATCAAATTCAACCGGAAATAATAAAAAAACTACGGCGTTTTAATAATTTATTCTACTCTAAATTAGTTCTCTAGTTCGTCACCTTACCAACGGTACTAAATTTGCAACGGAAAGTTTGATTCGCTAAACATCGGTAGGATTTTCAGGTCAACCAGTCATTTTGATCAAAAATAGTGAAGGTCCCAACGACAGGATAAAGCTAATTTAGCAAAGTAGTTTTTGCAAATTTATGAGTAGGTATTAGATAATAGAAATTGAGTGCTTAGTGTACTTAATTTTTTTTTTTACTTTTACCATGTAAAGCAAGAAATCAGGAAAAGATATCGAGCATCAAAAGAAAAATTTAAATAGAGTTGAAACTAAAAATTCTGCTCGAATTGCTGCCCGCAATTTCTGATACATGCCCGATATCTTTTCCTAATTTCTGTGGTGGTAAGACTGAGCCTAATTTCTTCTTTCATAACAGAAAACGCATTATTAATTTTTTGAATTAACTCATCTTTTGTAGTTACTTCTTCATTGTAGACCAACTCTTTTCATTTGCAATGACAGTTTCAATGACTTTTAGACGTCAAATGAAAAAGATGAGGTCGGACCCATCTCTATGACATTTAAGTTGTTGTCATATATGCTTTTCCTTTCCGTTTCGTGTGCTTTCACAAATAGTTGAGTAGACACAGGTATAAATAAATAAGACATTTCGTTTTAAAATGCCGGGATACACAAGGGAAGAATACGCCGACATGCTGCTGGCGTATGGTGCTGCACACAGTAACGCCCGCAAAGCGCGGCGAATTTACCAGGAGCGATATCCAAATAGACGCTTACCTGACCGTGACACATTTCCTACCACATATCGTCGGTTTAGAGAAACGGGTAACTTGAACGTCAGGGTACCCCAAGCAGCTGTGCGACAATTACCTGTTGAAATTGATCAGCAGATTTTGGCAGCTTTTGAAGAAGATCCCACGACTAGCACCAGAGTGGTAGCTGCCGCTTTGGGCGTCAGCCAGTGGAAAGTCTGGTCAGTGATGCATGGGGACCATCAACACCCGTATCATTACACGCCAGTTCAAGGTAATTTTGAGTTTATTTATGTACCTACTTACACTAAAGCGACCAGTGTTATCTTTAGAATTAAAGAAATTATTAATATTACGACGAGCTTCGATGTAACATAATCCAAATCAAATTTTGTCTTTAGAATAACATTTACGTAAATAATTAACAAATGGAGTGTTGGCAGGGCTTGAAAATGGCGACTACGAAAGGAGGTTGAATTTCTGTCGCCTCGTTCTTCACACCGATGTCGACGACCCAACATTTCTGGAGCGTATCCTTTGGACCGACGAGTCACAGTTCACCCGAGAAGGCATCACCAATTTCCACAATCTGCACCACTGGTCCCATGATAACCCCCATAAAAAGAGGGTTACATCGGTCCAGCGGAAATTTTCTGTTAATGTGTGGGCCTGCGTTATTGGTCGTAATATCTTTGGACCCTATTTCCTACCAGACATTTTAAATGGGGGAAATTATTTAGAATTTTTAAGGGACGTCTTGCCTGATCTGCTGTTGGATGGAATAACCGACGACACGCCCATTGTGTTTCAACACGATGGGTGCCCGGCGCATTTCAGGCTGGACGTCCGAGAACTTTTAAATAGTTCATTCCCCGATTCATGGATCGGTAGAGGTGGGCCAATTGAATGGCCAGCTCGGTCGCCAGACTTGACACCTCTCGATTTCTACGTTTGGGGCCGGGCCAAAGAGTTGGTCTACAATGAAGAAGTAACCACAAAAGATGAGTTAATTCAAAAAATTAATAATGCATTTTCTGTTATGAAACAAGAAATTAGACTCAGTCTTACCACCACGGAAATTAGGAAAAGATATCGGGCATGTATCAGAAATCGCGGGCAGCAATTCGAGCAGAATTTTTAGTTTTAACTCTATTTAAATTTTTCTTTTGATGCTCGATATCTTTTCCTGATTTCTTGCTTTACATGGTAAAAGTAAAAAAAAAAATTAAGTACACTAAGCACTCAATTTCTATTATCTAATACCTACTCATAAATTTGCAAAAACTACTTTGCTAAATTAGCTTTATCCTGTCGTTGGGACCTTCACTATTTTTGATCAAAATGACTGGTTGACCTGAAAATCCTACCGATGTTTAGCGAATCAAACTTTCCGTTGCAAATTTAGTACCGTTGGTAAGGTGACGAACTAGAGAACTAATTTAGAGTAGAATAAATTATTAAAACTAAACGTAGTTTTTTTATTATTTCCGGTTGAATTTGATCGCAAAGTAATTTTTCTTTATTGATTTTTTTTAAAAGCATAAGCGTCTTATTTTTTAACCCTAGTTTGAGGGAAGTTCCGACGTATTTTATTCACAAATGTTAATGACTACCAAGAAATAATAAAAAAACTCTAAACTAATGACGAAAAATAAAGTTACGAATGCTTTAAGGTCAAATTTTGGAAAAATCTCAATAATGTATAAAAATTGACATATCTCCTAAAGTATAAAACTTTAGTTAGGGAAAGTAAGGTCCAATAATTAGCAAATGACCTCCTCTATATGCTAATTTGCTATGGCGGGTTTGGTACCAGTCACCCTGTATATATACTATGTAAGTTGAAAATTTTTTTCCACTCATTACTAATAAACTAATTAAATTTATTCACTTAAAGCACATCACTATATCTTTGTCTTCCCTAAAGTGGTCACACTGGGACTGTCATTTTACTGCATTGAATAATTTCCCAGGGTGTAGTTAGAAATAACCGACATTAATCGTTTGAGTAAAAGAACATTATGCTTTATGAATAAGTCGAGCATATAAGTTTATTTCTCAAAATTAAATAATATATTTCTCAAAATCTATACTAATATATAAAGCTGAAGAGTTTGTTTTTTGTTTGTTTGTTTGAACGCGCTAATCTCAGAAACTACAAGTGGGATTTGAAAAATTCTTTTTGCATTTGATAGCCCAACTCTTGGGGAAGGTTATAGGCTATATTTTATCCAGAAATTCCCACGGGATCAAAAGTTACGCGGTTAAAACCGCGCGCGGTGGCTAGTTAAATAATACAATTCACCAGTATTTGTAAACTCAGCATACATACATATATAACTACACGCCTGTATCCCTTATAGGGTAGGCAGAATACCAGAGGTTATAAAACGATCTGATGTCACGTTTGACAAATTTGGAGGCGTAATGATGGAGAGAGACTATTGCAGGGACAGGGGATAAGCCTGTCGCCCACTTGCACGCCAATGCCCAAATTGCATAGAGTAAAAAAAAGATTCATTTTGGGCAGAAGGGACACTGCTAACGGATTATGATTTTGGATACAGTTTGATGGCGCTTGAATATTAACAAAAAATATTTAGGTTTTTATTATTTGAATGCTTCCATGCTGGACTGGGAGCGAAAGAATGTGCCAGCTGCTTCTCTTCCCGGGCATACTGTAAAAGTCAGTTAAGGGACAGAGGTTTTAAAGGCGTTTTTGTGAGCGATAGGCTTACCCCCTGTCACTACAATAGTCTCTTTCCATCTTTATAATACCTCCAAACTTGTCAAACGTGACATCAGATGGTCTTGTAACCTCTGGTGTTCTGCCTACCCCATAAGGGATACAGGCGTGACGTTATGTATGTATGTATGTATTTGAATGCAAAATAACCTTTTGATTATTTTCAGGATCGCTGTACCAGAAAAATAGCTAACAGCGTAGATCCCTGCTGGCGTTTTAACTACGTGGTATAATTAACTAAGTATACTAACATACATATACAGTAGTCGTTAGGGTTAGTTAGAAGCCATTTCGGCACCTTGTCTCCCATCACAGCTCCTTTGTAACTCTGCCACTGCAGGGCTATGAGCTCTCCCCTGGGTGACGAGGAGGTTTAGGCCGTAATCCACTAAGCTGGCCCAGGCTGGTAGATGCAGAAACCCTTAACGACTACCGTATACAAGTATACACCCGGGACCGACTGCTTAACGTGACCTCCGAAGCACGGAAGTCGCCGTAAGAAATGAATGGTTGGCGGTCACCCATCCTTTTATCGACCGCGCCGAGTGTTGCTTAAACTGCGATTTCGTGTGCTATACATAGCAACAACGGCGACTTTGCTCGTGACTACGGGATTGTAAAATTAGCGAAACATTGTGTGAAAATGTAAAATATACATACAGGGTTGATTTGTGTTGTGGTCATCGGCCAAATTTAAGTATCAATAAGTATCAGTTATAGAAACGATTTTTGCAAATTAATATATCCGCTAACATGTTAAGCTAAGCATGGTCACTCTAAATTACCATTAAAATAAAGTCGACTACGCGCCACTACAAAACATCTCGTAGTGCTACGTCGTAGTATTAACAATGAAATGCCGCGTCGTAGTAGCTATGTTCATCAACAGCGTCTATTTTCAAAAACGTTTGTGGTTCCATATTTCTACTTTTTTGTACTGAGCGACGCTAAAATAAATATGCAGGTACGTTTATATCGTATCAAAGAAACTAACATTTAAATTTGGCTGGTGGGTGACCAAAAAACAACCCTGTTTAAACGCGGTTATAATAGTAGTTTATGAAACTGTCACATAATACCTAGTTATGTGCAGTTTCATACACTACTTTATCTAATCTCATACACTGAAGATATTTATTCCCGCCTTTATCGCGCATGCGCCAAAACGCGCCGCGCGGCCACAGAATGTAACGTAGCGCGGCGCTTGCAGGACACAGATAAAAAAATGAAATCTATGGTCTGTTATCTGTATCGAAATGAAAAAAAAAATTATTATAACATTGTATTGTTCGAGGTAGTGTGTTATAATTTAATTTTTTAATTTCATTTCGTTATACTACTTTAAAAAGTATGTCAATATAAATTCGTTCTGAGTTTTATATTTTGAATATTATGATATGAGAGTAGATAAAGTGTTTTATGTAATTTTATATTCACTGAAATCACTGCCTTGTTATACCACCTTTGTATACTTGTGATCAGGCCAGGAGTGATACAAAATAAAATTATGTTTGTTGATTATTATTGAGGAGTACCGTTCTGGGATTTAGCTATTTGTACCCGGCTACGGCTAGCAAAAAGGAGGGTTATGATTCTGGACTTGAATGTTTGTATTTGGGTATTGATGTTCATCTGTTCCCTGATAACTTCTAAACTGGTTATCATGGACAAATGACATGTCATTGAAAGCCTATTGATTCTCCGCTGGCTATAGGCTACATGACGTCACGTTAAATTGACTACAGCATCCTCTAGGGGACTTAAAGTATATAACTAAAAAAATAACTCGACGGTTTCGTGTGGGGTATTAAATGAAAGAGCTTTAATGGCATGACTACGTGTAGTCCTCGACTCCGTTCGTGTTCAGTTTGACTTTAAGTTGTAGCTGTATTTACAGTTGGAGTCTCTAAAAATCGATATTTTCAGGTTTTTGATAAAAAAACCGTGACAACTCTGCTCGAAAATAATGTATTGCATTGAGCATAGAGAACGACCCATAAATTGGTGTCCACATCAAAATCTGTTCTGTTGTTCCGAAGATAAAACTAAAGTGAGAAAATTAAAGGCTAACACAATGTAATCTATATTATTACTTTTAAAATTGTTATTTAGTTACGTAAGTTGAAAATAATTATTGATTTATTAAAGAATCCCTGATTACATTTGCAATTTCTTTAACGATTGTATGTCAAGTGACATTCCAAGCTCATGATTGGTCAGATCTAGAATGACGTAGAATGCTTGTAAATATTGGCTAGCCTTGTTTCACGGATCATAAGTGCGGATGATAATGTAATGCAGAATAATAAAAAAATAAAAAGACGTGTGGCACTCGGAGACTGCCGCGGTAAAGCTATTGCATAGCATTTTTTAACAACTTATGCAATTATTATTATTTATTTATTTTATTAATGCAGTAATGTTTGATCTAATATGAAGTTCCACAAGTTCCTAGTAGATGGCGCTGATTGTTTATTAAAGCCCGCATGTAAAGTTATAAAATCAAAGTATCACCGCAGTGCCGGTCGGAGTGGGGGGTGTTAGGTTTTTTTCGTTACGGAATTTCTGGATTCGGTCCCCACGCTCAAGGCCCGCGATAGAAGCTATGCAATAGCTTAACAGCTTATTGGGATAATATAACAAGATATTATCGACGTTAAAGAGCAAACCTGCTGTAACCCACAAAATCTAAAATACTTAGGAGAGCCCAAATACTTTTTGAATTTTTGGAAAAAAAAACATATCTCTTTAACTAGGCAAACTCTTAAACTACCGTAGAGCCACGGTAGACAGACCATTCGAAGCAGGATTCTTTTTCTGATTCTAAATATGAAAATTTAAAACAATATGATAAGTATGGGTTACAGCAGTTTCACTTTTTACCTTCGTTATATTAAAACTGTAAATACTTGTATAATACGAGGGTCATTTGAAAAGTTCTTAGCCTAACATTGTTAGACTCGTCGGTATATTTTATAACTACCCTCATTTTATAGCTACATTATTTAGCAACAAGTATGCACAGTTTAGTTTATTTGCAATAATTAATTGTTCGTTTACACGTGATACCGTAAGTCAAGTCAGAGCAATTTTTGAAAATGGATAAAATTGAACAATGTGCAGTGATAAAATACTTGTATTTGAAAGGTTTAACTCCAAAAGCTATACATGAAGACATGTCTGCCACTTTAGGTGAGTCCGCTCCTTCGTATGCGACTGTTAAAAATTGGGTGGCAGAGTTTAAACGTGGTCGTGAGTCCATTCAAGATGAGCCCCGTAGTGGCCGGCCCTCGACGGCTTCCACTGATGAAAACAAAGAAAAAATCTGTGATTTAATTTTATCTGACCGAAGATTGACAGTCGAGGAAATAGCTAAGACTGTAGGCATCTCTTCTGAGCGAACACATCATATAATTACTTCTGAACTTGGATTCTCTAAGGTGTCTGCGCGGTGGGTACCGCGGCTGCTTTCAGTGGAACAAAAACGCAACCGACTCACAACTTCCCGCGACTGTTTAGAGTTATATGAAGCTGATCCACAGGAATTTATTGAAAGATTTATAACCATGGATGAAACCTGGGTTCACCACAATACACCTGAGACAAAAGAACAGTCGAAACAATGGAAAAGGGCAGGATCACCCACCCCAAAGAAGGCAAAAGTGGTTTTATCGGCTGGCAAAGTCATGGCATCAGTTTTTTGGGATGCAAAGGGTATAATTCTGGTGGATTATTTAAAAAAGGGTGAAACAATAAATTCTGATTACTACTGCAACCTGCTGCGGCTTTTGAGAGAAAAAATCAAAGAAAAACGTCCAGGTTTATTGAGGAAGAAGGTCTTGTTTCATCAGGACAATGCACGCGTTCACACTTCTGTGCAATCCATGGCAGAAATCCATCGGTGTGGCTTTGAATTGTTACCTCATCCCCCATATTCACCGGATTTAGCACCGTCAGACTTCTACCTGTTCCCAAAGCGGAAAAAATTTTTAGGTGGTAAACATTTTTTTACAAATGAAGAGGTCATAGCCGCCGTAGACGCTTATTTTGAGGAGTTAGACGAAGATTTTTTTTTAAATGGGTATCGAAGCCTTACCGGGTCGATGGAAAAAGTGTATTGAGCTCGGGGGAGAGTATGTTGAAAAATAAAAATATAATCAAAATCATGTGGTTTCATTAAGTACGTTAGGCTAGGAACTTTTCAAATGACCCTCGTACATAAGTGAATACTATTTTGTGTTAAAAGTTTTGATGGTCAAATTGTTAAAAGGAATTTTGCGAGACTCTTTGGTTCTTCTGTCTCAAAATATTTAGATACTTGGTTTGGCCTGCTTCTTATAGTGTAATAATAAAAAATGTGAACTGTCAACCGACTTCCATAAGGAAGTTTTTCATTTTTTTGTTTTTGTTACACGATTTTACGGACAATTATGAACCGATTTTCATATGATAGAGGATACTTCAGAGGATACGTCACCATATAAATTTCATCGAAATCGAGTGGCGATTTCATGAAAACTTTTAAAATTTTGGAAATTATGTACGGGTACGGAAAATATGTACCTTGACGACCTTATACTTCATTAAAAAGTCGGCATTCGTTGATTATTAGTATTTCCTATCGCTTATTCTATATTTTATTTATTTCACTATTCTTCAAATTAACTCTCATGAAGTTTATAACTTCAGAAACGGGATATTTACCATGTTTTTTAATATATTTTGAGTTGATAATTCAAAAATTGATCGTTATTTTTTGCTACGTTTAACGGTTGCATGGTTATTAATTTTCTAGAATTACAGAACTTTTGTATTGTATTGTTTTTATTATTTTAAGAAAAGTAATGTTTCTATTAAATTATATATACCTAGGTTTTTATTAATTTAAGTTTTTTGATTTAAGCAGTACCTATAGTGTTCTTACATTTTGTAATCAAATCATTGATAAGTATAGTTATTTCTTTGTTATTAGATAATAGTATGGACCACCGCAATCGTGTGAATATTTTGAAAAATACACTAGAGGTGCATTTATGTACATAAATTGTTGAATACATGACATGATCTATGAATAAAATAATTTTAGCGTTGTTCTTTTTTTCACATCAAAAAGGGGTTGTTGATGAACGCCGTACAGGAACATAAATACTATAAAGTAGGCCCACCGAACTTACTATGAGTATAACTAAGTTACCTTGCTAATTCCGCGACTCGTATTTGCACTAGTGATGTAGGATTTTCGTGAGTTGGTTCACCTCCCTCCCTATCTCAAGGTGCAACGACCACCTTCGTTGTAAATAAACGAAAAATTCGAGGCGGACCGCCAGGCCCCGGTAGCTTAGTGGGAGAGCACTCGTCCGGCAAAAGAAAGGTCCCAGGTTCGAGTCCTGGTTGGGTCAATTTTATTTCACACATTTTTTTAATTCTTTCAGAGTAATTAAGCATTTTAATGCAAAAAAGCTTTAAGATATTATTAAACATTGCAATGCTTCACTTTAACTGGGATTCACAATTTCTGTAAAGAAATTGGTCTCGGGTGGTCTTAGCTGCAAAGCTATACCATTAGATAGAGCTACGTTAGCAATATAAAGTAAATTCAAAAATGTGTTAAGTAATTTCGAGGCGGACCGCCAGGCCCCGGTAGCTCAGTGGGAGAGCATGCATCCGGCAAACGAGAGGTTCCAGGTTCGAGTACTGGTTTGTCAAATTATTTAACACATTTTTTCATTTATTTAAGAGTAATTAGTTAAGCATTTTAAATGCAAAAAAGCTTTAAAATATTATCACCTTCGTTGTACTCTGAGGATGCTTCTGGTGGAAACACGTGTCGGTGGTAGCTTGTGGTGTGTGTGTGATCATTGCATTCCTTGCTTCTGGAGGAAGGAAATTTCTATATTACTCATAAATTGATTAATATAGAAATTTAACAAATACCTAAATGTATGTAATGTAGGCAGTATTTGTTTCTAAAATGATTGAAATTGCTTTTTAGTAAGAAACTCAATGACATTATTGTTATTATCTTAATAAATATTTAAGTTTTCAAATTTATCAAAAGCTGTGTAAGTTTAGCTAGCTTTTAATGAGAAGTTTTCTGACAGCTCATTAAAAAAAAAACAAAATTGGTACAAAAGGCTTCGATAGATGGCACTTTAGAAAAGGCGAAGAATTTATTCCACACTGCGTTTTTAAAAGTAAAATAAATTAATGGGAGGTTTTCTGACAGCTCATTAAAAAAAACAAAACTGTTCAAAATTGGTACAAAAGGCTTCGATAGATGGCGCTTTACAAAAGGCGAAGGCGATGAATTTATTCTACACTGCGTTTTAAAATGTAAAATAAATTAATTGACGTCTGTATCAGAAATTGAAAGTATAAATAACCATAGATGGTAGATACCACTTACCTACATTATAGTAAGTATACAGACTTAACGCCTTCGACTTTTTAAAAGTGCCATCTATAGAGGTTTTTTGAACTAATTTTTATGAGCTGTCAGAAAACTCCTCATTGACGTCTGTATCAGAAATTGAACGTATAAATGTGGTATAAATAACCATATATGGTAGACACCACTTACCTACATTATACTATACAGACTTAACGCCTTCGGCTTTTTAAAAGTGCTATCTATAGAGGTTTTTTGAACTAATTTTTATGAGCTGTCAGAAAACTCCCCATTTAACTAGTACTTTGAGTTTGGTTTTTGGAGCAAAAGAGGCGATAATTGTGTCTAGGCAATCTTACGACCCTATACATCATCATTTCTCGATTAACTTGGATGCCACTAGGATAAGAACCACGTGAATGGATGTTAGTCCCTAAAAGAGGTGAATAATAATAAAAACTGATATTTTTCATATTCAACTAGCCTCGACCGCGGTACCAAGATTGCGTGCGTGTGTTGTTGGTAAGACAAAGAAACCTTTAGCGCAATCTGTTATAGTTTTGTGTAGCATTTAGGGTCTACTATTTGGGGACTATACTGAAAGAAATTTACATTAATATGCTAATTAATAATAAATTCATCAATTACTTCAGAAACGGACAGAGTAGGTATCCAAGAAGTATACCGGTCGCTACCCCTGACTTCGCCTGGTTTTTACAGATTTTTGGGATTATCTATAAATATATTCAATTTTCGCGTGCATGCTTTCAATATGTGCTCAAGTTTATTCATGCCTAAAGATTCAGCAGTCATCATAGTGTAGTAACTAAGAAAAGCTTGAGAAATATCAATATTTTTCCAGTAGGCAAAGTTTGGATATAATGCCATGACTTTGCCTGGCAGTTGTAGTTTTCGGAACTTTACGTTATTTGGTTAGTTTATTGCACGTGATATATGCTTATTATAATTTTAAAACATTTTGTGCTCTGTTTTGTGCGAATTGTAAGGGCTGTGTAAAAAAAACTACTTTAAGGCAAAGTCTTGAACTGTTTATGAACCTTTTCATACATTAGCAATTTAGTCTAGGGATGGGACGAAACATAAAATAAAATATTATCGACAAGAAGTCAAGCTCAATGATTTCATTATAAAAAGGAAAATAATATCGATATCAAAAGATTTTCTTTTTGTTTATTTTAAAATTTGTTTTCATTTTTATACCTGTCACCAAGGCGCAAGGCGGTCTAGCATGAGTCGACAGAGAACATCGATTTTTTTTCCCATCACTAAAGGTAGGCGAAGTCTGGTATTGCTTGAACTTCGCCTGGGTCGTTAGTTTGAATTTACTATCATAATGGTAGAAAAGCACGATTTATATAGAGAATTATTATAAAAAAACTAGCCATACCTTTTGTATTTTCTTCGTGACGGAAAGTATTTTGATTCTGTTAAAAAATGCTTACCCGCTCCAGAAATAATTTGTCTCAACATGTCTTTAAGTTATCAGCTAATGGCCTCTATTGGTGCTGCCACACTTAAATTGCAAACAATTTATTAAAGGTTTTACTAGATTATAATCAGTCATTTTTCTCCGTGGTACTATTTTCAAAATCAAGCGAAGTTTGGTGTACCTATTAGGCGAAGCCAGGGGTAACGACGGTATCTGGCACACTTATAATTTTGAGCACTCGCAGAGGTCTAAAGATCCTCTATGGTTTGGTAAAAAATGGGTTGTCAGAGGTCCCATCCAGCATCCATATTTATCGGCTGAAATATTTTCTTAGAATGTATACAATGCAAATCAAAATTTCAAATTAAATCAGTCCAAGATAATTATCTTTTCATACGCCTATTTCATCACTATTTTTTAGTAAACTTTTACTGGAAAGTCGAAGGCATTCCCGAGAATTTCGAAGTTTTCAAATGTTCAAACTGTACCTAATCCTCATCAGGATACCTTTATATCTCTGGAGTCGTTAGCCGACTATTTATGAGATTTGGCATGTCGTTATCACTATTTCACGACATCATTGACATTCAAGCTGTAATCCTCACCAACCTATAGCTATACCGCCGAAATAATACGACAATTATTTTTATATGCGTCACTATTTATGACTATTTCATCACTATTTTTTGGCATATACAAAATTCCTTTCCATTGAGATTTCAAAAGTGAGAATTACAGCTTGAAGGACACTAGAAAACTGCCTTCTTATTCGACTAGAGGCGCTGATTACGCTAGACCCATAACAACTGTCAAACACCATAGTAAAAGTTAACTTTTACTAATTAGTGTTAGTTAGTTAATAAGTAGTTAACTAACTAGTGATTTTTAACAAAATGCGTAAGTAAGTTTTATAGAAAAAAAGAAAATGGATAACACCAACGACCATATAGCCCATAGATGCCTAATAACGGGCGACCAATGTCTGTCAACACATCAGACAAATAGATCTGATGTCGCTCGCCACTCAAAAACTTCAAATTAGTATCGACCACTTCCGTGAGCCGTCAATACTTCCACGTTAACTTTTGAAAATTTGAGAAAATAAATAGAATTATTGCCCCCTGTACAATTCGTTGGTGTGGAAGGAAACAACAGCCAGACTTCGAGTTTTTGGAAAGATGTTATAACATTTCAGCGGTAAGTAAATAGCTACAAGTTACATACAACATATTCATAAAAATATTTCTATAAAAATAGTCTTGGAGTTCAACTTAGATTGGTCATCAAAGTAGGTAAACTATAGTTGCAATGCGCACGTTGATGTCTTTTTATATTTGCATCTCTTTCTTCTAAAGGTATTTCTTTCACTATCTCTTTTTACCTCTGATTTCTTAGGGACGTGCCAAATCTTTTATCGATAAATCACAAACCCTACATGCTTCTACGTTTGAAGATATTTTTACCCAACTGCTGCAAAGCCCTAAGGGAGGGTTATGCATTCGACCGTATGCATGTATGGTGTCTCCATTGGAAAAAAGGGCCTTATTTTTTTTAAATTATTAAAAAACACGTTTAAATATTTTTGTATTTTCATTCGCTTCAACTATATAGCACAAAACAAGTATATAAGACTATTAGAGTTTGTAAATAATATTTGTTAAGTATAACAAATAGTAGCAGAAGGCTACAATAGGACAAGTTCAAGAACAAAATATGAAATTGTTATTGAATGTTTATACTTACAGACATGTTTGTCTTATTTTTTTTAAACCACGGCAGAATGAAAGTGAAGAACGAAATAAAAAAAACATTGTGGAAAAACTTATTTCAAAAAAAGAGCTGTGCTAATTTTCATAAAATAGTGGTTTCCATTCTATAGCACATCTATCCAAGAGTATTATCGAAAAACCAGATAAAAGAAAATTCTTTTGTGCTTTTTGGTTGAAACTTTGATGTAATCATTTTTTTATCTGTATTTTCTATTCCGCAGTACGGTTTTTTAGTTTTTCAAACGACTTCAAGAAAAGGAGGAGGTTCTCAACTCATAACGTGTGTTTTTTTATGTTTGTTACCTCATAACTTTTGACTGGGTGGACTGATTTTGATGATTCTTGTTTCATATGATATAAGATACTTTTCATTTGGTCCCATGTAAATTTCATCGAAATTTATTAAGTAGGTACTTCATGAATTTTTTTTCAACTATGTACGAATTCGGAGATCGTTTACCGTGACGACCCTATACTTCAGCCAAAGTTTTGACGTGAAGTCGGTTGTTTAATGCTCTGCATCATCCATGGAATTAATAGGTACTACGTAGTACTTATTAATTCCATGGCATCATCTCTGCATTCGTTGATCATGTATTCTGTAGTTTATGGACAAAAGGCTCTTTGTGCGCGTTTGGCGATATCGGCATCATAGACAATGTAGTTATTTTTTTATATTTCCGTAGGTTTTCTCTATTTCGCTATGGACTTTGTTGGTGTAGGTAAGTAGTTTAATGTTTTTTCATGTATACAAAACAAAATTTTTGCTTCTCTCCAACATATTCTAGAAATTCAACAAAAGTTTCATAGCCTAAATAATTTATTTTTGTGTACTTTATGGACGTCATTTTTAGTTTAGTTACTTTTTAAGCCAGTTCTTCTTTCACTAAGTTTCAAAATCGGTAAGCCGTAGGTACTTAAGCACACGAAATCATTAATTTAGGTACTTTCCTGCTTTGCACACACTTTTCGTAAATACTTTTAAAAGTTAAATTTTTGTTTACATCTTCCTAAAATAGCCCTTACTTCATTGCAATATAGTCGCTTTAAGGTTGTTACCATAAGTATAACTGTATGCCACAACGATTGTTTGATTGTCATTGATTCAGAAATTCTAAAATAGTGTAGGTAATGCTTGTATGAGCGTGCGTACCGTTTTCTCTCTAAGAAATGACCAAGCAGCGGTTAAAAATGAGCTATTACTGAAATCTTCTCCAGATATAAGTACTGTTCTATAAGTACTGTTCAGTTCTTACTTGATTTCACATAAAACACTCAGGTCTTCCAGGTCACAAACGGACCTTGAAAGTTGACACACCAGTTATGTTCAGAGAAAAGGTTATTATACCTACACCTACCTAATTATTATTGTTCTTATTATTTCCATGATCCCAAGTGCTCTGCCATTAAAGTTAGTTCAAAAAAATAAGTTCCCTGCTAACGTCTACTAAGTAAACTGATACCTGTTATTTACAGCAGTGCTTCATCTTCATCGTCACTTACCATCAGGTGAGATGGAGACAAAAGCCCAAACCAATACTAAATTTAAAGAAAAATTCTAAAAATTCGTACGTATAATACGAAATTTGAAAGTGTGTTAGTTTATATGTTTGATTTTCCGTCTTTCACGTCGCAACACAGTGTTAAGTTTGGGGCCTGGAATATGACAGGCTAGGCTACTTTTTATTACCGTGAGCCAGGCCACGCCACGGGCAGAAGCTAGTAAATTAATATAATATTTTAGTTATTGAAACCCTTGCCAGCATAAATAAACTTTAAAAAAAAAACATACAATGACATGACGCCATGACATGTCACGTGATGTAAATTTTGGTTGGGCATGCGCGAAATTGTAGAATTTTTGTAGTGTTCTTTGAAACTGTGCTACTTTTTCGTGTAATACTTCATTGTAAATCGTATTATGTGAAGTTTTTTTTTATGTTTTTGGACTTTATGTAAAGTGATGTTTTCGTTTTGTGCATTCTTTACCATTGACGGAAGTTTTTTGCGAAAGGTCAAAGCCTAAATAGGTAAGGTCTACTTCTTTTCAATTTTTGTTAAGATTTCTTATTTTGATCCATGTAATAATTGTTATCCGTGATATTATACTAAATTTGCTTGTAAACAAATCCAAATACGAGACTCAAAAGGCGGTTGTTCGAACTTGGTCCACAATCACAAATTTGACAGATTGCTTTGTCAAAGACATCTTGTAGTATTTTTGTGAAATTTCTCACGATATCATTGCTGCAGAATACGTAAGTAGTTGCCTTAATTCTCATCGACGTGGAATACTTTGTTTAAAGTGTCATAGCTAAGTCCTTGTCAAGTTATTAATGGCTTCAATTGGAAGGAAGGATGACATCATGACAAGTATAATGTAGTGTATAAAGATGATACTAAAACACATATAGGGAACATAAAGGCAGGATGCATAAGGTATAACTACATGAGCTGTATGATTCTTTATTGGGTTCCATTTCTGTAAACAACTTGTTCATTTGTTTATAAGGCACTCAATTTTTAATAGATATAAGTATATTTATTTTTATTAACATAGTTTTCTTTTTTGCTATTCACAAATTGTTACCCTGTGTTATTATTGTTCTATGTCATTGTATTATTAACTTGAGAAAACATAGCTCAATCATCAATGTCATTTTACTTTCTAATAATTTGCTCCACCCCACATTTTTACTCTTACTAAACTTTGACATACCTTTCATGCAAAATGTTCAACTTTAACTGTATCTTAAAGCCCATTCGCCATCAATTACATTTGTGCATTATATTGTGTCAGTGGGAAGCGGCAGTTACTTTCCTGCTGACTCAATATCGTGACATTGGGATGTCGAAGGTTAAATGATATGTTTCTGTTTCTTTTTATCTGGATATATTGAAGAGAATAAGTATACAAACAAATAGTAATCACTCAATTTCAGATAGACATCTTATTAAAAAAACAAGATTTATTAAAAATCACTTCTCTGTACATAGACATTCCACTCCTCCTTACTTCAAGTGACAGATTTATACTAAATGACAAGACTGATGACATGACAATAACAGTTTTAACTATAAAAAGGCGGTTGCCATTTACCTTAAACTTTTGTGCGCCATTAATTAAGCTTATTGTAAATTTTCGATATTTTTATCGATACCAGCCTAATTTCAGCTATGTTGTGGTCTAATGTTTATTAAATATTCCAATTTCGAAACATTAACATTACCTTTGGCATGGGACCGAGTGACGTAGAAGACCTTTTGGGAGGCCTGTGTCCAGCATTGGATGTCTACAGGCTGTGGATGATGATGATGACCTTTGGGTTGTTTCTTCCCTCTTCTTTTATCAAGTAACTATATTCATAAAGGATTTATAGTTCCAAAATACATTTCAGGCTCTTTCTCTGCACCAATGTTGATATGAGATAGCTTGCTTATGAAAATATTAACATATGTCAGAACTATTATGGTATGGTTGCCTCTTTGTTGTAAAATTTGATTTCATTGATAATCAAATGATAATTTATAATATCAATAACACTTATTGTATCTTCTTTTTAACTTAAAAGCAAAATAATATTGAGTAAAAAGTACTAAATAGTAAAAAAAGTAAAAAGTAGGTTAAGCTTGATATTACCTTAAGCAATATGATATTTATCAATGGCAAGCGTCATTAGTACAGTCATGAGGATATATGCCAAAAAAGTGGTAATGTCCTGTTTGAATTCATTTCAATTTGACCATGACCATTTTAATCTTATCTTTTATTTGAATCCAATGTTATTAATACATTTATTAAATAGTTCCCAAAAACATATAAGTTATTGACAACCCTGACCTTTAGTTGCACATCATAATATTTTGGAGTAGCAGAGAGTATGAATTGTGGAAATATTAAGTATTTTAATTTGTAATTTTGTGCAGATTTATCATTCAGTGGCTGATCCTGTGGGTCCTACTAATATTGTAAATTCAAAAGTTTGTTTTGAATTTTACCCCTACATGCTAAAACAGGTTGATGGTTCTGGTTAAATTTGGTACAGATATGCTATGTAGTATATATATATGTAGATTATTATCTGGAATATTTAATAATTTTTATCTCCATTTTCCCAAGGGAAATAAACATTGGGCGGGTAAAACTGTGTGAAACAGCTAGTTTCTTTAAAAAATGTAGCTTTTCTTACTCCTTAATAATGTACCTTTAAAATAGTGAAAAATCTTTCAAACTTGGTTCAATAGTTTTTGAGTTTTTCCATTCAAATTGAAATAAAACATCAAAGCTATCCTCTTTTTATAATATTAGTAAGATAAAATCAGCGTAGTTTTAATCTTAATCAAGAAGATAATTACTACCATACCAACTTATATTATAACCAAAGTTAAAGTACCTACATTTTTAACCAACACTTAATAATAATGTACTAAATCTTATTCTGTTCTTAAAAAATGTGCCAGACAATAACCTGTTTAAAATAGGACCCTATTTTTATTTCTTAAGGGTGCAACCATTCAGTAAAACTTACTCTTGTACTTCATTCACCAACTGCTTTTATCAAAGACGGAAGTTATTGTCAGAAATATATTACCCAGACATATCAACTGTGTGGCTACTTAGTGATATTAATGGAACTAGAAATTTTCATTGGGACTATTCCAGTAACCATTGAAACCCTGATTTTTTAATTTAATTATTTTGGTATAAGTAATAGGTATATTGTACCAGACTCTCCAATACCTAGAGATCATGCAGAATTTTTACTATAAATAATCTGTTAATTGATTGAAATCTTTTGTTTCCATGAAGACATTAGAAATCGCAAATATTTATAGGATAATATTTAATAAATAATAATAATAATAATATATATAATAAAATCTGCAATTCGAATTTTATTATAAAGATTGCACTTAAAATAGATTATACTTATTTGAGTCAACAGATTATTGTTCTATATTAAGCATTGTGCAGTGTTATGACGATTTGAGTGATAGTAGTATAATGATCTTTGTTTGACTTCTGTCCAAGTAAATTAATGAAAATGTAATTCTAGTGATGCAGGTAAATATATAGACTGCCTAACTAAACTAAAATGCCAAGATTAGGTTATATAGCTTGAATTTTTTTATAGACACTTCTTTTAACTAGGGTCTAATAAATAACAGTACCAAAAAGTGGCAATAAAATTTTTGCACACTGAGAAAGTGGGCGGTTGGAACTCCTCAGGGCCATGGTTGAAACAGATTCAACTAATAACACTTTATGCTTTTTTAATTGATGATTTAATCAGCCTTTGTCCTCAAACTCATGGTTAGTAAGATGATGAGGCAGAGGTACTTACACTACTTAGAAAATTGACAAGCAAACCTGGTTTTACTCAAAGTTTGACAATCAAATTCTTGTAGTGGTAAAATTGCCTTTTATGCCAGAGGACCCAGGTTCAAATCCCAATGAGGAGGACATTGTGTTAATAACACAGATATTAGTTGTAAAGCCATCATGTATCTTCATATTTACTTACTAAAATATTCTTTTTTTGTTACAGGGGAACCAAAGGAATAAATCAAAAAGTGCAAATATTTAGTGATATCACATGGTGTCTTCAAACAGTTTTGTGATAGTGTGTGAACTATTAGTGAACAGTTGGTTTGCTTTTATATTTGTTCCGTGATTGCCATGAGAGCATTGTGGAAAAGAACATTTGATTCTGTGACAACGAGGGTGCATTTAGATTTGCTCTTGGATATCATTATTTGGTAATAGGGTAAGTTATTTAATAAAATTTAGTTTTAATGAGCACATATGTTTTACCACCTTATGAAAAAAGTATTGTGATGTAAAATAGGCCTTAGGCAGTGCCATAATTGCAGAAGTTGTATATTATACACTTGAAAGTATCCTGGTTGACAACAAAAAAGCAATGCGATCTAGGGTAGTATCAGGTCTAGCTGAGAAGCTGGGCTAACTGAAGTATATTGTTTTCTCCACTAAAAAGGTTTAAAATCTTGAGGTGCCTACCTTGCAAATATACTGCCTAAGCACTTGGATCTTTTTCAGGGCAAATATACAATACTCTGGCAAATCATTCAATGCAGTAAACTGGCAGTTCGAAATGTCAAATAGAAAAATAATGATACCAGTTAAAAACTTTCTAGTGTAAGAACTGAATGAGAATTATTGAAAACGAATGACGCCTTGTCATTTGTTACCAAACATACCTTGTGCTTTAAAACGGTTACAGTTGACAGTGAAATTTCAAGAATAGTTGCTCTTTGCTAACAGCACCATAAAAAAGAGATATATTGTAAGCTAAAATATATTTTTTCTATACATTACAACATTATTATTTAAAAAATTATTTCATTCATTAACTTAAACGGCATCACTATTTTTTTTCTTCCCTAAAGTGGGCACACTGGAACTGTTGTTTTACTGCATTGAATTATTTGTCAGGGTATAGGTATAAAATTTTATACAGAAGGTTTGTTGGTGATTTTTAAAGGACTTGTTGCATAAGCCTAAAAATTCCTTAAAAAAAGGGTGAGGGTACAAAAATAACTTAAAAATTAATTTAATCTGCAAATTATGGCTATTTAATAAGGTTATAAAAATACAGTTAGGTATTAAATTTTTGTAGGTATATTCCAGAACAAAATATGTATGATAATTAGTTGCAATATTTCATTTTAGTTTTTAAGCAGATATAAGTATGTAGCTAAAAAAGACTTGTTAATTTTTTTATAATGTTGGTAGTAGTTATATGTTAATGATATTTTAAATGTCTTTGCAATTAGGACTCAAATAATCCTTAACATTCCTATAGAGATGTGCAAATGGTTTATGAATGCCTTAAATGATTATAGGTACCTGCATGTTGATAAGTTGGATGGTACTATAAGGTATCAGTTAAAAAAGTGCATGCTGACTTTGGTCAAGGTGTTAGACTTTTTTAACTTTCTTCTAGTGGCCAATAATGTTGCAATGATTGATTTGAAAATAAAATTCTGTTGAGTAAGGTTGCCAAGTAGGACAACAAGAAGTATGTAAGACTATACCTTGGCAAATAATTCAATGCAGTAAAATGTCAGTTCCAGTGTGCCCACTTAAGGGAAGAAAAAAGTAGTTATGTGGTTTAAGTGAATGAATGAAATTTATTTTTTAATAATAATATTGTAATGTATGAAAGAAATATATTTTGGCTCACAAGATATTTTTTTGATATGGTTCTGTCTGCAAAAGGCAAATCTTGAAATTTCATTTTTAACAACAAGAGGATTTTAAAAATGAAGTTATTAAGTCCATTTTACTTCCACTGCAACCACTTTAAAGCACTTGGTATGTTTGGTCATTAATTATTTTCATTAAAGTTACTTTCAAGATAAAGGCTCCTTTATTTTCAATCATTCTCATTCAGTACTTACTCAAGGAAGTTTTTAACTGGTATCATTATTTTTATATATGACATTTCAAACTATCAGTTTACTGCATTGAATTATTTGCCAGGGTATAGTGATTGTTATTGGGGGGAAATGGGTCTGTCTATACAGTCAGACTGTCTACTCAACACACTGTATCCTTATGTAAATATTTGTCATGTGTGCATTTTGAGGCAGTCCAGGAATTTTATTATTTTCCTGATTTTCATTAAATATTTTGTAACGACTGGCTGGTGTAGTGGTAACATACATTTACTTATATGCCCGAGGTCCTGGTTTCAAATCCCGATGATGCTGAATATTTGTGTGATGAATGCAGATATTACTGTCAATTCATGGATGTTTATTTTCTAAACAATAATATACAGGATGTTCCAAAAACTACATGTTTCCGTGACACTGGAGGTAGATGGACCTAAGGCCTATTGGATAACATCAAAATAGGCTTGGTAAAAGTTTTGGTTTCTAGATACCACTTGATTTTTTAAGAAATTTCCACTTATTGATCCTGTTTAATTGCCTACAGCTGTAATAAATATTAGTTACCACACATTTTATTTTTACTCAATCTATCTTTATTAGTCTCTTGAGATAATCCAGTAATAATTTTGATACTTACTAGAACCCTATGCTAAGAAAAAGAGGGATATATTTTTAATTTATTCAATTGCGAAATAGTCGACTAAAGTTTAACTTAACATTGTGAAAAAAAAAAAATTATCATTGATATGTAGTGCCTTTTTAGAATAGTACTTAGTTATTTTTTTAAACCAAATGTTAGAAAAATCTATTTTTGTCATGATAGTCGTTACAACTAGTCCTGTTCTGGTTAAAATAAATGTTAGATATCTTTGGCGGTGAGGTAAACCTATCTGCTTCAGACGCCAGTGGCCGCGGGTTCGATTCCCGCACGGAGGAACCAGAAAAAAAACCGTGTCTTTGCGTTTATCTATCCATACATACATGTATTTTCTATTCTAGGTTCCTCCCTAGTTAGCTACATGGTATCCCATAAAACAAGCTTTGCTTACTTTGGGGCCATGTAGTTGGTGTGATTGTCTGGGGATTTTATTTTGTTTATTAATTTTTACTCTTTATTATTTATAGTTGGATGTTGAAGAGTTTATTATTCAATTCAATATTTACGTAAGTAATAAAGCGAAAAACAACAGGAAGTAGTCACTATTGCAATCAGTAAATAAGCAAGTGACTGTGTTGTTAACTATTATTATGCCAATCTATTTTCAAAATACCCTCACTAAAATTATCCATTACGACCATAGATTATCCGTTAAGAAATGGCGCCACTTAACTTGCACTTAACTATTAATTCGTTAAATTTTAGAATTAGTATGCTAAAATGTTAAAACAACTCTAAAAATCGTCAATTCAAAAACGGTACCTACATAATTCATCTATATACTAATATAATAAAGAGGAAAGATTTTTGTTTCTTGTTTCATAAGAATAAACTCAAAAACTACTGGACCGATTTCAAAAAATATTTTACCATTAGAACACCACATTATTCCATTTAATATTAACCTTTATTGATTGTCCACCCGTAACCCGTATTAAATAACAAAAGATGTATTAAAGTTTTACGTAACTACTTATTTCAAATCTAAAAATAAAAAAGAAACTAAATCTGCATAAGTATATTACTTATACCTCTTTTACCCGTGATAATTAGCGTAGTAATACGATATCTCATATCCACATTTATTCTAGTAATAAGATGTATGAGCGCGCCTCACGACTTAAGACTCCCGCGAACCGAGTCATTTTAAAAAGGTTCGAACCTTTTCGTTAAGACTCGAGTCGTTTAAAAGAAGGTCATTACGGGTGGCCCATTTTGGTACCGAGGTACACTCCGCGGTTTATAACACCGTACTAACCACTGAGTACAACTGCATTTACAGTTTTGGACAAAGATGAAGTTTGAGCCAAGAAAAAAATATTTTTGTGGGCTTCACCCGCAAGCCATTTTCTCTCTAATATGTTATCTTTAACTGTCAAGTCGAACTGTCAACTTCGTGTTCATCTTTACTCGACTCGACATTTACTTTGTTTATTTTTGTTGTTGCTTTGTTATTATTAATTATTCGTTAAGTATATATTAAAAAGATTATAGATTTCATCTTTTTAATAAATAAATCAGGAAAACACAGCACAGCAATCGAAAAGAGAGCACCCCGGAACGCAGAAACGAACGGAATAAACATTTCTTTGAATAACAGATAGCCGCCATTTTGATATTTGCCAACAGAAGGACAAAACGTCAATGTCAAAATCGTTTTTTCTAAGCTGTGTTCATGTTCACCGTGATTGTTTCCTTAGTTTGTTACAACTTCCAATAATTTATTTCATAAAGTTAATCCTCTCTTTTGCAAATATTTGCATATTTACGAGTTCCTTTAGTCTTCCCCTACAATTTGGTGCCCATGTACCTCAAGGTACTAAAATGGGCCAGCTTGTATGACGGCAAATTGACCTCCTTTGGAGTCATTTCAAAATGACTCAAGTCATAAAGTAGACTTAGAGGCCCCAGTCTTGGAATCAAATAAGGGTTAAGGTTCAGGGTTTAAAGACTCATTGAGTTGTTAATAGTATGAATTGAGTCGAGTTCCTGTTAAAGAGCTTAAAAACCTCAAGTCCTTTCATCTCTAGATGTTACCCCATTGCCATAGTGGTCGTCAGATAGGTATACTATAAATGTTTTTATAACATATTTGCTCGTAAAGTGGTTGTAATTACACCAATTTCACTATCGTAATGTATCTCATTACGTACTTGTGCGATAATGTAATGTAAAACGCACGTGTTTTTTTTAAATAAAGTTTTAAGATACTCCGTCTAAAAATGAACGATACTTTTAAAAATCTTAGCAAAGAGGTTTTATGTCAAGAAAGTGGCCAATATTTTATGAATAAAATTAACTTTGGGAAATAAAATATAACAAATAAACATTTAATACTTTTTCAACACACTTGCTCGTAAAGTGAGCGTTATTCTATTGAGTTTAGAACTATAAACTGGGCTATAAGTCACGCGTGCATTAATATATTATACCCTAGTGCATAATATAATGAATCCTACAAAGTTGAATTGTAACTTTGTGCAAATAACATGCGAGAAAACAGAGCATATTTTATTGGTCCGGGTTATACACTAAATATTTTCAGAAACAACAATGAGGTTTTGTACCACTTCAAATCCATATACATTTTTAAATGTTTGCGCCTTATATTAGTAAAATAAATTTGTATATTAAACAAATTATTCACAATTTACAATCATTTGTCATAAAATATTAAAATATTTGCATTTACCACTCCAAATTAAACATTTTCACTTAAAATAGGCTGTATATGTTATACAGACATTGACACATTTGACGGAAAAAAAAACCTACGCTCATGCGCGAGGTTCGGCGCCATTTTTCAATCACAATTCACAGCTTTGTTATCAAGTGTGTTTGTTATTTTATGATCACGTATGTCTGTCTTTTACTCACAAGTGTGTTGAAAAACGTCGTATGTAACTTCGCTCACTTTTTTTTTTATTTTTTTTAAATATGGATGGGACGTTTGTCTTCCATGACACCTGATGTTAAGTGAACATGAAGACTAAGGTGGTACACGTCCATCCACGAGAAACATAATATATAAATATATAATATATAACTTGTTACATAATATACTATAATTTAATTAATTTTGACAATAAATTACAACCATTTATCTGTAACAAAAACATACATACATACATACATAACTTCACGCCTGTGTCCCTTATGGGGTAGGCAGAACATCAGAGGTTATAAGACCAACTGATGTCACGTTTGACTAATGAGGTATTATAATGATGGCGAGAGGCTATTGCAGTGATAGGGGGTCAGCCTATCGCCCACAAAAATACCAATAAAACCTCTTTTAATTAATTTACTTTATTAGTAATACTGACTGTTTTTGTACCTTTGCCTAAAAAAACGTTGATGCGCGTGCATCGCTTATCTGTGGACAAGTAAAAATAATTCCGCGCGCTTTTCTTTTCGCTCTATTGTTTTTATTTGAAAATGTCGTCAAGTAGTGATGAATTTATTAATTTGGCACCGCCACAACTCTTAAACGCGGCGAAAAAGGCTACTCTAAGCCTCTTGCCTGAAAAAATCGACCGATAGATACTTACAAGCCTATCAAAATTTCATCTTATGGAAAACAAGCCAAAATGCAAATTAATTTTCACAAAATGTGTTTTTAGCCTATTTCATGGAATTTTCTCATAAATATAAATCAAGCTCATTGTGGTGCTACTATTCAATGCTAAAAAGCACTATGAAAACAAAGCATGGTATTGATATCAAGTCATACTCCAACTTGCTAGCATTTCTAAAAAACGCTCAGATAGCCATATGAGTAAAAAGTCGAAATTATTTCCTCGTAAATATGTTATAAAACGTCGTATGACATACGTGCGCTTTGAAAATTACAGCCTCAGCTTCCTTATAGCCCTCGCCGATGGCTCGGGCTAGTAATATCGCCTCGGCTGTAGTTTTCAACTTACCGCACTTATATCATAATGTACTATTATAATGTAGCAACTGCTATGTAGGGTCCGGCTTAGAATTGCCCTGGATAAGGATGTCGTAAAAGCCGTGGTAGGACCCCGTCAGGTTCCGACTAGCTAGCGACCACCCTTCATATAAAATCTGCCGCCAAATATTACCGTTCCGGCGGTGATGTGTTCTGGCAATATAAATTGTATAAGTATTTCTGACACTCACACATCATTATCTAGCCCAAATTAAGTTTCTTAAATAACTTAAGCTATGTATACTAGATAACTGATATACTTAAGAAATATATAAACATACATATTGAATAAATACATATTTTTTATTGGAATAAACTTAAATAAACATATAAACATCCATGACTTGACGGCTAATATCTGTGTTCATCTAACAAATATCAGCCGCCGCCGGGATTTGAACCCAGAACCTCTGGCATAGAAGGTAATGTATGTTACCACTACACCAGCCGGTCGTCTGGCAATACCGACTTTATGAAAAGTTCATACCTCGCCCCATGTGCTGTCATCTGCGACCTCATCTTCACTCACCATCAGGTGAGGTTGAGGTCTAACGCGGGGTTAGTCTTTAATAAAAAAAAAAGAAATCCTTTGACTGCCAAACTACTGTAGGTAGCCTATACCATAGCAAGTTATTGTTAATGAGATGAATAATTAGAGATCAAGTTTTAATTTCGTTACTTTGCGGCAATCACAACTACTATAACTAAGTTAACTTGCTAATATCTTAATAAAAATAAATAAATAAATAAAATCCCCAGACAATCACACCTACTACATGGCCCCAAAGTAAGCATAGCTTGTGTTATGGGATACCATATAGCGAACTAGGGGGGAACCTAGAATATAAATACATAAATAGATAAACACCCAGACACGGAACATTTTTTTTTCTGGTTCCGTGCGGGGATCGAACCCGCAACCATTGGCGTCTGAGGCAGATAGGTTCACCCCAACGCCAAAGTGGTCGTCACACAGTAATAACTGATATATTGACGAACTAAAAAGGGATTAATAATGTTTATAAGTTTTTGCTTTTAAAATGCTCAATTATTCTTAAATAAATGAAAAATGTGATAAATAAAAATTACCCGACCAGGATTCGGACCTCTCGTTTGCCGGACGAGTGCTCTTCCACTAAGCTACCGGGGCCTGGCGTTACGCCTCGAAATTACTTACCACATTTTTGTTTTTACGTCATATTGCTAACGTAGCTCCATCTTATGGTATAGCTTTGCAGCTTACCATAAGATCCTGCCATCGAAGATATAGCTTCGAATCCTGGTCGGGTAATTTTTATTTATCACATTTTTCATTTATTTAAAAAAGGATTGTTCATAAAGCGTCAAATTTATTTTTGATCCCCAATCACACCAACAACATGGCCTCAAAGAAAGCTTGCTTTTTGAGATACCATGTAGCGAACTAGGGGAGACCTAGATTATAAATCCATACGTATACATATGGATAAACGCAAAGAAACGCAACATTTTTTTGTTCCCTGATCTGTCATGTTCATGTATAGACGAGAAGCGTCTATACCACAAGTTAAAATCAATCAATCAGTACTACATACATAACTTCACGCCTGTATCCCTTATAGGGTAGGCAGAACACCAGAGCTCATAAGACCATCTGATGTCACGTTTGACTTCGCAGTTATTATAATGATGGATAGAGACCATTGTAGTGACAGGGGGTCAGCCTATCGCCCACAAAACACGCCAATAAAACCTCTGTCCCTTAACTGACTTTTACAGTATGACCAGGAAGAGAAACAGCTGGTATATTCTATGTTTTTCTTTCGCTCCCAATCCAGCGTGGAATCTCAATCATTGTTCTCTATCATTTCAACTCTCTACCAACAGATGGCGCACTTTCCCCAGCCATCCTCCCTGGAGGAGGCGCTGCCGCTCCTCTCGCGGCCTGACCTACGCCTGAGGCAGCATCTCGGAGACCACCTCACCGCTATCGTGAGGCAGGAGCCGGAGATCACGTCGGATTTAGCAGCCCAGGTCATAGACGCGCTGGTTATCTGGCTCAATGGAGGGAATTTTAAGGTGAGCTTTAGTTAATGAGGAGTTTTCCAATTGATTTTAAAAAGAAAAAATCATATCTTATTCTCTCAAAAGATGGCGTTGGTAAAAAGCTAGCTGTCAAAATTCTATACGAATAGACATTTGACATTGCACTTTTGTAAGAAAAGCATGTGGCGCCATCTAAAATGAAATATAGTAACTATCTTTTTTATAGTTTTAAATGTCAGTTTGAAAACCTCTCATTGTAAAAAAATATGATTTGAACAATAGGGCGCCGTTACTTAGTACTAAGGCAACACAATATTTATTCGCTGGTACGTTTTGTGAATTACTTAACAATTACAAAGTTAAATCCAATTAATATCGAGCTAATATTAACCGTCACTTTAGGATGCGTTCGCGCGCTTAGCTTTATTGACCGACCTTTTTCAATATACAACGTGTTAGGCTTTGTATCTCCGATACTTCACCCACGTATAGTACGCTAATTTTTATCGAAAATACTATACAAAGGTGGTGAGTACAACCTTACCCCTCTGAATGACAGCCATTTTAAAATTTAATAACTCTTATTTCTGAGAGTTCACTGAAACTCATTTTTTTCATCTTTTCATATCGCTTCCATGCTTATAAGTGGTCTTATTCGCAAGGTTATGATAGTTGCTAGCAAAAATTTTAAGCAAATTTCTCTCATACAAGTAAAATTTGGTTTAACACAATGATATTAATTACTAAAAAAATGTAGGTACCTTTGAAACCACCTCGTTTTTCGCAGTCGGCTAAGTATTAAATGATATCTCGCCGCACCCACGTGGCAAGACGCCATGCATCATATACAGTCTGATTGCGTTCTCTGTAGCGACGCGCTTGAGTTGGCCAGGGTGTGTATTCACGCATGTGCGATATTATGTCACAAGGGTTTGTAAATATCATCGTCATTAGCGGGAGACGCTCACTGCTAGATAAAACCATCCCAAAGATCTCCACCGCGCTCAGTCTTGCGCTGCCCATATGCAGCGTTTCGTTGACCTGGGGCCCGACTCTGTAATTTTTGACATTCTGTACGGTGATGTGCATGTTGTTCAAACATACCTAGTTCTCGTAGTGACAATGTATATGCAGGATACTGATACCATGACAGGCTTGAATGAGTCGGCGGTGGCATATCGAGGGTGTTCGATATTATTTCGCAGTTATTTGTTAATGTCACTGTTTAGGAAGGACTGACGTTGACATTTTTTACGACGCATCTTTTTCTTTTTCAAAAGGCTTTCAAAAGGAGGATATTCTCACTTCGGGTGTATGTTTTTTTGGTCAATTTTGAATCCATGTTTGAATATTCAATTGAATTATTTTGATTGTTTGAATATGGCTCATATGGTAGTGGAATCTTCAGAGGTGGTCCCATATAGATTTCATCGAAATCAATTAAGAGGTTCTTGAAAAAAATCTAATTAAAAAAAATATGACCTATACTTCAGCCAAAGTTTTGACGTGAAGTCGGTTTTTTAATGCTCTGCATTCGTTGATTATTCTTTTAGCGTAATGGCAACCAGCCGTCTTTTCTTGTCGACGGAAATTTATAAGATGCAACAAAACGTTTAAATTAAAACAAAATATGATAAAAAAGGAGTAGGTACTTTGGTTAGTAAGTTACTACGCATAGTTTCGGGCAAATTTGAGTAGGCGTCGATAAGCGTTTCATAATACAAGTATTTTGCGATCTGATGTAGAAACTATCTATATTACGACATACATTGTATTTGAACATAATACCAATTTTAGATAAGTATTTAATATATCTATCATGAAAGACTGATACCAAACGCAGCTTAAGCCACCGATAAAAAAGAACAATATATCGAGTGATCCCAGAATACACCCCATTCTAAGTTCACGGTACGTTGTGTCCGTCTACCAGTGCCTACCTATCTCCGTAACTGTAAACATATGTGAAAATTTATCAAGGATATCATCTTACGAAAAAATCTTCATCGTGAAAAAAACCGGAGTAAAGCACATGGCCAGTGTAACGAAAACGCGCAAAATTCTGCGCGCCAAACTGGTTAAAAAGAATATTGTTTAATATAAAGGTCAAAACAAGAGACAATACAAATTTATCTTATTAGGGTTTGTACTAAATTGTTGTATTTAAGTCGTAGCAAAAAGTTTTGAAATTGTGACAAAATGTAATGATAGGAAACACGGATTTTTAAAGTGTATATAAAAATGGAGAACGAGTGGATTTCTCGCTTATTGGTAAGTTAAGACTTTAACATACATACATACATACATAACGTCACGCCTTATGGGGTAGGCAGAATACCAGAGGTTACAAGACCATCTGATGTCACGTTTGACAAATGTGGAGGTATAGTAGTGACAGGGGGTCAGCCTATCGCCCACCAAAACACCTTTTGAGAAGCAGACGGCACATTCTACGTTTTTCTTTCGCTCCTAGTCCAGCATGGAAGCAAACTTTAAGACTTTAAATGTGGAATAAATAAATAAAATCCCCAGAAAATCACATTAAATACATGGCCCTAAACTGAGCAAAGCTTTTGATATAAGATGCCATAAATAACATGAACTATGGGGGAACCTGCGGGGCTTTTCAGCATAAAATGCTATACAAATTATGTGCTACACTCAAAAAGCTTAAAAAATATTGTTTATTTTTCCAAAATATTGTTTGATATTATTTTGAGACCCGCGAAAGTATAATGAATGAAAGTCATTTCTAGAAAAAAAAGTTGGCAACTCTAGATCAAAACCTCACCATTTACGCAGAGTGACTTGAGACACGGAGTTCGTCAATCATTGCAAATAAATACCATGAAAATAAAGCAAATATTCTACTTATATCGCCCCTTGATTAGCACGTCGTAAAATACGACTATACCTTGGCAAATAATTCAATGCAGTAAAATGACAGTTCCAGGGTGCCCTTTACTTTGGAGCAGAAAAAAAATAGTGATGCGGTTTGTCTCACATAATTTTATGCTTTCATTTTCTCAGACACTTTTTCACTGACTTTAAATATAGCAAAAACTAATTTTACGTCTATGTTTGGTGATTAATGATTTCCATTAAAGTTACTGAGAAGAAAGAAGTCGTCGTGGTTACTGTGTGTATCATACGATATCACAGGTTAAGCAACGTTCGGCGGGGTCGCCCGGTCGGTACCTGGATGGGTGACCGCCTACCATTCATTTCTCACGACTTCTGTGCTTCGGAGAGCACGATAAGCAGTCGGTCCCGGGTGCTGTATACTTGTATACAGTAGTCGTTAGGGTTTGTCAGAAGCCATCTTGGCGCCCTAAAAATTCTGGCATCCACCACCCAGCACTGGGCCAGCTTGGTGGATTATGGCCTATATCTCCTCTTCACCCAGGGGAGAGACTCATGCCCTGCAGTGGGCTCATTACAAAGAGTTGTGATGATGATGATGAATGAGAAGATAAAGTACCTACACACCTCAAATTCACGTATTTATACATTCCTGTAAAATGTTATCCTTAACTAATGAAAAAGTACCATTGAATTTTAATAATTTAAATTAAGTAGGTACTGAAAAGACCGGGATTTGTAATTAAATAATTTATTGCGTATACATACATACATACATAACGTCACGCCTGTATCCTTTATGGGATAGGCAGAACACCAGAAGTTACAAGACCATCTGATGTCACGTTTGACAAATTTGGAGGTATTATAAAGATGGAGCGTATACAATCTATACTTAAGGTGGTTGGATGAGCCTACAAAAAGCTAAAGTCCCGCTAGATGGCGCTAGATCCACAAATTTCTGGTTTTTATTTATTTGTGAAATCAGCTTTCCAATTTTCCGACTTTAAAAATGAACCGCGACATCTTTATATGAATATAGAATTTCCAAAAAATAATTCACACGATTTATTGTATTGTACTATCCAACTAATTCAATTAAATGTTTCTTTACGTTGTGTAAGGATAACGCACACATGCACAGAAGAAACTCCCACAAGTGCGACAGAGAGCGCAACAGATAGCGTCCTTTTTTCATGTTTTATGGCCTCCTCGTAACGAGTGTTTGATATTTAGTTTGTTATTATTTATTTACGAATCTAGCATGTTGGCGTTTTATGCGTGGGCCCAGATTCTAAGCCGCGAGTTCTCAGTTCGAGCACCGAATTTCTTTTTTTTGTTGAGATAAAAAAGATGTCTATAATATAGTAGGTATATTTTTACTCGATTTCAAATAAATACAAAAGGAGTCTGCGAAATTCTGGTGTACAATATTTTGTTTCCGTCTATGGTATTGGTATAATAAATACCCAGAGTAGTAATCCATGGCGCCAAAGAAAGCAATGTTTGTGTTATGGATTATCATATTATGAATAGCCAACTAGGCGGGTACCTAAAATTGCGACTGTTCCGAGTGACTCCCGCTTGTGTTCCGGCAATAATTTATAAAGAGCCAGTTCCTTCCTAAACCCGTGTGCTTTCATCTTCGCCCTCATCGTTACTTACCATCAGGTGAGGTTGAGGTCAAACGCAGGTTTAGTCACATATAAAAAAAATACATAGATGTTGACGGACGACATCCGTGGCGCAATGCCTAAAGTGCTAGCTGCAAGATAGTGGGGTCGAGGGTTTGATCACCGCACGGACAAGAATTAAAAATAAATATGTTATGGCTCTGGGTCTTGGATGTGTATTTATACAGGTAGATTTGTAAAACGCTGGTGAAACTCTACAGGGTGATCAGATATACAGTAGTTACACTGTAACCAAGAAGTTACAGTGGATTTCATTTGTTACGACCTTGGTTGTAGCGAATGTAATCATTTGTAATAAATTCCTAGAAATCCCATGCAGATATTGCGACCGAAGTCGGCCGCCAAAGACACAAAGATTTCTTTTATTTCACAAACATTTCTTATTTTTTGTTTACATACACACAGATGGTCAGAAAATGTGAAGACCTTTACCTTTTGTTCATAGATATCAGCTAATTATGTTGAATATTTTTCAGTAGGCAATATTATTTATATTGTAATAAATAAATTAGGTGTTTACGTAGGAAATAGGATAGGAAGCAGGATTATTGCGATTAGAAGTCAAGTCAATGATAAAAATCGAAAGATACACAATAGGTCAAATGGGTTTTTATTTCATGCAAACTTATTTTAGATCGATACATTTAGCTCCCTTTGGTATTCGCCTTAGTATTATTTCTGGCAATATAGAGTTTTTATAAAAGTAAACTAGTTTCTCTAGTTTAGCTCTAACCCTTTTTCTAGATTTCGTTGGGCCGGAATATTTGTGTCTTCTGTAAAGTGCCTTTGAAGTTCCTTCCATTTTATTTATTTTCACAACTAATTGGCGTTTTGTAATCAACGACAAAGTAAATGCACAAGTAATTCGGAAATAAATAAACTACAAATATGAGTAAAGACGCGATGTTGATATTATTTGCAATGAATGAATAATAAAACAAAGTAAGATATAGAGTGACTGATTGAATGACTCACGTTGAATTGGACGTAGTTTAGCAATAACGATCCATCCCACACTGACTATGTTTTGAGATATTCAAAGTTTAGGAACAAATCATGTTTGTAAATAGACGACAGAATATATTGTAATTTTAATTGTCAACTTTTAGGATTGGTTGTTGAATTTTTAAACACAAGCAACATTTTTAGAATTTACTGACTAAAAAATGATTTTTTTGGGTAAAAATGTCTTTGGATCCTAATTCGCTTTGTTCATAGCACTTATTCAAATTCAGTTTAACTCAAGTGATCCAATGTTTAAAAAATAATTTAATTACAGTTATTTATTAAACAATTCTATATATATTTAATCAAAAATTTTTACTATAGGTTAGGGATTTAAGATGAAACTCAAATAGTTTTTATTATTTATATATTACGATGATTTCCAGCTTGATATAACTCGATCTTGTGAAAGACCTTTTTTAATATAGTTTAACAGTATATATTAACAGAGATAATGTTATTAGGTACTTACATTAAGAATTTATACCTAAAAGCATTAGAATTATGAATGACTACTTATATCTGCTTACAGTAAGCAGGTTTGTTTATAAAAAAAAAACAATTATTAAAAATAATCCATATAGCTTGGATCTTTTTTGATAAATTGTAAAAGAATAAAAGCAAATAAGTTGATTTATCAAAAATGATCCATACAACTTGGATCTTTTTTGATAAATTGTTAAAGAATAACTGCAACTAAGTTCAATTACCAAAAATGATCCACACAGTTTGGATCTTTTTTGATAAACTGGAAAGAATAATTATAGAAAATAAGTTCAATTATCAAAAATGATCCATACAGCTTAGATCTTTTTTGTCATTTTGAATCGCAAAAAGCATGAGTAAAATTTTATATTCTAAAAGATCCAAGCGGAATGGATTCTTTTTGATAATAGTTTTTTGTGACTGGCCATATATGTGGGATGGTATCGTAACAGTTTTTGTAATGTAATTTTTTATATTTTTCTTTGGCTGTTTTTACTAAACCATAGCATTATACTCTGTTGCTTGTTCTGCATACTTAGTGGGTTTTTGACTTTTTTGTGGGTTGGATCCTTATTGCTAAACTACGTCCAATTGAATGAGCGAGCGCGAGCGAACAGACAGTAGTAAAGAAAGTAAGAACGGCAACATAGCACACGAGCAACTGTCCCGCCCGCCCGAGCGTTGTCTCTGTCGGTGATTGCATGGAGTGGCAACGTCGCTTATCGTGTTATTTTCACACACACATTCGCATTTTAGATGAAAATTTTCAGTTGATTTATTTGTGATTTCTAAATGAACGGTTTGTTTTTTGTTCATCTAGCGACAAATTCAACTAGAAAATAGTTTGTGGAACTCATAATTAAAACTTTAAACCATATCCTGTATCAGTGAATACCAATTGTTTTTTGTATGGAAGTCCAACCACCTTAATATATAAAGCTGAAGAGTTTGTTTTTTTGTTTGTTTGTTTGAACGCGCTAATCTCAGAAACTACAAGTGGGATTTGAAAAGTTCTTTTTGCATTTGATAGCCCAATTCTTGAGGAAGGGTATAGGCTATATTTTATGCCGAAATTTCCACGGGATCAAAAGTTACGCGGGTAAAACCGCGCGCGGTGGCTAGTTAGGTATATTTACGTCATTTGGTTATTACTAAATATAAATGGGAGGCTGATGCGTTTCGCGTAACTGTTCCGAAGATTAAATTCTTTGGACAAAACAATGCACCCCCTTTTTTGAAGAAAGGGTTTGTCATGTTCGTATTGTGCATCAATAGCTCATTGCACCTACTATGTGAGCAATTTGGTTGTGGCATGGCATTGACTCTCACAATCAGCTGTCTTGTGTTTGTTGTTTTTTTCATGTCACGGTCAATTTGTACAGTACCTATTTGTATTAATTTGATAATTCTGATTGAAAAAGAGTGCCAAGAGTTTTTTTCCGTCGGCTTTTTTTGTCTCTTGGTCTTCTGTAATATCTTATTTAACAACTATCTACAACTAGTTAAAGCCGAAGTATGTGATGACTGACTTCATCAAGTGTTTTGTGAAATTCCTCTCTTAAAAAATCTTAAATGAATAATTTTTTTGAATTTTTTTGGGACAAGAATTTTATAACAAAATTAAAGCGAGTCAGAAAGTCAACAGAAAGTCAGAAAGATAATATTTAAATTTCAAATATAAAACAATGACATACTGTTTGTTCGCACCATAGCCGACTTTATTTATCAATATAAGGCGCGCTCAAGCAGTATGTTGCGGTACCCTACCCTTCGAAGATAACTGGTATCATTATTTTTTCTTTTTCACATTTCGAACTGTCAGTTTACTGCATTGAATTATTTGCTAGAGCAGAGTCCGAGTTAGCCTCGCTTGGTGGTTCCACTGCTTTACTGCTGCTCCGACGGCGATGTGCTCCGGATAAAGTTGTATGAATAGCTAATTCTTTCCAAAACCCTACTCATATTCATCCATTCTTGCGAATCCAGACGTGAATTTATCGTAGATAAAAAATTTGCTCAATTCGACATTTTAGACTAAGGATATAGATAATATTAAATAAACATTTCTGACACTCACACAACATTATCTAGCCCAAATTAAGTTTCTTAAAGAACTTGTGTTATGGATACTAGATAACTGATATAGGTACTTAAGAAATATATAAACATACATATTGAATAAATACATATTTTTTATTAGAATAAACTTAAATAAACATATAAACATCCATGACTTGACGACTAATATCTGTGTTCCTCACACAAATATCCGCCGCCGCCGGGAACCCAGGACCTCTGGCATAGAAGGATATGTTTCCGTTTATTTGTATCTGGGGCTAGAACGCGAGCACAAGGATATATTGAAGAGAAAAAATATACAAACAAATAGTAATCACTTAATTTCAGATAGACATCGTATTAGAAAAGCAGAAGATTTATTAAAAATCGCATCTCCGTACATAGACATTCCATTCCTCCTTACTTCAAGTGACAGATTTGTACCATATGACAAGGAGACAGATGACTTGACAATTACAGTTTTGACAATAAAAAGAGTACCTATCAAAAATAGCGAAATGTAAAGACGATCTAGCATGTCGGTTGCCATTTGCATTAAACTTCAACATTCTTGTGCGCCATTAATTAAGCTTATTGTAATTTTGAACCGACTTCCAAAATAGGAGGAGGTTCTCAATTCGTCTGTTTGTTTTTTTGTCTTTGTTACACGATTTCAGACAATTATGAATCGATTTTGAAAATTCTTATTTCATATGATACTTCATAGTTGGTCCCATATAAATTTCATCGAAATCGGTTGAGTAGTAGGTACATTGAAAATTTCTAATTTTTGAAACAATATACGAGGGCCAAACTGAAAGTTTTTAGAACTGGCAACTTAAAAGCATTATATTAAAAAAATAAGTTTAAATTTTGAAAATAGAACTCTTTACCAATAATATTGAGTATTCATTTCATTCACTTGTCATTTGTTTTACGATTTGGCGGCAAATTGAAAATTGTCTGTGCACGTCAGAATGAATTTAAGCCCAGAAAATTTTCGTGCAATGATTTTTTATGACTTTCGATGTCATATAAGTCAACAAGAAAGTTATGATAGACTTCGATTGGCTTTTCACGATGAAGCCCCATCTCGTGCCACAGTTTACAACTGGTTTAATGAATTCAAACGTGGTCGAACTAATCTCACCGATGATTTGCGTGAGGGACGGCCTTCTACAGCGACGACTGAAGATAATATCAGTGTTGTGCGGCGTATGATAGAGACTGACAAAAGAGTGACCTATCAGCAGATTCGGACAAGTCTAGGCATAGGTATGAGTCAAGTGCACAAAATCCTCCATGAACATTTAGCGGTCAGGAAGCTTTGTGCCCGCTGGATACCGCATAATTTGACCAAGGCTCAAAAACTCCGCCGTGTTGATTGGTGCCGAGAAATGATCCAAAAATTTAACGGAGGTGACTCAAATGCTGTGTTCGACATACTAACGGGTGACGAAAGCTGGATTTACTGTTATGATCCGGAAACCAAAAGACAGTCTGCTCAGTGGGTGTTTCCTTCCGAAGAGTTGCCAACTAAAGTGAAGAGAGGTCGAAGTGTTGGAAAAAAGATGGTGGCCTCGTTCTTCGGAAAGACAGGTCATTACGCGACAGTTGTCTTAGAGGATCAGAAAACGGTTAATGCAGAGTGGTACACTAACAACTGTTTGCCACTTGTCTTGGAAAAAGTTCGAGAGAAACGACCTCGCAGCAGGATCCTCCTTCATCACGACAATGCCTCGTCGCACACCGCCAGGCAAACGATCGACTATTTGGCGACCTCAGACGTGGAATAACTGGGTCACCCGCCGTATAGCCCCGACCTCGCACCCTGCGATTTTTATTTATTCCCGAAAATAAAAGAAAAACTTCGAGGAAAACATTTTATGGACGCCGAAGAAGCAGTGGCTGCGTTTCAAAACGCCGTCGAAGAGACCCCTAAGGCCGAGTGGGCAAGGTGCTTTTCTCAATGGTTCCATCGAATGCAGCGATGTATTGATGTGAATGGACGCTATTTTGAAAAGTTATAATAAAACTAATAACTTGCTAGAATGCTTAGTTTTTGATTTTCTAAGAACTTTCAGTTTGACCCTCGTATATGATTTCGGAGAATGTTTACGTGGATGAAATTATAACTCAGCCAAAGTTTTGACGTGAAGTCGTTTTATTTAATGCTCTGTATTCATTGATTATTCGATATTTTTATCGATACCAGCATAATTTTAGCTACGTGTGGTCTAGTGTTTATTAAATGTTCCAATTTGGAAACATTACCTTTAGTTATGGCTGTAGGTACGTTGTCTGTTAGACACTCAGCCAGTAACGGAACCGTTTTATAATTGACTAGCCACCGCGCGCGGTTTTACCTGCGTAACTTTTGATCCCGTAGGAATTTCGGGATAAAATATAGCCTTTAACCTTCCTCAAGAGTTGGGCTATCAAATGCAAAAAGAATTTTTCAAATCCCACTTGTAGTTTCTGAGATTAGCGCGTTCAAACAAACAAACAAAAAAACAAACTCTTCAGCTTTATATATTAGTATAGATTATTTATTTATGTCTATCGAAGTACAAGTATCCGAACAGGCGCCTATTCACAAGCACAAATTACGTGTATCTCATATTAAGTGCAACCAATAAAAACAGTGATCAAACGGAGCGCATGAAACCGCGGCGCGGGCGCACGCGAATACGCGCCGGTCACTGACATCGCACGTCTCAAATATAACCCCGTCTATGATGCATCTCGCTTGAAATAGGCACGCTGATTAACACTGAAGTTATTCAAATTCAAAGGTAAAAAAATCTAATGTCGTCGGTAGGTACGTAAATACAATTGAAATAGGTCAAATTATTTACATATTGAACTGAATCTACCACCACTTCGGAAAGTCGATCTATTTCAAGCAAGTTTATTTATTCACAAAACAAAGTACACTGTATTCGAATATATTTTATGCATCTAGTGTCATGGAATTATTGACATTATAAATTAATTCATATCTTAAAAATTACACACATTTTCAATTGCAGCATTTTTCTAAAAAGATGTTTTGTTGAGAAGAAGTGGCAAGAAACTGGACAGCAATCAACTTTTAAAATATACAATATCTTCCTGCATCCGGATATCTTTTCACATAACTCTTGTTTTGCCGTATTCGTAGTTTTCAACCGACTGCCAAAAGGAGGTGCATGTTTTTTTTAAATCTTTGTTACACTATTTTTTTGACAGTTATTAATATATTTTGAATATAAACCTCCTCGTCACCCAGAGGAGAGACTCATAGCTCTGCAGTGGGCTCATTACACGGAGTTGTGGTGATATGATACTTCAGAGGTGTTCCATACAAATAACTTCAAAATCGATTGAGTTCCTACTTTTAGAAAAAAAAATCTAAAAAATGTGTATTAATAATATTACGGTGAATTTTTTATTGATGACTTATGCTGAAGAAGCCAAAGTTTTGACAAGTCAAGTTATGTATGTATAATTAGGTATATTCTAGGTTCCCCCTAGTCCGCTACACGGTATCTCATAACACAAACTTTGTTTACTTTGAGGCCATGTAGGTGGTGTGATTTTCTGTGGATTTTATTATTAATATTGTCTTAAGTTTTCGCGATTCATCCTATTAAATAAAACACTTTTTAACGGGATTTATCGCGTATATTTACATTTTAAATTTTAACTCGACGTTTCGGTGTCTTTGCAGATCCCGTGAGTCGCTCGTGAAATATACGCGATAAATCCGGTTGAAAAGTGTTTTATTTGATTTTATTATTTTTATTTATTATTAATATTTCGTCGTTTTCATTTGCAGGTGGCACAAAACGGGCTGGAGGCAATGGCGGCACTCGCCGAGCGTATGGGCTCTGACTTCTCACCGTATGTGCCGGCGGTACTGCCGCATATCATTGACAGGTAAGACTAAAGACTGGGTTTTTTTTATATCATAAGGATAGGACGTTTGTCTTCCATGCCACCTGATGGAAAGTGCGCATGAAGACAATGGTTTTACACGTCCATCCACGAGAAACCTATTCACTCGACACTTTCCAGGACTGTAGTGGTCAGGAAAAACAGACGCAGGCAGATTGTTCCACACCTTGACAATCCGTACCAAAAAGGAACTATCGAAGTGTTTTGTTCGACTTCTTGGTAAATCCACTATATAGGGATGGAAGTGCTGTCTGCGTCTGGTAGTCCGGTGGTAAAAAGGGGTGGGTTCAATTTGGTCAAAAGAGCACTCGCACACTCACCAAAATGTAGCCGATAAAATACTGTCAAACAAGCAACCTTGTGTGTTTAGAAACAAGGATTCAAACCATGTCACCCTTGTTTACAACCGAGTTGCGTTCACACTGATATTGACGATGTGTCAAGCAAGCTTCCGACCAGGTTCGTGGTAAATCGCCAAAGTCAAGCGAAATACACTGTTTTAAAATATAGTGGAACTGTATTCAAATTATATGCGTGGCAGTTCCCTTTTTCCATTACGCGCAAACTCCTACACGTTCTATTGCAATAAACTAATTTAATGTAAAAATTTTAAGTATAGCTATATAATTTATACATTTTACGTAAAATAACATGTGTGAGATCATAATTTAACTTAATGAGAAAGTGAGAAAGTTGCTTCCATGCTGGACTGGGAGCGAAAGATAAACGTAGAATGTGCCAGCTACTTCTCTTCCCGGGCATACTGTAAAAGTCAGTTATGGGACAGAGGTTTTATTGGCGTTTTTGCAGGCGATAGGCTGATTCCCTGTCACTGCAATTGTCACTCACAATCATTATAATACCTCCAAATTTGTCAAATGTGACATCAGATGGTTTTACTGCCTTTGGTGTTCTGTCTACCCCATAAGGGATACAGGAGTGAAGTTATGTATGTATGAGAGAGTGAGAGGAAGTTAAGAATTTTTGTCTTACTTCTTTGCGAGAAGTGAAAAATGACAATTTCATGTTTGCCGTTAAAATTACTATAGGTTGAGCAGACTCTAGCTAGGCAGAGGACTATGCTAACAGGGGGATTTTTGTTAAAACTGAGCATTGTTTCAGGGTTGATAGGTAACACAAAAAGATGAAAAGAAATGTTTATTATATGGCCCAATTGAGTGTAGAATAAAAAGCTTTTGAATATTTTGATTTTTTTCGTTAAATATTTCTGTTCACAAAATTACTTAATGAATTTTTTTGTTTTTATTTATTTTGCATTTTTAATTTCAGTAAAGCAAAAATTTTCATTTCGATATGCTTCTTACAGATTATCAGACACAAAGGAAGGCGTACGACTCATGGCTGGGAACTGCATAGCAGTGCTAGGGAACAGTAAGGCTTGTGCGCCGCGGGCCTTATTAGCACGGCTAATTACCCACACAAACCATAAAGCCGCCCATGCGAGAGAAGCGGCCATACGATGTGTGCAGCGATTGCTAAACGAGTGAGTAACCACCTTCTTAGCACGGCTAACTATCCATACAGAATACTTTATTAGCGTGGCTAACCACCATGCTCGTAACACACACCTTATTACCGTGGCTAGTAACCCACACTATCCACTTTATTAGTGTGGCTACCCATACACACTTTCCACCATATTAGTGTGGCTAGCCACCCACCCTTTCCACCTTATTAACGCTTATACATCTAACCACTAACCATCCATCCCAACCACATAGCCACTCTTGAAGTCCTGAATGAATGAGCTTTGAAACTTTAAAAGTTAGTCAATAAGTTCCCCCCCTAGTTCGCTACATGGTATTCCATATTACAAGCTTCGCTTAGCTTGGGGCCAAGTGGTTAGTGTGAAGATTTAATTAATAATAGATTAGTAGCCAAGGGCTGTAAGGCATCAATTGCAGCCCGAGATATTTAGGCGCACGAGCGCAGCGAGGGCGGGCGCCTATAGTTCGAGGGTGCAATTGATGCTTACACCCAAGCTAATTATTCTGCTTTACATCTCGATTGTGAGGTAAGTAGAAAAAAACCGGCATTACAAGAATATGTAAAACATTTTATTTGTTCAAATTTATAGTGAAATGAGAACAATTTTCATATTCTAGGGACAGGTGTTTTCTATTCCCGGCGTTTTTCATTAAGAAGAATCAAGTAAAGAACTTTTTAATAATTTTTTTTTCAAGATCGAAATTGAACTTCTCCTTTCGATATTTAAAATTGTTGACTATTATACTCACATGAAAACAAGGCTGAATAGCAAAGCGACCTCTTTAGTCATTGGGCTGAATGCATGATGTCTATTGCCAGTATGATGGTTAGATGTACGCGAACTTATTGAAAGAAAGAAGTGTTTTTTTTTTAATTACTTTCCGCCCTAGGGCTTTTCTAGCTAGATTATTACCCTAGAGCGCTAATTAGTCACCTACAAGACCCATTAGGACGTAATAAGAACCTACTTATGAGAGATGTACCTAAATTATTTTTTTATTTATTCTATATCTAAATAAAAACAAATTATTCCCTAGGCACGGAGCGGCTGAGCTTCAGTTAAGAGGTGCGGTGCCGAGTCTAGCGGCGCTGCTCGCGGACCCTAATGCCAACGTGAGGGACGCCGCCACACAACTACTAGTGGACGTCTATACACATGTTGGTGAGTTGGAAAGATATAAGTTATGATATATTGTATATGTATTTATGTTTTACCCGCGTTACTTTTGATCCCGTGGGAATTTCGGGATAAAATATAGCCTATAACCTTTCTCAAGAGCTGGGCTATCAAATGCAAAAAGAATTTTTCAAATCCCACTTGTAGTTTCTGAGATTAGCGCATTCAAACAAACAACCTCTTCACCTTTATATATTAGTATAGATTATATATGTATCTATTGGTATACATATTCATAAGTATTTTAAGCAGTTGTATGATATTATCGATTTGTGCACACTACCATTGCATCCTAAACAAACTCTCCAGTCCTAGGTCTGCTGGAAGAGATCTCATTAGGGATAAGCTGTACCATTGTACTTATTTTTGATCCATGTATCTTTAAATTGTGTCCAAACTTATGTGTACATAAATTGTTAAATAAATAAAATAAATAAATAAGTTAAAGGACAACTGTGGGCCTAGTGTGACTTTATTCGAATGACTTTACCATCGCGTTAATCGAGCAAACCACTTGAAACAACCAATCGCGGTCTTACAAACTCGGTTTTCCATTCTCGTCACTAGTTGGCGCTGCTTCGATCCTATACAATACGAAGTTAACGTTTCAGCGATGGTATAATTAATAAACTCGCACTAGGCACTGTGAAATATTGGACCAAAAACTAAAACAGCCAACCAAAGAAAACAAATACATAACTTCACGCCCTTATGGGGGGTAAGGAGAACACCAGAGGTTATATAACCATTTGAAGTCACGTTTGACAATATTGGAGGTATTATAATGACGAAGACAGACAGACAGGTCAACCTATTAAAACCTATTTCCCTTAACTGACCTGTATGATATGCCCGGGAAGAAGCAGCTGGCACATTCTATATTTTTCTTTCGCTCCCAGTCCAGCAGGGAAGCTGGATTGGACTTGAAAAGAATTTAAATTTCCAACCTACATCAAAAGGAGGAAGTTCTCAATTCGAGTGTATGTTGTTTTATGGAACTTGTTTTTGGACAATTATGAATCTATTTTAAATATTCTCGTTCATATGATAGAGGTAGACTCATATAAATTTATAAAATCATAACTTATTTACTGTACTATACTTTCTGAAAAATTTTAAAATTAAAAAAAGTATTAATGAAAACGGGAATACTTATTACTATTATGACCTTATACTTCAGCCAAAGTTTTGCCAAGGATTTAAAAATGTTGAAATTGATTTATTTAATGCTCTGCATTCGTCGATTATAGTCCGCGTAAGGTCGGCTTAGATAGAAGATATAATAAGAAAAATACAATTTTTTTATATTTTTTTAGGATGTTTCATAATACCATATGACATGTTAGTCTAGGAATTTTACATACATACATAACGTCACGCCTCTATCTCTTATGGGGTAGGTATAACGCCAATGGTTACAAGACCATCTGTTGTCACATTTGAAAAATTTGGAGGTATTATAAAGATGGAGAGAGAGACTACTGTAGTGACAGGGGGTCAGGCTATCGCCCACAAGAATGCCTTTAAAACCTCTGTCCCTTAACTGACTCTTACAGTATGCCCGGGAAAAGAAGCAGCTGGCACATTCTATGTTTCTCTTTCGCTCTCAGCCCAGCATGGAAGACTCTAAATTACCATTTAAATAAAGTCGACTACGCGCTACTACAAAACTTCTCGCAGTACTACGTCGTAGTGTTATCAATGAAATGTCGCGTCGTAGTAGCTATGTTCATCAACAGCAACTATTTTTAAAAAAGTATAGGAATTTTATTTTTTATTAATTTGCTAAGTTAACTTAATAACTTAAAAAAAATACATTTATTGCTATTGTGTATCAGGTGAGAGACTGCGGCAAGATTTGAAGAAGAAAGAGTTAGTTGGAGCTCAGAAGTGGGCTCAGCTTGAACAGAAGTTTGATGAGGCGAGAGAAGCTGGGTTACTGCTGCCTAGTGGTAAGTCTGAATTGTCTATTCATATTTATTTATATGGAGTTACAGGGTGATCAAAAAAGTACTTTGAGGAGAAATTTCCCGTTCCAGTCAATGCAATCATTGAAGAATCTTTTAACCAAGTTTCACATCTCACATTCAGATTTTTCATACAAACTAAAAAGTCCTATATATCCCGTTCCCGTGGGAATTTCGGAAATTTCTTCCTTAGTGTACCCCTACTCCCTCTAAAGAATGTATATTCCAAATTTCAGCTTTCAACACCCAGTAGTTATGGCTGTATGTTGTCTGTCAGTTACTCAGTCAATAACGGCACAGTTTTATATATTAAGACTAGCCACCGCGCGCGGTTTTACCCACGTAACTTTTGATCCCGTGGGAATTTCGGGATAAAATATAGCCTATAACCTTCCTCAAGAGTTGGGCTATAAAATGCAAAAATAATTTTTCAAATCCCACATGTAGTTTCTGAGATTAGCGCGTTCAAACAATCAAACAAAGAAAAAAAACAAACTCTTCAGCTTTATAGGTATTAGTATAGATATAGTGTTAGTAACAGTGTTTTCTTATGAACTATGTAAGTTTAGATTTACATATGTCAAAATTATTATAACTGATTTACATCAATGTCACAAAAATCAAATTCATTATAAAAATTAAGCATTATAAAACTAAAATTAAATTAAAATATGAACAATCAACCTTATAATTGTGCGTAAAATAGTCATAATATCAAAAACATTCAAATCAAATTAATCATAACTATTTATAGGTATGTATACAGGGAAAAATGTACTTTGAAGAAAAATATCCCAGAGCGGCTTTAATCTTCCCCACTCGACTACAAAAACCGTTTTTCAAACTCCATAAAAAATCTAAACAATCAAAGAAAAGCGCGCGCGCACGTTCTTTATTTATTTACTAGAAATACATACATAACTTCACGCCTGTATCCCAAATAATAGACTTATTTTAGTATTTAAATCATTTCAGCGTCGCAAGGAACGGACGAGGCAGATTTCGTCGCGCGGTCAGTAAAGCGAACGATGACGTTGCCCACTTCAGCCAAATCTCGGGACGGTGACCACTCCGGGGCTTCCACACCAGGTCAGCATCTATTCTGTATTGTATTGTATTTGTATTTTTAAGTTCTTGAAAAATTGTTTCGCACAAAATATGGTCATTTTCAATAATTTTAACAGTTTACACTTATAATCCGGCAAGTAAATCAATGCAGTAAAATAACAATGTATGTCGAGCAAACTGGCGATACTTAAAAAAGGCCGTAATCGGCGAGCATGTATGAAACGATTAATGAACGTGGAGGAAGCGAAATAGACAGGCGTGGTGTTATGGTAAAATAACAGTACCAGTGTGCCCACTTTAGGGAAGAAAAAATATACTGATGTGGTTTAAGTGAATGAATGATATATGTTTTAAGATTATCGCCAAATCAGTAAAAAATATTTTGACTCAAAATTCTCATTTCCATTTATTTTTTTAAATTATGTTTGCTTTAAAATGTTATGCTAAACGAATGAAAAAGTGCCATTCACTTTCAATTCATTCGGTACCCTACACTAAGAAGATTTTCTGGTGTCATTACTTTTCTTTTTGACATTTCGAACTGTCAGTTTACTGCATTGAATTATTAGCCATGGTACCACAAATTTAACATAAGATATTACAAAATGCATGACAAAAGTATGTAAGAACTGAATAATATAAGTCAACAAACAGGGTTTTCTCTGTTTTAAGACTCTGTTTTGTCTAGGGTCTAAATTAAAACATAGCATTCAGTCATACATAGCATTATGTCTTTAATTGTCTGTGCTACGTCCTTGAGCTTTAATTTTTAACATAAATCTAAAAACTATTTAACAACATTACATTGTTTTTTTTCTAATTTTTCACAACACTAACTTGTTTTTATTTTCTTCTCTTCACCATGCTACTACTGGGATCATCAACCATCATTGATCATCATCATCGTTATGGAACTGCTGGCAAACTAATTGTGATGAACTGTTACCATCGACTACTACTGCTGATCACTACTTACCCCTTACCATTCTAAACCTTGAAATATATATTTTTATTTCATAATAATACATTTCTTTATTATTAATTGAATGTATCTAACTCATATCTATTTATCTATACTATTTTTGATATAAAATCAAATTTTTGCAATACATCTATACCAAACTAAAACATCTATTTAAACATATGTATGTATAAATAAATACACACACTATATATCTATCATATCATCCAATATTACAAATGACCAGCGTGTGAAAGTATCAAACGTCCAGCCATGGGATTATACTCGATGCCAACGGGGAATAGGAAACCTCCTCCGGCTAAACTTAGTTCGGCTAACTCGGGTAAGATATTGAAGAGAACTTTACTCTTTATGCTTTTATTTTGATCTGTATTGCCTTGGTATAAGTATCGCTATGGTGTGATGGTCTGCAAACTAAATAAATAGGTTTTGAATTCGCCATGGTAAGCCATATCTATTTTATATGAAATTATCAAGGATTAGTTTTCAAAATGGTCAACGTGGAGCAACTAGACGCTACTGCGTCAATCGTGAGGTCGCGGGTTCGATTCCTGCACGAAACAAGAAAAGAATCCGTGTTTCTCGATAGATGTGTTCATATTCTAGGTTCCCCCTACTTGGCTACATGTTTTCTCATAACGCAAGCTTTGCTTTGGTTATGTAGTTGGTGTCATTTTCGGGGACTAAAATTTTATATCTTTTAAAATTGTTATATCTTTTTATTGAATTATTGGGCTGATTTTTCAATCGTCGCATAAAGTATTACCCGGCGAAATAAAGTTGTTTTTTATAATACCATGGTCCAATTTTTCAATGGTCCGATACTCTACAGACAGCTCTTATTCGTCAGATGGGATTAATTTCAATTCTTTTTTATTCTTTATCGATCTACCCTAACAACAACATCATCTAAAAAGGCTGCTGGAGCCATAATGTTAGGCTGGCACATCTCAGAATCCACACCAGCCTAATTTTTCTTAAACTATAGAATTATAGAAAAAGATCATAAATTAATAACAATACTGTATGGTCAACATTTAATATGGTTCTCTTCTAATATTTATTGTGGGTCTTGATTTAATTGGTTCAATAGTACCTACGAATTTTTTCATACTTTTTTTTTTACTTTGAATTGACTTTGATTTAATCATAATTAATAAAACGTTTCGGCAGTATCGTCGAGCGGGTCAAGCGCTCCCGGGGAGGCAGGCGCCGTGTCGACGGAAGCTTTTGAAGCCGCCATCGCTAATACGGCACCCGCGCCTTTGTATGGCGCCAGAGGGTAAGAAGATATTCATTTATTTCAACGAACATAACCAACGAATGCAGAGCATTAAAAAAACCGACTTCACTTACATTTTTAAATCCGTGTCAAAACTTTGGCTGAACTATAAGGTCATCGACGTATTTTTTTAACCGACTTCAAAAAAAAGGAGGAGGTTCTCAATTCGGATGTTTATATTTTTTTTTTTATGTATGTTCGTTCATAACTCTGTCAAATATAGACGGATTTGCAAAATTATTTTTTTGTTCGAAAGGGGATTATTCCGAAATGGTCCCATATAATTTTTATGGCATTCGGTTCACAACTTTTTGAAAAAAACGACAAAAACCAAAAAAATATATTCAATTATTTAAAATATGTATGAATACTAAGAATATGTACACTGAAGACCTTATACTTTAGTCAAAGTTTTGACGTGAAGTCGGTTTTTTTAATGCTCTGCATTCGTTGATTATATTAAAATAAACTTAAATAAACATATAAACATCCATGTCTTGACGACTGATATCTGTGTTCATCACACAAATATCCGCCGCCACCGGGATTCGAACCCAGGCCCTCTGGCATTGAAGGCAATGTATGCTACCGCTACACCAGCCGGTCGTCATTATACTAAATATTGCCAATATTCTTACTAGATTATCTAGCCCAAATTAAGTTTCTTTAAAATCTTGTTTCTGATATCTTTGTAACACGATCATTTGGTCAGCTATGAATGGAGTCGGTTTTCAATGCTCTGCATTCTTGATTATAATGTTAATAATATTCCGTTTTAAAGATAGAAAATAATTAAGAAAATTACAAAAATAATGAACTTTTCCTTCAATTTGTTTCAAGTTTGGACGACCTTTGTCGGCACGCGTGTGTTCTCATTGGGGATAAGTCCGCCGATTGGGAGAAACGAGTCGATGCTGTGAGTACATTTGTTATTATTTTACTAGCTTTTTAATTTAAAGATATGGTTTTCAGTAGCTATCTGTATATGTAAAATTTATTTTCATTAATCTAGCACTCTATCGGAGTATCTTGACAAAATAATAGAAAGATTTTTGTTAAGCCTAAAAAAAATCATTTTAAAAATAAAAAAAGACGTGTGGCTCTCGGAGACTGCCGCGGTAAAGCTATTGCATAGCATTTTTATCAACTTATGCAATTATAATCTGTGCCGGTCGGAGTGGGGGGTGTTAGGTTTTTTCGTTACGGAATTTCTGGATTCGGTCCCCACGCTCAAGGCCCGCGATAGAAGCTATGCAATAGCTTAACAAATAATTTTCTTACAGAAAAATTTAAACAAAATAGAAAATATCTAAAGATAATAATTTTTTTCGACACTGAATTGGGCCATATAATAAACATTGCTTTTCATATTTTTGTGCCACTTATCAACCTTGTAACATTGCTCAAAAACACAAAATGACAAAACCACCCTGTATAGCCCCATAACCTTCCCACTGAGCTATCAAATGTAATATAGAATTGCATAAACCAAAATATAGTTTCTGGGATTTGAGTTTATATAGGATTGTTTTTTAATCACCATAAAATTGTATGTCCTTCGATAATAAATAATAATAATAAAGGCGAAAGGCCTTTTAAAAGTTATAAGTTTAAGTAAGCGTAATAATAATAATAAAATCCCTAGACAATCACACAAACTTCATGGCCCCAAAGTAAGCATAGCTTGTGTTATGGGATACCGTGTAGCGAACTAGGGGGAACCTAGAATATAAATACATAAATAGATGAACACCCAGACACGGAACATTTTTTTTCTTGTTCCGTGCGGGAATCGAACCCGCGACCACTGGTGTCTGAGGCAGATAGGTTTACCCCATCGCCATAGTGGTCGTCAAATGTACCTACATATTTATATTAGTAACGCTCAGTAAGAAAAAATTAAAATATGGCACCACAAACTTTTTTACAAATACGTGGCATTTTAATTGTTTGTGTTTGATAATACTACGACGTAGTACAAGATGTTTTGTAGTAGCGCTTAGCTGTCTTTATTTTAATGTATTCATTCATAATGATTCATTTTTGAAGTCGTCGTGGCGCCGCGGTTACTGTGTGTATCAAACGATATCACATGTTAAGCAACGTTCGGCGCGGTCGGTACTTGGATGGGTGACCGCCGACCATTCATTTCTCACGGCAACTTCCGTGCTTCAGAGGGCACGTTACGCAGTCGGTCCTGGGTTACTTATACTTATATACAGTAGTCTTTACGGTTTGTCAGAAACTATTTTCAGCGCCCTGAAAATTCTGACATCCACCACCCAGCACTGGGCCAGCTTGGTGGATTATGGCCTCAACCTCCTTGTCACCCAGGGGAGAGACTCATAGCCCAGCAGTGGGCTCTTTACAAAGAGTCGTGATGCTGATTCATAACTGATAGTGACCGCGCTTTGCATATGTCAGCGAATATATTAATTTCATTGTAAAAAAAATACATACCTTTTTTGCAAAATCCGTTTCTGTAAAAGTAAAAAAAATTGGCCGGTGATTAAAACTAGCCTTGTATTAAAAATATATTTTTCTCTTTTTTCCATTTTTTAAATGTGGTGGTAAGTAATTTCGAGGCGTTCCGCCAGGCCCCGGTAGCTCAGTGGAAGAGCACTCGTCCGGCAAACGAGAGGTCTCAGGGTAGAATCCTGGTCGGGTAATTTTTATTTATCACATTTTTCATTTATTTTAAACATTGTTATTCTCATATTGGCAGTTGAAGAAGATTCGCTCGCTGCTAGTAGCGAATGCGCACACGCAGTACCCCGCGGAGTTTTCGATGCATCTTAAAGAGATGGCGGTGCCGTTTTTGGTGGTTATCAAGGAGCTAAGAAGTCAGGTAAGTTGGTGTTTATGGTCAACCGACACCCAAAAGGAGGAGGTTCTGAATTCGTTTGTATTTTTTTGTGTCTTTGTTACGTGATTTTTTTGGATAATTGTGAATCGATGTTGAATATTCTTGTTTTTATATGATAAGAGAACACTTCGGAGCTGGTTCCTTATAAATTTCATTGAAATCGATTGAGTACTTTTTGAATAAAAATATGAAAACGGAGAACTTTTATTATGTTAAAATACTTCAGCCAAAGTTTTAACGTGAAGTCGGTTTTTTAATTGATTATTATTATTTATTTATTGTCACAGGTAAAGGTGGTGCTCAATGACAGTTCATTGACAACAGTGCTGCAATTACAGTTCAGCTGAGTAGATGGACCTAAGGCTTATCAGATAACATCAAAATGGGTTTAGCATAAGTTCTGTGGTTTTCGAGATATTGCCACTTTTGTGATTTTTTAAGAAATTACCACTTTTTGGTCCATTTTTGCCTACAGTATCGAGAAAAGTACTAGTGATTTAGTGACCTTTTTTTTAAAACTAGATATAGTTGTAGTGAATTCTACAATTTATATTGATCGTCCTCAGGTGGTACGAGAAGCGTGCATCACAATCGCGCATATGGCGAAACTCCTGCGCAATAAATTGGAACAGTTCAGCCTGTACATTCTACAGGAACTCATCAACTTAATACAGAACGCTGCTAAGGTATGTAGAATAGAATAGAAATACATAATATATTAATCTGAAACTACACATAACAATATTTCAAAAATATAAAAGAATAAAAAGACATAAAATATAGTATATAATAATAGACGACCGGCTGGTGTAGTGGTAACATACATTGCCTACATATTTGTGATATTACACAGATATTAGCCGTCAAGTCATGGATGTTTATATGTTTATTTAAGTTTATTCTAATAAAAAAATATGTATTTATTCAATATGTATGTTTATATATTTCTTAAGTACATAAGTTAACTAGTATCCATAACACACGTTCTTTAAGAAACTTAATTTGGGCTAGATAATGTTGTGTGAGTGTCAGAAATATTTAATATTTACGTATAATATAAACAAAATCATAAAGTACATCGCAAGTAGACAATTTCACAAAGTAAAAATAAATGAGTTTCACCAGACATTTTAAATATTGGTAGTTCTGAGCCAGCCAAAAGGCTACGACTCATCATATGTACGTCGTTAAGAAGCTTTTCTGTCGTAATAGACGCTTATTTTACTACACAAAGTTATTTTTTGCTTTATCATACGTCGCATGAAGCGCTATCGAGCGTCGCGACAAAACTAACACACCATAAGAGACAATAAGTTTCAATACTGCGTATAATTGATTGAATCAGGCGTTACTTTGCGGAAATCCATGACAACTAGTTCAATACTGCGTTTTTTAAATAAAATCATGCTTTTTTGTATACTGATTGTTTGAACGTAAATGTTTGACCCGTGTGCTAGATTTCGCATGAACAGAAATTGACGTTGGATAAGCGACCGAATATTTCATATAAATATTAAATGTAGTAAGTAAACAGAAAAGTGTAGTGGTGTAACATACATTGCTTTCTATGCTAGAGGTCCTGGGTTTCGAATCCCGGCGGCGGTGGATATTTGTGTGACGAAATCAGATATTAGCCGTCAAGTGTATGTATATGTTTAAGTTTGTTTTGTCATAATATTATGTAAGTATTTGGCGATGGGGTAACACTATCTGCCCCAGACGCCAGTGGTCGCGGGTTCGATTTACGCACGGAAAAAGAAAAAAATATTCGTGTCTGGGCGTTTATCTTCCTATGTATTTATATTCTAGGTTCCCCCCTAGTTCGCTACATGGTATCCCATAACACAAGCTCTGCTTAGTTTGGCGCCATGTAGTTGGTGTGATTGTCTAGAGATTTTATTTGATGTTATTCAACACTTTGATTGTTCCTCAGGTGGTGTCCTCCGCTGGCACAGTGTGTGTGCGCTACATAGTGTCGTACGTGCACAGCCCGCGTTTGATTCCCGTCATCGTCACCAACCTCACCAGCAGCAAATCCAAGGAGATACGCTCCACTTTGAGGTCAGCCGAGTTATATTACTTATGTGGTTGCCTGGTAGAGATCGTCTTTTGATGATGTTTTATTAAACTATCGTAGAATTATGTGTACAACTAATACTATACACTAGCTGTTGCATGCGGTTTTACCCGCGCAATTTCGAATCCCGCGGGAATATCGGGATAAAAAGTAGCCTGTGTGCTATTCCAGACTGTACACTATCACTATGACAAATTTAATCCAAAACCGTTGCGCCATTCTGTCATGATTGTGGAACAAACGTACAAATATCCATCCAAACTTTCACATTTATAATATCAGTAAGATAATAATAAAACAATTTATTGATTTGATTTCACATAGAAAATAAATTGACAAACTTTTATGTTAAAAACAATGACTTACAAAATCTATGTGAATGACTGGTTGGTACCAGTAATTGGTTAAGAAGGAGACTACTTCTTACTTACAGTGTTGCCTGGTGGAGATAGCTTTAGATCTTTTGATGATAATTCTTACACGTATTTTATTATTATGTATCCATTCTTATTTTTATACAGGGTCATTTTTTTTTGAAGATTTTAGGAGAAGAAGAAAAACATTTTAGGAGAAGTTAAAGAATAATATGTGGATTCAATTTATGACAACAAAAATTGAAATTTTACAATTCTTTTATGTGACCAAATTTTTCTGACTATTGAAAATTCGAATATCTTTTAAGTATTGAAAAATCGGGGTTTAACGTATTTCTTAATAGAAATATGTAGTCGGAAAAACGATTTTATTTCTTGATATTTAGTCGTAAAAAAAAAGATCAAACCAAAATGTTGTTAACTTATGAGAATTATAAAATATCAATTTACAGAAAAAAAAAAAATTTTTTTTCATAAATTGAATCCACGCATCATTCTTAATCTTCTCCATATACAACGTGTAACATAATGAAGAGATAATACTTAAGGGGATTGTATGTTTGGTGGTGTAGTTTATAAGTAACAGTAACATAAACTTGTAATCCTTACGGTTGGTTCGGAAAACAAGTTCAAAGTTTAGATCAAAATATCTAAGTGTCAACCCTAAAAACAGCTGTTACCTTTTGATAGAATCTATTCGATAACAGATGGCGTTAAAATAAAGCGATAAGTAACCAAGAGAGATACTACAAAGTGTAATTTTGTGCCTACTAAATTAAACGACAACAACGTCTCGGGAATGTTTTTTTCGGTAGTATCTAAGTGCAGAATATTTTTAAAACTACCTTTTCACCAACATGTGCGTTTATCACGCGGTTTACCAATTTAAAACTCTACTGAAATAATAGATTTGCACGTTCGAACCGACAACACGTTAATTTTAACTATCCGTGAGAATATATTTTCTTAACCTTAAAATATTATGCATCACTGACAAGGATATTTAACTTCTTGTTTATTCTCACACACTTACAACTATCATCACCACCATACAATAAAGCTTGAAATAAATTTTAAGTAATCCAGCATTCTGCATAATTTTTATAGTCTATGAAATAGCAAGTTCGATGCCCTTTGTCTGCCGCGGATCGCTCGCTCGCTACTCCCGGGCTCTCACGTTTAAGTGTTACGTATTTTAAAAACGTTTAATACTTATTTTAAGTCGCACTGTTTGTGGTTATAAACGGATGCTGAGGCTCGGTAGCCTTCTATTTGTAATACTTAACAACATACATGATCGAAATACATTTACGACTAAAATAACAAATGTTATCAAATTAAGCATAAGTAATCATCAATTTAAGAGAAACGTAGAACAAAACATTAATTTAGGTACTCTCAATAAACTATGATATCAAACTTGTCATACAAAAAACTATCACATTTCTTTAGAAATACGCTATTGCAAGAAACTAATATGAAATTATTACAAATCTATCGGTAGGTATTACGTGGAAATTCTTTCGCGCGGCGTCAAATCGCAACTTACCTATACCTAATGAAGAGAGACTCAAATAGGCAATCAAACTTACCAATAATTCTAATTAAAAACGAAGAAATATCCTCTCTCTCTTACATTCAAACTTTCTAAGAATTATAATAGGAAATATATTCGGTAAATACCTATGATTTTGTATACCTCAAACTATAATACAATTCTTACAGCTTCTTTTACTTCTTGTATTCTCACATACTTATAACTATCAATACATACAACAACAAAGCTTTAAATTAATAAAATTAGCAACTAAGTAAAGTTATTTTCATAAAAGATAACCCGTGCATAGCTCTTATATCAAACACACAAGGTGTATTATCGCTCAAATCGCGGGACTTCTTTCGGCGTCTCGTCGCGAACTTGCGCCTTTCGGAATTATACCCTTTCAAATTTACCGCCGCCGCGCCGCGCCGCTTCCAAGCCAAACTAAAGGTTGTTCCGTTCAATATTTATTACGAACAAATTCTCAACTCAACAAAATTTTGTATTTAAAAAAGTTAAATTACTTATGACTAACTAATTATTGTTTTTAGTTGCGTTTGTTTTAGGCAACTGAAATTATTTTCTAACGCTATAGGGAAAAATATCCTAAGTATACCTGTCATAAAACTTTATTTTTTTATGAGGAATCTTTATCTTTTATTATTATTCTCTGTCTTGAGAAACAAAATGGATTAATTTCTTTATTTAAAATGTGTGAAGCGTAAAAATAAGTGACGTAAATTAACAAATAACAGTTTTTAATATTTTGATATTGAACAAACAACTTAAAAACTATTCAAGTGATTTCACGATTGAAAACTATTTATTTGTAACAGAATAACTTAACAATACAAAAAAATAAGATAATGAAGTCATTTCATTGTATTATGAAATAAATTGGGTACTAAGATTTTGTTTATCGTATCGCTATACGGAAGAACCCTAAAAATTTTTAGGTAGGTACTAGAACTGCTTTGGTAAATATATAAAATTATGTATTTGTTTAAATTTATTTCAGTGCTTTCGTGTCCGTTTTCAAGTGTACACGTCAGTGTTATCGCAATTTTTTCGAAGTTTTCTTAAAATGTCTCGTCTTAAAGACTTGAAAGTATTGGAGGTAATGCACGACGACATCTGTATTCAAACAACAAATGTTACGATATGATTCTGTATGTTGGAGCCGCTAGTAACCACAGCATCAACGAAGCTCGACGACTTTGCAGGCAGCGGTTTGTGGAGTGCAGGCCGGCAGCTGAACAGCCCGGCTATGGCGTGTTTCGAAGCATGAGTCTGCGGCTCAGCGTGCCGGTTCTTTTCACGTGAAACCCAGCGCGGCCACCTTCCCGTTCCAAAAACTTAGAAGAGCAAGTCTTGGATCATTTCGAGGAGGATCCGAGGAGCAGCACTCGAAGAGTCGGCGCTCTTTTGGATGTCAATCACATGGTGATATGGCGCACCATAGAGAAATATTATACTTCGTGGCGCACGCTTAGTGATGATGGCCAACATCCTTATCATTCCCGATGGACGCAAGAGCTGATACCAGCGGATTTGTTACCTCCTCGGTTAGGCTTTTGTCGGTGGCACAAACGTCACGTGGATGTGTGCGTATTGAAAAAGAAGGCAGAGGTTGTGAGCCGTTTTTGTAATTCTGGCCAAGTGTAAGGAAAACCCTAGATACAGTTGTGAGTGTTTTTACGCAAAGTAAACTGAATAATATGTCGATTGAAATAAGTGCGATACTTGCCATAAGAGTTTGTCAGATATTACAAATTTAAGTTGTGATAATTATAATAAACACTCTTTATTGTCATTAAACGTAGAAATAATTATGTAAACAATATTTAAGCGATTTAAAAAGCATTAAGCGATTTCTTTCAAGCAACACGATTTCTTCCGGGCAACCCGTTGTAATCTAACGTTTCATGTTTTTATTATTTATAAAAGTTGTACTAACATGTTGTTTTGTTTGTTTTCATTAGCTAGGTAGTGTGATAAAAATTGTGTCATTCAATGTGCCAAACGATAGGTTAGTAACAATCAGCTGCGCTGATATCCGCTATACAGGTTGCGTATTGGGAGCGAAATGAAACCGATGAATGCTGGATAAATACTGACTTTATTCATAAATAATATGCCATTATATAACGTGAAAGTTTACATACTTCACCTCCCCATTTAAAAAAATAAAAAATAACATACAATAACATGTTTATTTTTCGTTTAAAATAACATAATCCTTTCCTTACATGCATAACTCGAGTTATATATTCATTCATCCACACAATAACAAAGAAAATTATAAGTAACTACAAGAAGAGAAAAAAAAAACATAGTTGTTTCAAAATAAAGAACTTTATACAAAATCATTTATAGAGTTTAGTGCGATTTTTGTGCACAATATCTTCTTTTCCATTTTTAATTATTTTTACATTACAATCTAAATCCTCTACTACTAAATAAGGTCCTAAATATATTGGATCCATTTTATTATCAGAGGGGTTTCTTAACCATACATAGTCATTTTTATTATAAGACACTGGTTTTACATTTAAATCATATTTGCTTTTACGTTTTAATTTACTGTTAATTAAATTATCTCGAGCTTCCTTTTGCGCTAATTGCAATCTATATTTGAATTCTAAAGGATAATTGTCGTGAGCATATAAAGGATCTACGATAAAACTATTAAAATTACTAGGTAACATGCATCGCTTACCGAAAACCAACTCATGTGGGGTATATTGTGTTTCACAATGTACTGTGTTGTTGTATGCAAAACACCAGTAGGGCAACCAGCTGCTCCAATGATCTGTTTTATTTTCGCTATAAATTCTTAGATACGCACCCAAAGTTTTATGTGAATTTTCTAAAGCTCCAATGCTTTCATGATGGTATGCTGTTGAACAGATTTGGTCAATTTTTAAGATTTTGCATAACTCTTTCATTGTACTTGAAAGAAATTCTGTACCTCGGTCAGTTGCAATTACTTTTGGTATGCCAAATCTTAAAATGAAATTGTTTACTAAAGCTGAAGCCACACTTACCGAATCTTTAGCTTGTAGCGGATATGCCTCTGTAAATTTAGTTAATTCGCACTGTAAAGTAAGTATGTAACTAAAATTATTTGAATCTTTAGAGATTGGGCCAACTATATCCAAAAATATTTTTTCGAAAGCTGAATTTGCAGTAGTTGTTATCATTAAGGGTTGCTTTGTACCGACTGAATATTTTTGCCTATTACACTGGTCGCACTTGGAAACATAATCAATAATATCCTTTTCCATACTTGGCCAAAAATAGTACCTTTTAATATTGTTCGTCATTCGCTTGATGCCCGCGTGGCCACTCGTAGGCAACAAGTGAAAGTCGTTCAATATTACTTTTCTATCATCAATATTATTTATTCTTTGCGCTTTATTGAAAATACACACTCTTAATTCTTTCCATTTGTCATAATTATTTATTGTATTAATTAACCCAGCTATAAAATCTTTATTTTTCTCATTTCTTATTATACACATTTCATTTATCTTATATTTTTTGCATATAATTAACAATTCTCTCATCAATTCGACTCGCGAAATCGACGATCGAGACATTGTATTTAAATAAATGGCTGACTTTCTGGGCACATAAACGTAATAATTATACTTGTATACTACTTCCTGTTTTAATAAGTTTCTTATATTCTTATCATCACATATAATCAGTTCAGTATAGTGTTTTGGCTTTTTAATAATTTCCACAACCCTCGGTTGATCAGGCCTTGAGTTCGTGTCAATATTATCGACCAAAACGCTATCACTGTTATCTTCACTACTCATCGCTTTTCTTGTTTGCGCACGCGTCATTACATTCATTTGGTTATTAATAGTTTTTAAATCATTCACTGAAATGTTTATTCGTGATAAAGCGTCCGCTGCCGAATTAGATGTTCCCTTTATATATTCTATATAAAAATCGTATTCTTCTAATAATAATCGAAATTTAAGTAATCTACTTGAAGGGTCACGCATACTGAATAAATAAACTAGTGGTCTATGGTCGGTCTGTATCTTAAATCGTTTCCCGTATAAATAAGGACGAAAATATTTTACACTCCACACTATAGCCAAGAGTTCCTTTTCAATAGTTGGGTAATTAATTTCCGCCTTATTTAAACTTCGACTTGCATAAGCTACAGGTCGACCATCCTGATTACATAAAACAGATCCTAAAGCTTTACATGACGCGTCTGTTTGTAGTAAAAATTCGTTACTCTCTGAAAAATCGGGGTATTGCAAAACAGGTGGTTTCATTAATGACGATTTCAAATTTTGGAACGAGTTATCACATTCCTTTGTCCAAGAAAAAGTTACGTTTTTACGAGATATTTTGTTCAATGGAAGCACTATTTCTGCAAAATTTGGAATAAATTTACGATAATAATTCGCAAATGCAACAAACCGCTTTGTTTCGTCAGCTGTTTCTGGTTTTGGATAATTTTCTATAGCTTTTATTTTATTAGAGTCTGGTAAAATACCTTTTTCAGAAACAACGTGCCCTAGATAAAGCATTTCTTTTTGTAAAAATTGACATTTGGCAGGATTTAACTTTAAATTAACTTTGCGTAACCTGGTAAAAACATCCATTAAATTTTGATTATGTATACTTAAATTTCTTCCAAAGACTGCCAAATCATCTTGATATATTAAGCATTTATCGTAGTTCAGTCCTGACATTGCTATAGTCATCATACGACTGAACCCATTTGGACTAGATTTTAAGCCCATCGGCATTCTTGTCATTTGGTACTGATTTTTACCTGTAGTAAAAGCTGTAAGTGGTCTACTTTCTTGTTTTAAATTAATTTGGAAAAAACCTTGATAGAGATCTAAATGTGTAAAGTACATTGCTCCTGACAAAGAATCTAATATGTCACTAATATTTGGCAGTGGAAACTTATCATCTTGAATCTGGTTGTTGAGTTTACGATAATCTATAACTACTCTAAATTTTTTCTCACCAGTAGAATCTATCTTTTTTGGAACTAATAATAAAGGACTAGACCAAGGACTCTTAGATTCTTCTATAATATTATCATTCAACATGTTTTGAATTTGTCTATCTATTTCAATTTTTTGTGAATTTGGCAATCGGTATTGTTTAGTATAAACAGGGACAGTGTGAGGTTTTAACTCTATTGATTGCTCATAAACTGTGGTTGTTAACAATTTATCACCGGGCAAATGGAAAATATCTGGAAATTTAGCACAAATATTCTCTATTGATTTCTGTTCCTCAATATTTAGTCCTTTCAAATTTAGTAATGAAAATAATTGTTTAACTCTTTCACTATTCATAGCAGGTTTTTCGAAACTACATATAAAATAATCATTTAATTTATGAGTGTAAAATTTAAAATAACTTAATTTTACCTCCGTATCTCTCGTGTTTAAAATTCTAATAGGAATTTTACCATTTTTTGGCCTAGCTAAAGTGCTAGCCATATAAATTCCTTTACTAAGCTCCTGCGGGGCTATCAAGCAATCTTCACTACAATCTGCTGTAACATAGTGTATCGATTCGCATCTGGGTGGTATAACCAAATAAGAATTCAAAGCTGCTTCCAAATACGTGAGGTTTACAATTACACTTTTGTTGTTTTTTGTACTTAATGTAACTGTATTCAACTCAAAATCCAATAAGGCACCATGGTTTTTGAAAAAATCCTGACCTAAAATACCGTTAGTCAAACATGGCAATTTTTTAAAAACGTGAAATTTATGAGTAAAAATGTAGTCATTAAAATTTAATTTAAGATACACATGACCTAATGAAACTATTTCTCCACCGATACCTACGACACTGACTTCATTCTTATGGAATGGAATTTGTAAACGTTCAACACACTCGTATTTGATTGCAGAAATTGATGCCCCTGTATCAACTAGCCAATCGTATCTATATTTTTCGACGAAACTATAAATTTTACATAAGCTGTTACACGATGTTATATAATTATTCACGAAAAAAATGATTCAAGGACTCAATTTGGGAATTATCTGTTTCAACGTTCTCCGCTGTTCTCATGACGTTTATTCTGCCGCGGGTGGACTGACCACGGCCACGAACAACATACTTACCACGATTATTACGAAAGTTATTTCCGTGAAAATAGTTATTTTGTCTATTTAGTACCTGTTGCGACTGCTGGTAGTAGGGGCGCATGTGCTGCCCTCGAGATCTGCTGGAAAAATTGCGAAATCCGCGCGGCCTCACATGGTATCCACGCTGGGGTTTATTCCTAGATAAATAAATGCTAGAATTTTTATAGTACATACCCATGACTCCTTCAGACGTGGACGGAGAAGTGAAGTCCTCGTCTTGCGCAGCTTGTATGGCATCTGGTAAAGAAGCGTAATTACGCGCGGCGATGATTGTGCTCAATCGACTATTTCGCAAACCATCACTGAATCTTTTAATAGCCAATTTTTCATTAAGCGGCCTTAACACACTGTATTTTTCTGAATCTCCGTCTGCCTGCGAAATAGTCAAATCTGCAAAAAGTTCTGAAATGTCTTTTCCGAAATCACTAATAGATCTATTATTCTGCCTACATTGCATTAGTCTCGATTGTAAAGCCGTATAGCTTTTTTGTGGTAATAATAGTTTTTTCATATCCTTTATAAGCTCATCGATGCTGTCATAATTTTGTGAAAGTTTTAATTTAGCTTGCTGAGATAACCTACTTTTTAAAACAAATTGTATCAACTTAATTTTACATTCCTTTTTTGATAAGACAGAGCTATAATATTCTATATTTTCAATTAATTGATTTGTGTTTTCAATATTATTTGTCATTACCGGTAAAATGCTCAAAGCAATTTTCAAGTCAAAAAGTTCGCTAGCCATATTTTCTGTGAAACTTTCTAGTGTACACAACTTTATTATTTCTGTGTAAAGGCTATCAAAGTCTTTACATATTCGATTAATCAAGGAAACTTCACTCGTATCAATTTTCCCTAATCCTAATTTAATTTTATAAGACTCAATAAAACTATTGTACTTATCTAACACTTTATACGCCTCAGTTCTTTTTATATCCAAAATATTACCTATCCTTCTACTCGGACCAATTTTTATTAAATAAGTTCTTATCGATTTAAGTTCATGTAAAATTAATGATAGGTCCTCAGCCATCAACTATAGTATAGTAATCACATAATGAATGTCATAGAGATTAAATAGGAATCATAACATTATTATATTTTAATTATAAAATATACGTTAAAAAAAACTATGAAAACAAACTATATATCGCAAATATGTAAAAAAAATAGAGATATAGAAAGAAAAAAAAAAAAAAAAAACAAATATTACTAAAAGGGTTCACCCCTTACCCTTATTGATAACACATAATATACGACGACACTCGCATTATGACGCTCGCGCACAACACTTCACATTTGGACACATTTTCACTTCACACGGGTAGTGCTGGTGGAGCAGCAGCAGGGGCGCCTTCACGTAGATGTCGACGTAATATACTCATCGACCTGCGTAACTCATGCGATTCGATGCCGCGCCGGATCCACTTTCCATGACATTTTTTATAATATCGCATTAACCAAATTATAGCTGCAGTGATTAGCACCACGCAAATAATAATTAAGACCACAGGGGTTATACTGGTGTGGTGCAGCAATTGGGTCGTAGCTTCATTCCCCGCTCCGGTTTGGGCAATAATGATTTGCTCCTCTTTAGATTGTTGTTTCCCCATTTTCAAACTTTATGACTGCACTGGAACAACTTTCGATGTCTTCGCCGTGAAAGATACAACTTGGAAAATCCATTCCGATTAGTTAGTTAAGTTTCTTTTTTATAGTTCATAAATTATAGTTCATAACTTTGATTTTAAAACTCTCAACTTAGTGTCACTGTTTATGAACCCCGTGCCATATTTAGGTGATGGTATGCGCGTCGCGGTGACGGCTCCTGTTACCGGCGCGACGGCGGTGGCAGGGTCGCCATATACAGGTGGCGTATTGGGAGCGAAATGAAACCGATGAATGCTGGATAAATACTGACTTTATTCATAAATAATATGCCATTATATAACGTGAAAGTTTACATACTTCACGCGCTACTCGCAGTGGGCGGCCGCGGCGCGGCGGCGCGGCGTATCGCTCGCTATTCAGCCGGTGCGGGAAAGGTCATAAGGTCACTGACTGCGACGCAAGTCTATTTTTAGCTTGTTAGGTTGACTAGGGTTGTCAAAATATTTTATTGTAAAATAATTAAATAAATTTGTATGAAAGTCTATACCAGCACTGATCATGCTAATTATTTTACTGTACATTCTACGTATGGTATAGAAGCTAACCCTTAAGTTTTATCTCTCCATTTTGTTACACGTTGTATATTCTCCTATAAAAAGACCCTATAATATGTTAATTTCATAAATATTTTAAAAGCTTAATATGCATTTTATAATGCTTTAGAATAATTTCTCGATTTTATGTGGTATTTCTATCCATAAAATTATATTTAAGCATTAGAAAACAGCTTTTCAAATATTAGTTTCATTGCAATGTTTCATCTGAACTGAAAGCTAAAAAATTCAGAAAGAAAGAAGAAAGAAATAAAAAGTATTTATTTGCTAAATATGATAGTTACATACATGGTCTTAAGGTTATTAAAGCGCAACATACTTAATCATGCTGGACTGGGAGCGAAAGAAAAACATAGTTAATCAGTTAAGGGACCGAGGTGTTATGGGAGGCTTTTTTGTGGGCGATAGGCTGACCCCCTGTTACTGCAATAGTCTCTCTTCATCTTTATAATACCTCCAAATATGTAAAACGTGACATCAGATGGTCTTGTAACCTCTGGTGTTCTGCCTACCCTATAAGGGATACAGGCGTGAAGTTATGTATGTATGTAAAGTTAACCATGCAAAGAAGTTTGGTCTCGGTCGGTAAAGCTGCAAAGCATTTCCACAAGATGGAGCTACGTTAGCATATCACGAAAATATGCTATGAATAAGTAATTTATTTTATTGAATAAATATTTTGTCTATTATTACAGCGAGGTGTTAGTACTATTGGTGGAGAAGTGGCCGCCGCATACTGTCGAGAAGCAGCAACAATGCATCAAGGACGGGATTAAGAAGGCGTGTGTCGACGCTGATAGCGTGGCCAGGACTAATGGACGGAGGTCAGTTATGATTTAACTAATTAATTACTTAAATGTACTTATTTGCCCGAACTTAGCCTTTAAAAATAAAGTTAACAAAATTCTACCAAAAATTTTAACAATATTACAATACGTCTCTGTAATGGTGCGTACAGATTGCTGTAATGGAACTTGTAATGTAACTTTTGCGCACGTTGCGTATTTGGACGTGTGGTGCGCATAATGTTACATTACAAGTTCCATTACATCAATCTGTACGCACCATGAGGTCGGCTTAGAATGGCCCTTAAAAGGTGGCAATCCGAGCTACCCCCGCTTGGTGGTAGGATCTCGTCAGCGACCACCCTTCATATAAAATCTGTCGGCAAATATCACTACATAGTTATATGAGGAGCCAGTTCTTACCTCGCCCCGTGTGCTGTCATCTTCGACCTCATCTTCACTTACCATCAGGTGAGGTTGAGGTCAAACACGGGCTCAGTCTATAATAAAAAATAATCAATGAATGCAGAGCATTAAAAAACCGACTTCACGTCAAAACTTTGTCTGAGTTGAGAATGTCATCAACGTAAACATTCTCCGAAATCATACATATTTATTCAAAAAGTTTGAAATTTTTAATTAGGTACTCAACCGATTACGATGAAACTTATATGGGACCAAGTATGAAGTATCCTCTTTCATGTAAAACAACAATTTTCAAATCAATTCTTAATTTTCTGCAATATCGTGTAACAAAGACACAAAAAAATAAACATACAGACGAATTGAGAACCACCTCCTTTTTGGAAGTCGGTTCAAAGGTGTATTGTGATAGTTATGTATTGTATTTTACTACTTTTTCGTTGAATTAAAAAAATAGCAAAAAAGTAACTACACTTCTTCTGTAACCGTTTTAAAGCACGAGGTATGTTGGGTAATTAATTATTTTCATTAAAGTTACTGTAAAGATAAAGTATACAACTCAAATTCACGCATTTATACATTGCTTACAATATATGTTAAATGAATGAAAACGTACCATTCAATATCAATCATTCTCATTCAGTACCTTACACTACGAAGATCATAACTGGTATCACATAATATTGTCTTAAGTTTTCGCGATTCATATTATTAAATAAAACACTTTTTAACCGGATTTATCGCGTACATTTACATTTTAAATTTTAACTCGACCTTTCGGTTTCTTTGCAGACCTCGTGGTCACGAATGTCGAGTTAAAATTTAGAATGTAAATATACGCGATAAATCCGGTTAAAAAGTGTTTTATTTAATAACGGGTATCATTATTTTTCTTTTAGACATTTCGAACTGCCAGTTTACTGCATTGAATTATTTGCCCGAGTGGGTATAGGTGCTGTGTGGACAAATTTCCAACAATTTATACTTATAACTGTATTTTCCCCCTAACAGAGCGTATTTCTCATACGTGCGCAATTTCCCGTCGGAATCGGAGCAACTGTTCCTGGGTTTGGACGCCGCCGCACAGAAACAGATCGAGCGCGAGCGCAGCGCCTCGCGGCAACCGCCCTCGCTGCCCGGCCATACTGGTGAGATTCTTATTTAAACTGTTCAAAAATAGATAGATAATTCATTTATTGACAACTACAAGCACACATCTATATAATAATATATAAAGCTGAAGAGTTTGTTTGTTTGAACGCGCTAATCTCAGAAACTACAAGTGGGATTTGAAAAATTCTTTTTGCATTTGATAGCCCAACTCTTGAGGAAGGTTATAGGCTGTATTTTATCCCGAAATTCCCACGGGATCAAAAGTTACGCGGGTAAAACCGCGCGCGGTGGCTAGTATTACAATAAAATGGAATAAAAATGAAAAAAAAAGTGTTTGTTGTAGCAGTGCAATAAGCCGTAGCTCAGCGTCAGTTTTGCTCAGAGAGCAAAGCGCTGATATTCTGCTACAGCTTGGGAACAGGGGAGCGTTATTTATGTTAATAAAAAATAAAAATACACCTTTTTATGATGATACAGTGCAAATACTTTTTTAAAATGTATCCTAACATACAAAATAAAGGGGAAAATTATGGAGGGATTTGGAAACTAGCTAATTTTCTTCTAAATTTCGTCTTTCTAGAATACAGACATGATGAAAAACTCACAATACATTTAACATACATCACCATTAACTTCACGCCTGTCTGTGATAAAGGAAGCGAAAGAGGTATGTTATGCAGACATTACTATGCCTCTTTACCATATCACAATAATACTATCGAAACAATTGAATCATGACACACCATGAGCTCATTTTGGCAAACCGTCTAAATGCTAGTAGGTCGAAATTCGCTTGAAGATAGGTTTCCTTGGTGACGAACTTGTTATCATTACATTTGACGCTGACATTTAATGAGTACAGAATTCGTACAGTATCAAAAATGTCCTAAGTGCATTATACGCGATCACAAAGCAGATACATAGAGCTGCTGTAGCAAAAGTTGCACAGCTTCAATTTGGGTTGTCCTGACGTCACAGCCTTTAGTTCAAGCTATTCCTCGCTAGAGGCACTGGCGTCAGTTCGTCGCTGACTTCTGTGAAGTATGTACACGCGTAGATATTTAAAGAAAATTAAATCCACCATTGTTTCGCGATGTAAAATTTAGTTTTCTATACTTTTTTGAAGGAATTACATTGACAATCCAAATAAAATTAACTTACCACGAAGATAATTTCATTCATAATTATTTTTTTACAAATTGTTCGTTTTCCAATTATTTGTGTCCAAGATTCCAGATTGTTATTTGTTGCCTAGGTGATTTTTTTATGCCGCGAAAAAAGGTTGCGCCATCGAGCGTCAAGAAGAAATACTTTTATGTCGCGGTTTTTTCTGACAGATTTGGAACGTATGAAATTTCGTTAAAAAACTATATCCACCTAGTAAAGCATAGCTAAACTTTTTTGATGATCATGTGAATATTTTAACCTTATGTTTCAACCGGTTTTACTACTCGCAACTAGGTGACTAATGCCATCGCCTGTTTGGCTATGATTGGCCATAACCCACCGCTTACCCCTCCCGCACCCCGCGCGTAGGCTTCACTTGAGTCCCTAGAGAAAACTGGATAGGGCAGCTCCTCTATATATTTCCTCCGTGTACGCGATAGACCTTACAAGTTTGACAGGTTCAAACGAATTATCAGCAAAATGGGTCATGATTCAGTTGGTTGTATAGTACGAAAATCATGCGTCGCGATTAACATTCCTCATACAGTCATATATGCATATACAGGGTCAATATATAATAGTCTGTGATATTTTAAAATTGGGTTAACAATGATGTGTTGGTTTAAATTATGAAGTAAATTTTTTTTTTATATTTTTCATAAATTAAAATTTCAAAATTATTTTTAGTGAATAAAATTTAAGTTTAATCTACACTTCATAGCACTACATAGCAAAAAATAAAAATATTTCCGTCTATTTCTTTTAAGAAAATCACGTCACCAAAACAATAATCTTACGCGAATAGTAGATACCTACGCATCCGAGCAAAGGTCGTTGACGCGCGCCCGTGTGTTTGCGTGACCTAGTTACCTACTTAGCGCGGAATCAGCTGTAAACGTCATACATCAGGATAAAAGGTGATTCTAATGTCCCATCACACTACTGTTACAGGTTTTTGACTATCAATTTCACGTTAAACTAATTGTATCTAAATACTGTTTTAGTTTTGATCTTCATTAAATTAAAAATGAACTTAAAATAAAGCATTCGTGCTTGAAGTCTTTGTTAAAACAAATAAATTGATTTTACAATTAATTTAATGTTAGAATGACGTGTTTAGTAACTGGAATAACCTTATTTATAACTATGTACAGTGTAGGTATAACGTACAAAAATAACTTACATTTTTACCTTGCGTCCTGTCGCCGATGTTAAATACCGTGCTAGGTATTAGTCACTGATAACTTATCACATTCACAATAACTGCTGTACATGGAGTCCCATTAGCCCATATACTGAACACAAAACCTGTCATGTTTAGCTTATTAATTTTGACTATCCATAAAGTATCCTTATCACTTTTGATAACAGCGATAGGTGGACTCGTCAGTCCATAGAATGTGCTTCAGCAACCAACCATAGACTACACACGCGGAGCATAGGTAGTTGCTTCAGTTCTTGCACTTTCGTAAAGTGGTAAGACTTGAGCCCTCTCGTCGCAGCAAGCGCCGCACCCACGAGCTGCTGACTTCGAAAACCTGAGCCGCATCGTTTGTGCTGGCTATCGGATGCTGTTCAAAAAACTCCAGCACGTCTTCTTCGAGTGAACCAGAAATCGAGGTCTGCCGGCGTCTGTGACTGTGGATTAAACGTGCCATAATCGCGTAATTCGACATTTTTGTTAGTTATCGATTTAGTGTTCGCGCGCGCGAATCTCTGGACAGACTGACGAGCGGGGGGCGTGGCGTGCTTTCAATCAAACATAGTAGGCGCGGGCGCGGCGGCTCGAATTTGACTTTCGGCTCGTTTGCTTGTGCCACGCAAGAACGTATAGGTATTGTTTGGTAATGTAACTAATATTTTATTGTTTAATAGAAATAGATGGAAACGTTTTCTCATCTTGCTATGTAGTCGTAAATTAGAGATTAAACTAAAATTTTATGCACTTAGAAGTATTTTGAAATTTTAATTTACGAAAAATGTTGAAAAAAAATTTTTTTTTTTCGAAATTCAGACCCACTCCTCATTCTGAATCTGCTATTAAAATATTATTGACTATTCTGTGGCGACCCTATATAAAAAAATACGTGACAGAAACAGATCTAATGAGAGAGAAACTAGGCAAACGCCCGCGTCTTTGCCTGGACATACTGGTGAGATTGTTGTAACGTATAAAAAAGGAGGTGAAATTATAGAGGAATACATACTTGGTGAAAAACCCACGAAACACGTAACATACATCACATGGTTTTCTGTCACATTCATAACTCCGCGCCTGTCTCCCTTTGGGGTAGGCAGAGACAAGGAGTGTGCGAGTGCTCTCTTTTTGGCCAAATTGAAACCACTCTTCTTTACCACCGGACTACCAGACGCAGACAGAATTTCGTATACAGTGGATTTACGAAGAAATCGAACAAAACGCTTCGATAGTTCCTTTTTGCTACGGATGGTCAAGGTGTGGAACAATCTGCCTGCGTCTGTTTTTCCTGACCACTACAGCCCTGGAACTTTTAAGTGTAGAGTGAATAGGTTTCTCGTGGATGGACGTGTAACACCATAGTCTTCATGCGCACTTTCCTTCATGTGGCATGGAGGACTAACGTCCTATCCTTACCATGTAAAAAAAACAGACATACCTCTTTCGCTTCCTCTATCACAATAATATTTAAAATCATTAGTTACACGAAACATACAAAGAATTTTTTAGCAGTCCTCATACAGTCTTCTTTAAATCTATACTACTTAATATATAAAGCTGAAGAGTTTGTTTTTTTGTTTGTTTGTTTGAACGCGCTAATTTCAGAAACTACATGTGGGATTTGAAAAATTCTTTCTGCATTTGATAGCCCAATTCTTGAGGAAGGTTATAGGCTATATTTTATCCCGAAATTCCCACGGGATCAAAAGTTACGCGGGTAAAACCGCGCGCGGTGACTAGTATGTGATAAACTACAAAATATTAGTAAGAGACACAAAAACAGATCGAGCGAAAGAGAAGCTTTGCGAGGCAACTGCCTGCGTCTCTGCCCGGATATACTGGTGAGATTTTATTATTACGTATAAAGGGTGTTTGTTACACAGCACACGGTTCTATCTCGATGTTGCATTATTAGGAATTCGTAGTTATCAGAGTTTACAACATTTTTTAACGGAAAATTCGAAGTAAAACAATATTTAATTGCACAGTTGCAGAAAAAAGGTCAAAAACAAAACCAAACCTAAGTGTTTAGATTCACCAAAGAAATCATACGAATGGTAATATTTTGTCACAACTGTGTTGCTCTCGTGGGTAGCCAGAGTTGTAGGTGTATTTTATTCCTGCGAAAAGTGCACGAATAATTCATAAGCACTTTTTTGTAACCTTTTCTAAAAAAAAGGGTTTTTGTTTTATTAAAAGTCCTGTAGCTTCTGTTTGGATTCACATTGAAACAATTTTATTTTTGTTAATCAATGACAAAGTAAACACCTACCCAAAACTTAAAACTGAAGGAGCACAACTGGATTTTCAGCAAAAAGAAAAATCTAATATTTTAAGAACTTTGAAATCACATGATTTGGGCTCAAATGATAGCAACTACCTTGTAACACCTTAAAAGATTCCGGTCTATTTACCAATAAGCCTGTATAATAAAAAAAACCCAGTACATCTGTTCCGTTACTGACTGAGTGACTGACAAATCAAATCAAATCTATTTATTGCGGAAAGTATGGTAATATTTGATGGTACACATTATAGTATGAGCGCATACTTTACTGTATTACAGCATGCAATATTGTTATCTTATGCATTTATTTACAATGTATTAATTTTTTTTTTTTTTTATAAGTGACTAAACCCGCGTTTGACCTCAATCTCACCTGATGGTAAGTGACGATGAGGTCGAAGATGAAAGCACACGGGTTTAGGAAGGAACTGGCTCTTTATACAATATTGCCGGAACACATTACCGCCGGAGCGGTAACATTTGGCGGCAGACTTTATATAAAGGGTGGTCGCTAGCCAGGCGGACCCAGAAGGGATCCTACCACCAAGAAAATTATTACTATTTTTTTATTTTTTAAAATTATTATTATTACTATTACAATATTATTATAAAAAAAATATATAATACTCATAACACTCCATGTCATAATTATTTACATTCTTATCTATGTCAAATTTACAGTTTAAAAAATCATTAATGTCATAAAAACATTGATTTTGTCGTAAGACGTATTTTAATTATTAAGTGGCAGCGTTTTGATATCTCCAGGTAATTTATTAAAAATTCTAATGCACATTATTGGGCTATTTCTGTGACATATTTCAATTTTGATATAATTCAGTGTTGACAGACAACGTACAGCCATAACTACTGGGCGTAGAGAGCTGAAATTGTTGAACATATATTCCTTAGGGGTGTACTAAGGAAGGATTCCCGAAATTCCCACGGAACAGGGAAATATAGTACTTTTTAGTTAGTATTGTTGACAGACAACGTACAGCCATAACTACTGGGCGTAGAGAGCTGAAATTGGTGAACATATATTCCTTAGGGGTGTACTAAGGAAGGATTCCCGAAATTCCCACGGAAAAGGGAAATATAGTACTTTTTAGTTTGTATGAAAAATCTTATTTCTTGATTGCACGGATGTGATTCTTGGTACAAAGGTTCTTTCAATGGGTGTCTGATTGTATTATGTAAGAAGTTTCACACGAAGGTTAGTTTGGCGGGAAAAAGCTGGTATTAAATAAACTACATTTTCCAAACTTCATGACCACAGTGTCTGCTAAAGTCACTGGAACTTTGAGTTAAAATGTATAATACTCGATCACATCCGGTACATTTCAAATTGTTAAATAAAAACGTAACAACGTAATAACGTTACGTTGTTTAAACGTTACAGGCCGTGTCGGTGTATATTGAATATGCCAACCATCTAAGGTAACCATTGAAACAGGAGATCTCTCCAAAGTAGGGCTGCCAATTTTCAAAAAATATATTATATTCGAGTCTGAAACAATATGTTAGAAAAATATACAGTATTCAATTTATTTAATGTTTCAAAAACATATTTTTAGAGCTTCTCGCATAACTTATTAATTTAAGTTTAGCACATGCAGTGTTTATGCTGAAAATACTTTGTACGCTATATTTTTGTTCAACAGTAAAAAGTATAATGTGGTGAAAAAGTGTATTAAATACGGTTGCAAACAGTATAGTTGGCATCCCTACTCCAAAGTTATCTCCCTTACGTATTCCTATCTTAGTGAGACGGTTGATAGTTCGATTTGAAAATGCCGATTCGTAAATATTGATTATGTAGCGGGTTTTACTCACATGTTTTTTTCGGATATCAAAATCTGAAAAGTCAAAATATTGTTTATTTTGCAGGTACAGAAACCTGTCAAAAAATTGTAATTGAATCTGAACACTATGTCCTCAACATTAAGTTAAATATTGGTTGCGGAAAGTTAACAGGTTGGTAAAGTTTGATTTGCCGCCTTCTGTACGAACATACACTTGAAATATGTCGAATTTTAGCAAATTGAACTGAATCTAACAACTTCGGAAAGTCGACCTGTGGAAAGAAACTCAACAGAATCGATTATAGGTACCTACTGTTATGTCCTCTGTACTATTTTTGTCTTTATCTCATATCCCATGTCACGCAAAAATACAGGCGTGAAGTTATGCAGTTATGCAAAATCATCATGTTAACTATAAATTACTTGTTAGCATTATTTTACAATTGTTAATTCATTTTATGAATGTTATATAAAATATGTCAGACACCTGTGAACGGAATGTCCGTCCATAATGACTGACACTATTGAATCAATGGATATAAGCCATTTAGTGATCGTAATTCGTAATTCTCGAAAGACTCGACATTTCTAAACAATTGATTCGAAGATCGATCAATTTCATGAGGGCAAAATCAATCTCGACTGTCATTATTAGAGGTTTTATCGGAGGCTTTTTGAGGGCTTTAGGCTGACCCCCTTCACTGCAATAGTCTCTCTTCATCATTATAATACCTCCAGATTTGTCAAACTTGCCATCAGACGTCTAATGGCCTCTGGTGTTCTGCCTACCCCATATGCGATACAGGCGTGAAGTTAAGTATGTGTAGTTCCGGCTTCATACCAATTCGCGACTTCACTTACCTTTGAAGGACTCGAAAGAGACTGAAAATACTAAGACATATTTGATAACAACGTGAGAGTAAAAGCCGCGTAATAAACAATCGTAAATAATAGTTAATTACTACTCTATGAGTTATTTCTGTGTAAGTCGTTTAGAGGTAATGTATATTAGATGGTTGATAGTTAATTGCTTTGTTACTGTTATTACTAAATATGGTTCAAAATAGCTGCCTAGATTAATACAAAAAATAGTACTGTATAACTGCCTAGATTTTTACGTAGGATTTCGTTAAAATAGCATACCTTGGCAGCTCCTAAATAAAGTAGAGAGTATCTTACCGGATCGCGTACAAACTGTATTTTACATTTTAACTCTACATTTCGGTGTCTTCGCAGACGCCGTGGTCACGTTGATTTTATTTAACAATATGATTCGTGAAAACTATTGACTATATTGGCCACAAAGTTAGCTTGTGAGATTGAATCCACACACTGAAACTACATGGTATTTTGGTATACACTAAGGCGTCGTCCTAATTAGCAGCGATCGTACGATGGCGCGATGCGTTCTCGTCGTGCGATGAGTTCAAACATACAGATGCTCGCACAATGATCATCGCACGACGAGAACGCATCGCGCCATCGTACGATCGCTGCCAATGGGGAGTTTTCTGACAGCTCATTAAAAAAACAAAACTGTACAAAATTGGTACAAAAGGCTTCGATAGATGGTGCTTTACAAAAGGCGAAGGCGAAGAATTTATTCCACACTGCGTTTTTAAAAGTAAAATAAATTAATTGATGTCTGTATCAGAAATTGAACGTATAAATAACCATGGATGGTAGAAACCAATTACCTACATTATAGTTTGCAGACTTAACGCCTTCGGCTTTTTAAAAGTGCCATCTATAGAGGTGTTTTGAACTAATTTTTATGAGCTGTCAGAAAACTCCCCATTAGGACGACGCCTATGACTCAAGAAAGTTTTCAAACAATTTGTTTCATCTACTATCCCACTTGCAAATCGCACTCATAGCTTCGTAAACATTCGCCTCTACTAAACCTTTAGGTACGATTACCTAAAATAAAATAAAAAATACACCGAAACGTCGAGTTAAAATGTAAAATATAAATAATCGCGATGAAAACCGTTTTAACAAATCTTACGTCTTCACGACTCATTGCTTAAAGTAAAACACTTTTTTACCGAATATTCATAATCACGTATGCATTATATTTTACTTTTTAACTCGACGTTTCGGCCTCTGTACAAGGGCTCGCATGCAACCATCGATAAAGACTCGTATCGACAATATTTTATTATTTTATCCTATTATGTTAGCTAACATGAGCACCATTAAGCCCACAGAACCAAAGATGCCATATTCCAAAAAAATACACACTCTAAGTGCCATATTCTAAGAAAGTATCGATATAAAGGCCCGTTTATCTTTGTCGCTGGTCGCGTGCTAGCCTGCAGGTGCCTTTGTCGATACTGACCGATGTCATAGTTATAAAATATCAAATACGGATATAATATGTGAAAAAAGTGTTTTATTGAAAAAAAAAAAACATTTATTCAATGAATTGTGAAAACATAAAACAATATTAAATGTAAACATATAGTTTAATCGATAAATTGTTTTTCAGAACGCCGCATCACTAGTCCACGAAGCCCGTCTGCCAGTGTATCAGGTGAGAATAGTTTATAGTGATGTGCACAGAAGACTATCGATATATGTACTGTAGTGTATGTTGTGAGCATGTGCCTGGTAAATGTTGGAATAGGAATAAATTTCTTTTGTTACATTCACATTGAACTATCCAGCCCTTCAGGTGGAGATAGCTTATGGTGATATGCATAAAAGATACTAAGTCTACAGGCTTGTTTTTGGTCACCAGCCAAATTTTAATGTTATTTTCTTTGATACTATACAACGTGTAACAAAATGGAGAGATAAAACTTAAGGTTTAGCTTCTATGCCATACGTAGAATATACAGTAAAAGAATTAGCATGATCAGTGCTGGTATACACTTTCATACAAATTTATTTAATTATTTTACAACAAAATATTTTGACAACCCTAGTCAACCTAATAAGCTAAAACAAGACTTCAGTTTTGATGACCTTATGACCTTTCCCGCACCGGCTGAACTTTGTAGTATCTGTCTTAGTTACCCATCACTTTATTTTTACGCCATCTGTTATCGAATAGATTTCATCAAAAGCTAACAGCTGATTTTAGGGTTGACACTTAAATATTTTGATCTAAACTTTGAACTTGTTTTTCGGCCGAATCGTAAGGATAACAAATTTATGTTACTGTTACTTATAAACTGTATCACCAAACATACAATCCTCTTAAGTATTATCTCTTCGTTATGTTACACGTTGTATAAACCTATCTGCATATTTATTTTCGTATCGCTCAGTACAAAAAATAAAGACAGCACCACATACTTTTTTACAAATAGTTGCTGTTTATACACCGCCCAGCTACACCGACGCGGCATGTCATTGATTATACTACGACGTGCTTCTACAAGATGTTTTTTTAATTCATAATTTAGAGTGACCATTGTTTAAAAAAATTACATAGCAAAAAGCGTTTCTATAAGTGATACTAATAAAAAAATTGCCTGGTGACAAAAAAGAGCCTTGTGTATTGGGTGAAACACGTGTTTCAGACAGAATTTTGCACTAAACTTTTTGACTGTTTAATGCATGTATGAGTTATATTTTGCACCTGTTTTGTTGGCATGTCTACAACTAATTCCATAGACTTGTGTATGTAATTAGATTAATAACTTGTACTGTTTGTATATTGATGTAATAAATGGTTATACATTGTGATTTTGATTTAAAATTTCAGTATTTAAGTGGGTTAGTTAGTTGGTTAAGGGTGTAGTCAGTTTTTTAGTAAAGTGGCTTTTTTATCAACGTCTTAATATTTCGATTCATTTTTTGAAAGTGAAAAACCTTTGTTTTTTTAGTTATAGAAAGTTGAGTAGGCAGATACATGCTTCTACTATTCATTAAATTAAATAAATTTTAAACAGATTTCTCTCACGTTTAGTCATAAAATAAATTTAAAGTTTCTGTGTCAAGTTTAGACTGAACTGTTATAATCCGTTGTAAGTCTTTTATGTATGATCTCAAATGATTTAGAAGTGTTCTAGACGTTGACTGAAAAGCCATCCTCTTTTAAGTACAGAAAGCAGCTGATCAAGCGTTACATTAACTGTCAAATTTCCTCAACCAATTTAAGCTCAATTTCGAGCGCATAGAGTTCAGATTCAAAATTTTTTTTGACAGATTTGTAACGCTTGATGTGCTGCCTTCTGTACCTATATGTTAATTGAATAAATGTAGAACCCATTAAATTATAATTAAGCTAGAGAGGTGTTTATCTGACGATCACAAGTATAACACTGTTAACCGGATTCATCGCGTATAATGATATTTTACATTATAATTTGACGTTTCTGTTATAATTAGAGTTGCCACCCATCTTATGGTGTAGCTTTGCAGCTATGACCACCCGAGACCAATTTCTTTACAGAAATTGAGAATCCCAGTTAAAGTGAAGCATTGCAATGTTTTTAAGTTTTTGCATTTAAAATGCTCAATTATTCTTAAATAAATGAAAAATGTGATAAATAAAAAAAAAGTCTTAGATAATGGAGCTACGTTAGCGATATAACGTAAAAACAAAAATGTGTTAAGTAATTTCGAGGCGTACCGCCAGGCCCCGGTAGCTCAGTGGAAGAGCACTCGTCCGGCAAACGAGAGGACCCAGGTTCGAATCCTGGTCGGGTAATTTTTATTTATTACAATTTTCATTTATTTGAGCATTTTAAATGCAAAAGCTTAAAAACATTGTATTACATCTTATTGCACGTGACTGTGCATAGCACATGCTTACTTTGAACCCTCATATCAGTTTGCATAGTTATACACTTTTCTAGTTTCCCTTATATGTAATATCTAATTTTATATGTTTTACTTGTTTTCAATCGCTCCTTGGATGATGGGTAACTATGTAATATATGTAATAAAGCATCGACAGAGAGCTTAGCTTACTACTCGGGTAGACCTCGTCGGTCCGTTGTGGAGAGACCACCACAAGCAGGTTAAAATAATACATACATACATAAAAAACTTCACGCCTGTATCCCGTTTGGGTAGGCAGAACACCAAAGCTAATAAAACCATCTGATGTCACTTGACAAATTTGGAGGCATTATAATAGTGGAGAGAGACTATTGTAGTGACAGGGGGTCAGCCTATCGCCGACAAAAAAGCCTCCCATAACACCTCGGTCCCTTAACTTACTTTTACAGTAAGCAGCACATTCTATGTTTTTCTTTCGCTCCCAGTCCAGCATAGAAGTTAAAATAATAATACAGTAGAATCAGTTTATTATAACTTCGCTTATTTTTTTTTCATCGGATATCAAACGCAGTTAAATTGCTAAATATGAAATATGGGTCATAAAGAACAGAGCACCATTGAGATGTTGTCACCTGTTACTTATACCAACCGCTTATTATGACGTAATTACACAGCGAAGTTTGGTTTTTGTACCAATTTCTTTATAAGATATAATGACTTCGCTTATAGTGACATCGCTTATTGTGAAATATAATTATCCGAACGCATGAACGGTATTTAACGATGTACCTTTTTAGTGATGTACACTATTGTATCTTAAATTCTGTGGTTAGGGCGTTATATTTTTCGAGGCGCGGCCACTTGGATAATTTAAATTTTGCAATACATAACGTCGTTGAGATCAATTATCCTATGTTAGCTAGCTTCCAACGTAGAGATTTCAAGATCCTACGTAGTAACAGCTGATTGACTAAAAATACGTATATTTCTAGTTCGTATAAAACTTGCTCCAATTAACATAGGAACAGATTTTCCACTGCTAGTAATATAATTATTTTAAAGGCTATTCATCGCTATAAGATGATATGTGTGACAGTTCTCATATTACAAGTAGCACTAACTAATAAAATAAAGTCCATAAATAAATAAAAACTATGAAAAGAAAATTCTTTATTTAAAAATGTTACAGTACCTATATCTATAATAATTATTGTTTTTAATTGTAAATAAATGTTTAATAAAATATATTCATCTCTAATTGACAGATGCAAAGGAACGGAACGTTCAGTCGATAGAGATTGACGCTATTGAATCGACATCGAATCAATGAATGTGAGCGGCCATCTTGTAATCGTAATTCTGAATACATTTTTTTTATCATCGACTCATTCGTTATTTATAAATAATCGATTCAAAGGGCAACATTACTTAGATTGTCATTTTTGAACTGTCAGTCATATCATCTTACAGCGTTCTCACTATAGTAAACTGCCAATGTACACCTGATGGTAGGTGGAAGCTAGGCCCATGAAATAGTTAAATAAAAATACTTTTATTTATGATGTAGCCGAAACAAAGATTAGGCTGGACAAGACTTATGATTGTGGAAATTTCATTGACTAACATAATTGTCGTGGCGCCGTGGTTACTGTGTGTATCAAACGATATCACAGATCAAGCAACGTTCGGCGCGGCCGGTGCTTGGATGGGTGACCGCCGATCATTAATTTCTCATGGCGACTTCCGTGCTTCGGAGGGCACGTTAAGCAGTCGGTCCAGGGTGCTGTATACTTGTATACAGTAGTTGTTAGGGTTTGTCAGAAGCCATTTTCGGCGCCCTGAAAATTCTGACATCCACCACCGAGCACTGGGCCAGCTTGGTGGATTATGGCCTATACCTCCTCGTCACCCAGAGGAGAGACTCATGCCCTGCAGTGGGCTCATTACAAAGAGTTGTGATGATGATAATGATGATGATAACATAATTGGCTAAACATAATTTCAAAGCGTCACTTTGCTAGGAACAAAACTTCACTTATAGATTATAAACTTCACCAGCCAAATTTAAATGTTGTTTTTTTTATACGATACAAACGTACCTGCATATTTATTTTTGTATCGCTCAGTAGAAAGAAATAAAAATATAGCACCACAAACTTTTTACAAATAGTCGGTGTTGAAGAACACAGCTCCTACGACGCGGCATTTTGTTGATAATACTACGACGTAGTACTACAAGATGTTTTGTAGTAGCACGTAGTCGTCTTTATTTTAATGGTATCCATTTATAATTTAGAGTGACCATTCTTTGCTAATACAGGGTTGATTTGTAGTCAGCGGACAAACTTTTTTTACCCAATAAGTATCATAGAAACGATTTTTGCAAAAAAAAAGTTTTTTTTTTTATAAAGTAATAAATATATCCGCTAACATATTAAGCAAACCATGGTCACTCTAAATTACTATTAAAATAAAGGCAACTACGCGCTACTACAAAACATCTTGTAGTACTACGTCGTAGTATTATCAAAGAAATGCCGCGTCGTAGTAGCTATGTTCATCAACAGCGACTATATGCATAAAAGTTTGTGGTGCCGTATCTTTATTTTTTTTTTGTACTGAGCTATACTAAAATAAGTATGTAGGTATGGTAGGTTCTGTTGCATTAATTGTTTCTATAAATGTTGCTTATTATGCAAAAAAATTTGGACGGTGACTAAGAAACAGCTGTGTATGTATTTTTAAGACTGTTATGAAGGACGGACAAATAAAGTACGCCTTTTAGCATATTAAAGCAATAATATGCTTTTTCTTCCAACTATGCTTTAATTTCATCACAATCACACTAAAAACTCAGTACAAAGCGAGTCTATAATGCTCTAGAGCAATAAAACTGTACAGTGATTGTGATGAAATTAAACCATAGTTGAAAGAAAAGCAGATTATGCACCTCGCCTTAAGTAATTTATATTGCCCTCGTGCCTGTTAGATTTGAGCCCTCGCTGACGCTCGAGCTCTAAATCAGGCACTCGGTGCAATAATAAATTACTTTGTGCTCGATGCAATAATCTACTAAAATAACTCTTTGTAACGAGCAAACTGCACTGTGAGTCTCCCCTGGGTGACGAGGAGGCTTAGGCCACAAGCTACCAAGCTGGCCCAGTGGTGTCAGTGGATGTCAGAATTTTGAGGGCGCCGAAATGGCTTCTGAGAAACCCTAACGACTGCTGTATACAGTACCCTGTATAAGTACCCTCTGAAGCACGGCACACTTTAGCTTATCTTACTTATATTATAAATGTGAAAGTTTAGATGTATGGATATTTGTTCCTCAATCACGGTAGAACGGCTTAACGGATTTGAATGAAATTTGGCATAGTGATAGTGTACAGTCTGGGATGGCACAGAGGCATTTTTTTATTACATTAAATGTCTACTCGGTCAAATATAATTTAAGAGCGTAGAATATTTGGTTTTAACTGTAACAAATCCCGCGTTTGACTTCAATCTCATCGTGCTTACTGATCACATTAAAACCTTCATTTCCAAAAGCAGCAAAGGCAATCCTAAGACATACATACATATGTACTATGGAACCAACTGAATCATGACCCACAACAAGCAACAAGCTCATTTTGGCAAATCGTCTAAATGCTAGTAGGTCTACATTCGCTCGAAGATAGGTTTCCTTGGTGACGAACTTGTTATCATTACATTCGACACTGACATTTAATGAGTACAGAATTCTTACAGTATCTAAAAAGTCATTAGTGCGATAGACCTTGCAAATTTGACAGTTTTAAACGAATGGGGCAAAAAACTGCCAACTCTTTTCACTAGAGGCACTGATAACGCTTGGCCCATAACAACTGTCGAATGCCATAGTAAAAGTTAATTTTATAGTGATTGTCTTATAGGGAGACAGGCGTGAGGTTATGTATGTATGTATGTATTTTATCGAAAAACTATATATGCATTATTGCGTAGTCATAAGTTTTATAGAAAATAGATACTACAGTTTCTCTTGGGATATACGTAGACTTGCTAAAGTGTGGATGTACTTGATTTAAGCTTCTGTGTAAATGTACTTAGTACGGTCCACATTTTCCACATTTTGATACAGAAAAATAAAATATTATATAGATTTACCGCCAAAAAAGAACACTGAACAAGCAATTTTGGTAACAACTTGTTCATTTGACAGTTTTTTATGGGTCAAGCGTATGAAGCGACATCTATTTAGAGCTTTTCGTTTTCTTCTCCATTATCAGCAATATGGGTCATGATTCAGTTGATTCTCTTCTCCCTTTGGGGTAGGCAGAGATCCTAAGACTTAGTAGTAAAAATAGTATGCTGTATAACAGATGTATCAAAACTCAGGCATCATGGTCACAGGTGCGCTTGTTTCAGAGCGCATATCGGCCGTGCGGTCGGTATCCGCTTTAGACGCGGCGTGCGCTCAACGCGCACGAGCCCGTGCACTCTACTCGCATATGACCAGGAACAAGATCCAACCAGGCACTGCTAGCTTACGTAAGTATCCACTTCATATTGACGTTTTCAGGCTTCAAAATCCAAGAGATGGTAAGAGATGATTGCAGATGAAAGGAAAGGCTGAAGGTGGCCAGACCAATTGATCAACGTTGATCGGTTTTTACTGATCGGATTGGTCTAGTAAAAACTATCGATCGACGTCCTCGATGGATCGGGTAGTTTCCAGTAGTTCAACTGCTCAGTTCAACCAGTTGAACTAGTGGGAATTTTATTCCCACTAGTTCAACTTTGTACAATCCTCTCGAAAGTTGAACTATTGGGACATCAAACTTTTTTTGTAACGATTTTAGATTGCAATTCAATATAGAAATATACTATAAGTAGGTATTTGATCAACTCTTGAAAAATATGTATTCATTTTCTATTAAAGACTCAAAAAATTTAATATTTTTCTTGTCAACAATTTAACTGACCAGAGCCTTGAATGCGTACAGTCAATCAACTGTTCAGTTCTTCTCGCTGGATCCACTTTTCTTTCAAAACATACTAAAATAAAAATAATATAAACAGTACAACTTTGATGTCCCAGTAGTTCAACTTTCGGGAGGATTGTACAAAGTTGAACTACTGGGACATCAAAGTTGTACTGTTCAACGAGTTGAACTGAGCAGTTGAACTACTGGAAACTACCCGATCGATCGATTGGTGTGGCAACACACTTATGAAAGAATTGCCGCAATAAATAACCAGTAGGCCCAGCATGCGCCATATCTACAGTGATACACAATCGATATGGTAAAGTTTTCTTTCAAACGAAACTATAACGTGCGTCCCACGATTACACACCGCAAATTCAACAATTTAATATAAACCATAACTAGATCAAGTCACGGTCAATAATTTCATAGCAAGATATATGTACAGTCAGCTACAAAATTAGTATACACATTGAAATTTTCAAAGTCGTATTTCACCATATTGTGCCTAAATAACGACTTATGTTGATTAACTTCTATGTATATTTGTAATAATAAAACACTGTACATAAAACATTTCATAATAAGATACTTTGGCGCTCGCACAAGTAGGCAAGAGTTGCCCATAAGTACAAGCTATTAAGGTTTTTATTAGATTGTGTGCGCTGTGGCTAAATCGATTCCAAGATTATAAAATAACGCCCCGGAATTCTTTGGCATCCATGTTAGCACATGTCGATAGATGATGAAACATCTGAAAAACACGTTGTCTGTCGTTTTGTCGCAGGTGATATTTTGCGACAAAATTTAAATCAGTGTGGAAACTTTCCCTGCAACGATAAATCGGGCCTTTTATCAATCTTTTCTTAGAATATGGCACTTATAGTATGTATTTTTTTTAAGAATACTACATTTTTGGTTCTGTGGCCATAATCATGGTATCAACTCAAGTAATTATATCTATTATGGTGCGCTAACATGATAGGATAAAATAACAAAATATTTATCTTGTCGATTCGAGTCTTTATAGATAGTCGCATGCTAGCCCTGCTGTTTAGCTTGGCAAGTAGCCTTTTAAAATACGCTTATCCAGCGGTAGAGTTATTCTAAACCAGCGCTACACTAACAAATGTATTTAAAAATACTTTCTAGCCATAGATAAATGATTGGTCTGAGTTAAGTAATCTTCTATAAGGCAGTTTCCTATAAGTTTCTTAGCGTACAGTTTCCGGCAAAACTCAATTCTAACTATGTTATTGAGTAGGCGCATTCCTAAGCTCGTGTTGTGAAATCACACTTGAAAAATTCAAAATTCAAAAAGTTTTATTCATCTTAGGAATTTCACAAAACACTTGATGAAGTCAGTCATCACATACTTCGGCTTTAACTAGTTGTTGATAGTTGTTAAATAAGATATTACAGTAGACCAAGAGACAAAAAAAGCCGGCGGAAAAAAACTCTTGGCACTCTTTTTCAGTCAGAATTATCAAATTAATACAAATAGGTACAGTACAAATTGACCGTGACATGAAAAAAAAAAACAAACACAAGACAGCTGATTGTGAAAACTTAAGTATACATTATTGTTCTTTTATGCGAAACCTGGAACACGAGTCAAATATTTACCTTCAAAGAATAAGTATAAAATAGATTACATTACATACATAACTTCACGCCTGTATCCCGTATGGGGTAGGCAGAACACCAGAGCTAATAAAATCATCTGATTTCGCATTTGAAAAATTTGGAGGCATTATAATAGTGGAGAGAGACTATTGCAGTGACAGGGGGTTAGCCTATCGACCACAAAAAAGCGTCCCATAACACCTCGGTTCCTTAACTGACTTTTACAGTATGCCCGGGAAAAGAAGCAGCTGGCACATTTTATTTCTGGCGAAAGAAAAATAAACAATAGATTATATTACTATAATAAAATCTCAGCAAGTTACAAGCTCCTTGTAGTGTTTCGCTTTTGTTGTGCGAGTGTGGTCACCCACCGCTTCACGCGACGTTGATACCTACTTGCATGCTGGGATCGCGTACGATACGCGCGCGAGCGACTGTGTACATTAATTAATGATATCTAGAGATTATTGAGTTAAAATATAACATGGTATAAAAACTGTTGTAATCGATTATGTTGCCAATTCTGAAGAAACTGTTTTCAGGTTTCGTGTAATCAAAAAATAATTTAGTAGATTTTCGATCGTGTTTTATAATAGACCTATAGTTAGTTACAGCCGTATCTAGTAAATTATTATCTTTGACCAGTCATTGATCTATGTTTTTATTCCTTTAGTATCTTTGTTCCGATGAAGTTTGACAATCAGTTTCCGAAATTCAAAAACAGAACTCTCTTCAGTAAAAAGAACATAGTTTAAATATGTTTCTTGACTAATTTATTGAATCAGGTTAGCAAAATTTTTTTTAAGTTGTCAGTGAGACGAATATATATTTTAATTTCTAGCTTAATAAGGGGTTAATTTTAATTAGCGCCTAATTTTAAGCAGGCAGCCTCTCCACATCAATCCCGACAACATTTTTTCCACGACTTTTTCCAAATGTTGATAATTAACGCAAAAAATTAAAAGCAAACAAATTTTTGCTCCCTCTGTTTTTTATTACTCTGTATTTTGCTCTGTATGGGAAAACATACATTTTTAAAATTATTAATAAAATTTATAATTTTAAAAATGTATGTTTTCCGTCATGTAAAAGTCGTAGTGCAAATGTTTTTGGGATTGATGTGGACAGTTTGCCTGCAATAGATGACGCGCTAATTAAAATTAAACCTGTAAATCAGCTTTAAAAGAGTAAAATATTGGCATAAGTATTGTAAAAAAAAAAGGTTTATTATGGACGCCATAATATCCTGTGTAGATTAAATAAGTTTTTATTTCACAAGCAAATACTTATAGTTTTAACATTACTAAATAAGGCTTTTTGACAGTGCGAAAAATTTTGTTAATAATAATTGTAATCAGTGTAGCTTATGACTTTAAAAAAATCCTTAATTTCAAATATTATTTAATGGAAGCTGCTTGATACCTCGAAGCTATCATGACGTAATATGCTTGTAGAAGTTCATTCACCTCGTTGTACAGATTACGAGCGTTTACAGGCATGTGACGTCACCGACTAATGAATTTAAAGTTCTGGGCGAATATGTATTAGAATGAAAATTAATACATACATACATAACTTCACGCCGGTATCTCGTATGGGATAGGCAGTACAGCAGAGGCTATAAAACCATCTGATGTCACGTTTGACACATTTGTAGGTATTATAATGATGGAGAGAGACTTAATAGTATTTAATGAGCTCAATCGACACTCTAATTTTAGGTCTTTATTATGTCAAATTAGGGCAACAACTGTGGGCCTAGTGCGAGTTTATTCAAATGACTTTACCATCGCGTTAATCGAGCAAACCACTTGAAACAACCAATCAGGTTCTTACAATTTCGGTTTTACAACCTTGTCACTAGTTGGCGCTGCTTTGATCCCATACAAAACTAAGTTTACGTTAACGCGATGGTATAGTTAAAAAACTCGCACTATACTGTATTCACGGAGTGAACCAAGCAAAGCGCTGTCTCTGTCCCACATATGTGTACAATAGATAAAGATAAAAAACGGTCAAGCCCCGACCAGGAGAGCATGCGACCCGTTTGAAATCATAGGGTGCATTCATATTGCTAAGGCTTTAGTGAGGAATTGTTATACCTATTATTGAAAGGGAATTATAAACCAAAATTCCCTTGCACTGTGATCACAGCCTAAGCGCCCTATCCGCAACTAAGCGCCCTATCCGCAACTAAGCGCCCTATCCGCAACCAATTATGTGGAAGCGCAAATTCTCAGTGCTTGGTTCATTCGGCGAATATAGTATAGGCACCTCGATTTTGAAGCCACTAACTTTGACGTTAAAGAGACTTAAAATTACAGAATATAATTTCGAATACAGCCCAACAAAATAAAATAGATTTAAATAATGTCAAACAGCCTATTTTTATAGAACTATGCAAGTACTTAATTCAAAGCGACAAACCTGCGACAATGATCGTAAATTAGTTTAGAAACACTGCAATGAATCCTATTGAGTATAGTTTTTGAATTTCAGGACAGTCAAGAGTATGCGGACGGTTTTGAAGTTAGAAACCTTTTTTATATCGATATATTATGATAATTGTATACGTTAATGTAACAAAAAAAAAACATTTTATTGTTTATGTATTTACTTATTTTTTATTAACGATGTGTTGTTATAATATCGTGTGTTTTTTTCGGATGCATGTACATCTAAATCTGAAGAGGGGGAAGTGGCGCAGAAAGGTATTGAAATGATGTTAATAATATTTATTTTTATATACACGTTGTAGTGTATTATATTATTGCACTGACTTGTATTTCATTTTTTATTTGCTACCTAAGTTGTCGGTTTATGTTTCCAGACACTTTCTTTTATACAAACCTGAAACATAGTGGTCTTTTTCACACAAATCTAGATAAGTGCCCCCGATTCTGTAATAACCACATGTTAATGTACATAATGTACCTAAAAGGTGCATTATGACATTTTGTCAGTATTCTGCAAAACACATTTGAACAATATGCACGTCACTGTATACAGTTACAGAATCGGGTCTCAGTTCTATAAAGCATGTGAGCGCGAACGAGACGTACAATAGAATTATTTTTCACTTATTTTGCATGTTATAAACATGGCTAACATTTAAGCTCCATTAAATGTATTCGAATAGCATGGAAGTCTGTCTGTCTCGCTCCTTTTAAGAGGAATTGAGTGAAACGATTTTTGTTAACTCTCCTTTCTTATATTTATTCCGTCGAATAGGCCAAAATTGTTCGTAGGTTTCCGTGCTTATTATAGTTTATTGATAGTTGGTCACGAAATTATATACGTCAACTAAAATCGAAAAGAGGTAAAAAACTCTACATTACGTTCATTTTATATTTCGTTTTGCCATCAAATTGTCGCTTTCATAAAAACTATGAGAATAAACTGAGTATATGTCGACATTTTACGTCTGAAACTGCAATGGCAGAAATATAAATTGCGTAGGTATAGAATGTAGAATGATTTTTTTTCGTGTGCTCTAATAATATCAGAAGCTAAATAAAAAGAAATCAGAATTATAATTTTTTTCTTTTGTAAACAACAGATTTCTGTACCAAATAAACGTTTTACTTACCTACTTACTTACTTTCTTAAATCATAGGAAATTTGAATTACTAGTCAACAAATAATAAATAGGGGTTTATATCGTAACTAGTTAATGAAGGTGAGTAATTAATTTAAATGATTGATTCTCAATAGTAATACTGAAAGTGGTAGCTTCGATAATTAGTTTGATGTATCTACGAACTAAATAACACTTTGAAAAGTAATAGTATTAATTGTAAATTCGATTAATAAAATTATTCAATGTATAGTGGAAATCAAAAATGGAGGTATGGTTTGCAACAAGGGTATGTGCAATGCACATAATTGCATAAAACTTACATATAACAATGTCTTGCATATAACTATCTATGTATAAATAACATTGCAACAAGGGTTATATGCATTGCATATAACTTACATTACATATAACAATGCCTTGCATATAACTATCTATGTATAAATAACATTGCAACAAGGGTTATATGCATTGCATATAACTTACATTACATATAACAATGCCTTGCATATAACTATCTATGTATAAATAACATTGCAACAAGGGTTATAATTCCCTGCGCGACCATTGACTGACTCACACACTACGACGTCTGTCAGTTAAATGAGCACCCAATCACAAGCGATTAAAATACAAATCGGTAAATCATTATTTTATAGCGTCCTCTTTCGAGCTAATCCATTTTTGAATTCGACCTAACATCAACATTATAAGTAAAGTAATAAGCATCTATAATTTAGTGTCATCAGAAAAACGGCTAGTTTTACCCTATTATTGCTTTGTTGTATTCTATGAAATTGTCTGTCTACGTAGCTCGCGCGAAGAGATCGCCGGTGTCGGGGTCTGGCGTACCCCCCAGTCCAGAAAGATTGGCCGGTCGGTCTCGATCGCGGCCCACCGTGTCGCAGTCGCAACGTAAGTATTGTATAAATACATAATTATAGTTGAATTGTTTTCGAATGATTTTCGTGACAGTTCTCATTTTCCATTACGCGCAAACTACTTACAACTAATAAAATATAAATTGGCGCGTTAAGAAAATAAAAACTATGTCAGTTAAATTGTTTATTTTAAAATTATAAATTGAACTATTAATAAAGTGTAATTGTTATTATTAACTGTAAATAAATTAAGTTAATGTCATAAAGATATTCATCTTAAATAGACAGATTCAAAGAAACGGAACGTTTAGACGATAGTGATTGACACTACTGAATCGACATTGAATCGATGAATAGGAGCGGCCATCTTGTAATCGGAAGTTTGTATACATTTTTTTCACCAACTGATTCGATACGTCAAAGCCATCGAATGGAAGATCGAACAATTTAACTACGGCAACGTCACAAAGATTGTCAATTTTGAACTGTCACAAAAACCACTTTGAAAAGAATTCAACTATAGTGTAAGATGGCCATATGGTTCTAATATTCGGACAACATTATCTTGCATTTTTAAAAAAGCTTGGATGAACTTTAGAAATATATAAACATGCATATTTAATGAATACACACATTTTTTAGAGCATAAACTTAAATAAACATATAAACACTCATGACTTCATAGCTAATTCTTGAACCGACTTCCAAAGGAGAAGGTTCTCAATTCACGTGTATGTTTTTTTATATTTCCTTTTGTATCTTTGTTGCACGATTTTTTGATTCATTGATTATTATTGTTTCATTTGATAGAAGATACTTTAGAGGCGGTCCCATATAAATTTCATCAAAATAGATTGAGTAGGTACTTTTTGAAAAAATTGAAATAAAAAAAAAAAGTATGATTTCGGAAAATATTTACATTGATGACCTTATACTTCAGCCAAAGGTTTTTTAATGCTCTGATTACTTATTCATACATACATTCATACATACATAACGTCACGCCTGTATCCCTTATGGGGTAGGCAGAACACCAGAGGTTACAAGACCATCTGATGTCACGTTTGACAAATTTGGAGGTATTATAAAGATGGAAAGAGACTATTGTAGTGACAGGGGGTCAGCCTATCGCCCACAAAAACGTCTTTAAAACCTCTGTCCCTTAACTGACTTACAGTATGCCCGGGAAGAGAAGCAGCTGGCATATTCTATGTTTTTCTTTCGCTCCCAGTCCAGCATGGAAGTCTTATTCATTACTTATTCATTTATTAGATATCCAACAGCATAATATAACAAATAATTTTAAATCTAATATCGGTGTTCATCACAAAAAAGTCCACCGCCACGAACACAGGACCCCTGGCATATTAGGCTATGCATGTTCTGTATAAAAATATTGGCCGGTGAATAAAAAATAGCCTATCTGTAAATGATTTTAACAACTACAATCAACTACCAGCCACGTCCCGGTCGTCGTCGCCGTCGGGCCGCGCGTCCGGCGCCGCGTCGCTGTCCGGTCGCCGGCGGCCGTCCGGCATCCCGCGCTCCGTCGCCGGCTCGCGAGAGACCAGTCCCAACAGGTGGGTTTACTTGCTTTGTGTTTCTCACATTCTTTTTATTGATAAGTCTTGAGTTTGCTTCATTATTTAATTTTTTTTAGTACTAAGCCCGCGTTTGACCTCAGTCTTACCTGATGGTAAGTGAAGATCAGGTCTAGGAAAGAACTGGCTCTTCATAAAATATTGCCGGAACACATGACCATCGGAGCGGGGATATAAAGCTATTGTATAGCTTCTATCGCGGGCCTTGAGCGTGGGAACCGAATCCAGAATCCAGAAAAAAACCTAACGCCTCCCACTCCGACCGGCACAGCAGTGATACCTTGATTTCATAACTTTACATGCGGGCTTTAATAAACAATCAGCGCCATCTACTAGGAACTTGTGGAACTTCATATTAGATCAAACATTACTGCATTAATAAGATAATTAAATAATTATAATTGCATAAGTTGATAAAAAATGCTATGCAATAGCTTTACCGCGACAGTCTCCGAGTGCCACACGTCTTTTTTAACGGCAGATTTTATATGAAGGGTGGTCGCTAGCCAGTCGGACTCTGATCGGGTGCTATCACCAAGCGGGGGTCTCCCAGATTTGTCGCCGTTTACGACACATTTATCGAGGCAAGCCCGGCAGGAAGACACCAGTCCGGCAATGGGAGTCCCAGGTTTGAGTCCTGCGGGGCTAGCATGCTACCGTCGACAACGATAAATCGGGCCTTTTATCGATATTTTCTTAGAATATGGTATTTAGTGTATGTAAATTATTAAGATTATGACATATTTGGTTCAGTGGTCTTAATCATGGTATGAAATCGAGTAAGTCTATCTATTATGGTGCTCATATTAGCTTACATAATAGGATAAAATAACAAAATAATATTTATCTTGTCGATTCGACTATTTATCGATGGTTGCATGCTAGCCCTGCTGGTTCGATGATTTTATCTAGTATATTTTTTTCAGATTTCTATCCCAATAACAAAACAACTATATGTGTATAGGTCGGTGCGGTCTAGCAGTGTGCTAGGAACGATGCGGTCTCGTCGGGACTCCTTAGAGCGCGGCCCGCGAGCCCCCGCCGCCACACTGAGACTCTTGCAGCAAAGCAGGGACGCTGAAGCGGCTACCAGGGTAAGTGCTCACATTAAATTATAAAGTTTTAAAACACTTCTTTTCTCAACTTATTTATTTATTTATTAAAAAAAGACATGCCGACAACGTATATACAAGCAAATCTCAATAAAAGGTCTAAAATGTCTTAATTCTAATATACATGTCAATACTAGGCACATACAGCATTCTCAAAATTTTGCGCATACCCTACCTAACGAAACGAGATATTTAAAAGCTAAAAACTAAAATAACATCAAATTTAATAATAATTATTACAAAAATATTTAACTAAAATAGAAAATGTCACTAAATGTCAGTTGAAAAATTAGTAAAAACAAAATTAAGAATTTTAACATTAGTGTCATGATTTAATTAAAGCATGTCAGTTATAAAGGACATTACATAGCTCAAATTAAAATATTTAAAACATACAACATTAAAATATAAATTGAAATACAAACTGTCAAAGAAGCGAGAACCAAAACCAACGAATATCCGCGATGCATTAGTTTGTATCAATTAGTCAAGTAAGATTCTAAATAATAAAATAACGAAAATAATAAAAATAAAAATTATAATAGTGAATGAATTTAGTTTATTGTTAACACAAGTAACTTTACATTTTCTAAATTAGCGCATCACCTCTTTCAAGCAGCCTCCCTACACCAATCCCAATAACATTAGTTCTACTACTTTTTACGAATCTTGATAAATAAAACAAAAAAGAAAAATGAAAAAAAAAATTGTACCATTGAAAAAAATTAAAAAAAAAATTGTTGTCTGTGGCGATATTTTTTCTATAGTACGTGGCATACGATCAGAGTAAATTACACCAGCTTAGAAGCAATAAATAATTTTTGTACGGGAAAAAATAAATTTAAAAAACTAGCAATTTATTTTAAAATGTCCTAGCACAAATGTTGTGATTGACGTGGAGAGTTGATGCGCTAATTTTAATTTAATAAAAAGCAAAAAGGAAGGTAATGATTTTGATCTGTGTGTATGGGTATGTATGTTTGTAGATTGCGCGAATAGCCCGTTTCTGCAGCACTAAGATGGTTTAATATCGGCGGCATTTCCCCACAGGAGAATGCCGTATGTCATTAAGCTATGATATGTATGTGGGTATGGATGTTATCTGTTTCCTCCTAAATCCTATTTGGACAAATAAGGTGTCCTTGAAAGCTTCTCAATTGTCCGCTGGTTATAGGCTACATGACGCCACGTTTAATTTAATACTGCGTCCTCCAGGGGACTCAAGTAAAGAACCAAAAAAAAATTCTCGACGGTTTCGTGTGGGGTATCAAATTAAAGAGCTTTCTTAGCACAGTTCAAATATGTAAAAACTGTTACTCCAAAACAAGTAAAAAAAAAAAAGTTTAAAAACTAAAACCTGACTACTGAAATACGCTCTAAAAAGTAGGAAACAAGTTATAGTCTCCACTGAAATATTTATGTACTTTCATACTACATACTGCTGTCGTCGTGGAACCGTGGTTACTGTGTGTATCAAACGATATCACAGGTTTAAGCAACGTTCGGCGCGGTCGGTACTTGGATGGGTGACCGCCGACCATTCATTTCTCACGGTGACTTCCGTGCTTCGGACGCACGTTACGTCCGGGTGCTGCAGTAGTCTTGTATACAGTAGTCGTTAGGGTTTGTCAGAAGCCATCTTCGGCCCCCGAAAATTCTAACATCCACCACCCAGCACTGGGCCAGCTTGGTGGGTTATGTCCTATACCTCCTCGTCACCCAGGGGAGAGACTCATAGCCCTGTAGTGGGCTCATTACAAAGAGTCGTGATGATGATACTACATACTAATAGATATAATTTATTGAATAGTATGATCGTATGCGGTATGCCACCTCTTTTAGCAACAGCGATGCATAAACACATAAATATTTTAGCGGAGACTATTACTTGTTTCCTACTTTTTAGAGCGTGTTTTAGTAGTCGGTTTTTTTTTAAATATTCTAGGTTCCTCCCTAATTCGCTACATGGTATCCCATATCAGAAGCTACACTTACTTTTGGGCTGCGTAGCTGTGATTGTCTGGGGATTATATTTATGATTTTCAGCACCATAAAACTCAAAAGCTTTCTTCTAATATTCTTCTAATACATCTTCACTATATTCCACAGAGCCCCGAAGACAATTCGGGGTGTGATTCGCGTCTTCGCGACGACGATTCGGAAGCATCCAGCGTTTGTTCCGAGCGATCGATCGACTCGTATCGACGACATGACGTGAGTATTTTAAGCCTTTTATCATTATTTAAATTTTACCATACAGCATTTACATTTTAATATACAGCGTGTCTCAGAACTACAATAAATAGTTTATAAGCGCAAACCAACCTAACGGCAGATGTAAGAATTACATTTGAAAGATTAAAAGTAGAATAATAAAAAATGACGCGGGTTGTCCGTCAGATATTTTTTTCATTCTAGAGAATTGTTTTGCTTCTGAAAGTAGAAGGATCCCGAGATCCTGCTACGCTCCACCGCCACGTTTTTTAAATAGACATCCAATAATGTATTGTTTGTGATCATTTTAAGTCAAATATAAATAAATACTGATTTCTGAATAACTGAATTTCCATTCGGTAGTTAATCTGCTTCTCAGAATAAAAAGATGATTGCTGTTAAGTTTCTTGCCACGTCTTTTTTTTTTTTTTATAAGTGACTAAACCCGTGTTTGACCTCAATCGCACCTGATGGTAAGTGACGATGAGGTCGAAGATGAAAGCACACGGGGTTAGGAAGGAACTGGCTCTTTATACAATATTGCCGGAACACATTACCGCCGGAGCGGTAACATTTGGCGGCAGACTTTATATAAAGGGTGGTCGCTAGCCAGGCGGACCCAGAAGGGATCCTACCACCAAGCGAAAAACTTCTCGACGTCTTCTCAACAGATCGACTTTCCGAAGTTGTGATAGATTCACTTCAATTGGTAAATAATGTGACTTATTTCAATTGTATTTATGAACCTAGGAAACAATGTTTTTTTTATTATTTTTGACTTTGGCAGATAATTTTATTTTATTTTATTATTTTACCTTGTATATGAAAAAAAAATGATTAATATAATTGTCAGAGTATGTCGTGGGCGGGGTCGGTGGGCCGCCTGGGGGGCTGGGACGCGCCGGCGCCGCCCGCCGACGACATCATAGAGCTGTGCGCCGGGAGCCACTGGACGGAGAGGAAAGAGGGACTCACGCACTTGGTAAGTCTGTTTTATTGATTCTCAATTCGTGTGTATTATTAAATAAAACACTTTTTAACCGGATATATCGCGACTGTCGCTCTTGACCACGGGGTCTGCAAAGACACCGAAACGTCGAGTCAAAATTTAAAATGTAAATATACGCGATATATCCGGTTAAAAAGTGTTTTATTTAATAGTATGAATCGCGAAAACTTAAGACAATATCGTGTGTATTATTTTATCTTTGTTAAACGATTTTTTGGACCATTATGAATAGATTTTAAATATTACAAGAATATTGAATATTCAAAATCGACCACTTTAGCGATGCGGTAAACCTATCTGCCTCTGACGCCAGTGGTTGCGGGTTTGATTCCCGCACGGAACAAGAAAAAAAATCCCTGTCTGGATGTTTATCTATATGTGTATTTATACTCTAGATTCGCTACATGGTATCCCATATCACAAGCTATGCTTACTTTGGGGCCATGATTTGACGTGATTTTCTGGGGATTTTATTTATTAATATTTTTATTTTATTCATAATTGTCTTCATGGTAACATATAAATTTCATCGAAATCGAGAAAAAGAATACTATAAACGGTGACTGGTGACAAATTTAAGATATTGAAGGATAACACTCTGTACTCGATTCTGATCATAATTATGTATAAAAGTAGGTATTTAAGTTTTCACTACAGTTCCCTATACATAAATAAAGTGTATTTTAGCGCACTCACAACTCTAAGCTGCAGTATCAAAAAAGTATGTGCGCTAGTGTAACCATGCGTTGCGTGATGCGTTTATTCATTGATTATTTTTAATTTTTTTCTTCATGTATGATCTCAAAACTATCACGTCCTCGAATTTCGAAAGTGACTCACCAGTGAGTGATGTATAAGATATACTTCGATGTGTTAAAGTTTTCACAAGGATTTCAAAATGTTAGCGAAGTTGATTTTTTAATACTCCTCATTCGTTGATTATGAAATAACTATACATATTTAACAATTGTTTCAAACTGTGGCGGTTATTTTCACTACAATTTAATGAGTTTCCGGGATTCTTACCGAATTTAATTTTATAATCAATAAATTGTGACTATATTTAACGTTTATCTCCGCAGGCGAACTATCTAAACAGCGGGCGTCTGCTATCATCAACCCAACTGACCCGTCTCACGGAAATTGTGAACAAAATGCTCGTAGACGTGCACACAACAGTGTTCTCCCTTCTGCTGGAGTGTGTTTGCGAGCTGCTGTTGGTGCACTGGCCGCAACTGGGGAATTGGCTGTACCAGCTGTTGTTTAGGTAAGTTCCCGTGTGTGCGATAGATGGCAGTGGTTGTAGATTAAAGCGCGCATGCGACTTTCTAAATAAAATGTTATAAGTACAGTTATGTAATTTAGAATAATTGGCTGTGATTTTTAAAAGGGTTTGTATAAATTAAGATGATGTCTAGCTAGCTAGGGCAGGAAGAAAGGTAAGCTGTATTGATTGTATAGTATGTCTCTATGTAAGTAGACTAGTTTATAGTGTTGGGCAGGACATGAGTTGAAAAAGAGTTTGTAAGTGTTGCCTCAATTTTGTTCTGAGCCAGTACAAACAATGTACCACTTCAAATGAGGCGAGGGGCTTTGACGCGCAGCGATATGTATGTACTATTTAAAGTGACTAACACGAATAAGACATTTGAGGAGAGGCTCATCGGTTGAAGCGGGGCAATTCATTTGATTGAAGTACTTAAGTATATGACAAATGAGGCGTGCATTGAAGCTAGGTGATTTGTTTGTACTATTTCATTTGATTTCATCTAAATATTTTCTTCAGCGCCCACTAGCTAATTTCCGAATCTACTAAGCTGAGCTGTTTTTTTATGTATAAAAACCATTAAAATCGGTTAGTATGTGAAAGATCTGTTTTTAGGAAATATGTTATCGATTTTAATAAAAAGATAAACAATAAAAAGATAAAGAATAACTTGAGTGGGAATGAAAAATAAAACTAAATTAATCAACGAATGCAAAGGATTAAAAAAACCGACTTCACGTCAAAACTTTGGCTGAGTTATAATTTCATCCACGTAAGCGTTCTCCGAAATCATACATATTTTTTCAAAAGTTTGAAATTTTCAATGAAGTACTCAACTGATTTCGATGAAATTTATATGGGACCAACTCTATCAGACGAAACAAGAATTTTCATAATCATCCGAAATATCGTGTAACAAAGACACAAAAAAAAACATACAGACGAATTGAGAACCTCCTCCTTTTTTTGAAAGTCAGCTGACAATTTTTCTAACAAACGTGATAAGTAATTTGCATTTGTAATAATTCTAAATCAAAACAAAACTTAAAGAACTAATTAATTTAAAAAAATAAACAGAAATAACTAGCATAATGATTAGGTACGAAAATATTCAAAATGTATTAAAATCTATTAAAAATGTTAAAATTGTCTTAAAACTGCAAGCTCACTCATTCAAAACTAATAATAATATTTTTTTCTTTGAAAATATCTATTCATTATTTTACTATTTGCACACCTATTACATAACACATAAGACTCAAAATTGATTGCAACGATGCATTACTAGGTGCAAGTGCAAATAACTAACCCAAAATGTATTATGTCATTAGAAGCGACAAAACATTTTCAACTCTAAATTTAGGGAATTAGGAGTGCTTTTATGTTTTACTTTTCATTTGTCATGCTTCTTTGTAGCTTTCGTTTACTAAGAGTAACACCACGGTAGTAAAGTAACACGACGACCAATCGGGACAAAATATTGAAGTAGTACAAAATAAAATTTTGAGCCGCTCTTACATTTTGACTTCTTGTCCGGGACAAATGTACCACTTTTATCTTGTATGTTTTTGTTTGTATTTTATCTTGTATGTCCTACTCAACACTATCACTGGTGCAGTGAACAAAATGCTAATAGATGCCATACAACAGTGTTCTCTCTTCTGCTGGAGTGTGTTTGCGAGCTGCTATTGGTGCACAGCGGGGCTAGCATGCAACCGTCGACAACGATAAATCGGGCCTTTTATCGATATTTTATTAGAATATGGTACTAAGTGTATGTAATTTATTAAGAATGTGACATCTTTGGTTCTGTGGGCTTAATCATGGTATCAAATCTAGTAATTCTATCTATTATGGTGCGCATGTTAGCTAACACGATAGTATAAAATAACATAATAATATTTATCTTGTCGATTCGAGTATTTATCGATGGTTACATGCTAGCCCTGCTGGCCGTAACTAGGGAATTGGCTATACTAGCTGTTTTGAGGTAAGTTCTTGTGTTTACGATAGATGGCGCTGACTGTAGATTAAAGCACGCATGTGGATATAACCATCTAGTACCATTGAAGTTGTTGCGATTCGCGCAGGTTTTTCTCAACTCGGGATTGACCAGAAAGGGGGTGTTAGCGGGTATCGCTGGGTTCGGTGTGTCCCGCACTGTTAAGGATTGGCTGGCGGGGTCATGTGTCTCTAACGAGCATGTGTCCCCCGACGGTCATCAAGCATTCGCCTCCTCTTCTTCTGAGATTTCTTTATGGGCGTCTAGCTAGATGGAGAACCAACGTTTCTTTGGCCGAAAAAAAAGCGCAGGTTTTTTGTAAAACGCCTTTGCATGCAATAAATTCAGAGGGAACTAGATGCTTGACGCGATCTATACATAAATGCGCTTGAAATTTGGTAAATTATATACAAATTGAACTAAATCTACCGCTGTTGTATCTTAGTTCCTATTTAAGTTTTGCAAATTGTAATATTAAACAGAGCCAATAAAGATTTCGTTAGTGACAGACGTGTAGTTTCTATCATACAGTCCAAACCAAAAGCAACCTTATCACCATAACGACCGCCACTTCGGAACTTGAGAAGTAGTGGTCAAAAAGGCGCCACCTTAGTTTTTAAAGTACGTTCCACTGTCAGGCATCTACGTTCGTTCTTTTTTTATAATAAAGTTCCAAAATTATTTAAAATTTGCCCTTCGATAGATTGAAATATCTGGATGCAAGAAGATGGGATTACCTGGCTGTAAACTGTTATTGTGTACTTTTAAAAGATAGGTGCTGTTGAGTTTCTTGCCACTTCTTCCCAACAGATCGACTTTCCGAAGTGATGGTAGATTCAGTTAATTTTTTAAATAATTTTCTACCTAAGAAATAAAGATTTTTTTTACTTTGCCTTTGTTCAAAAGCCTCTTTAACTAAGTAAAGATTTAAAACCAAACAAAATTAACTAATATACAACCTTCGTCCCCAGGTTGCTGATGAAGCTAGGCACCGACATCCTGGGATCCGTTCAGACGAAGATTATGAAGACTCTGGATGTCATCCACGAATGCTTCCCGGCGGAGTTACAGCTTCTCAATATCTTCAGGTGAGAGACTTATTTTCAGTGGAATATAATGACGTCATACAAATCATACTGTAGAAAATAAATAAACTCCTGTTTAGTTTAGTATGTAATTTATTTTGATAGAGAGGAGTTAAATATTAGGGAATGCAATCTCGATCTCGCGAGATCTCGAATCTCACGAGATCTCGACCTTTTTTTCGATATTCAATCTCGGACTTTTACAGTATGCCCGGGAAGAGAAGCATCTGGCACATTCTACGTTTTTCTTTCGCTCTTAGTCCAGCATGGAAGCAGAGTTAAATATAAACAATCAAAATAGATACTCAAGTAAATCTACCCGCTCAAATAAAAAAAGTCTGGCACATTTGGTATCAAGAGACTCTCCCAAACACTGCCGAAAGTGTCAGGAATCATGCCGGTCACTGTAATCAGACGAAATTTATTGAAAAAGGGTCAAAATAAGCGATCTGTCACTATAAGCGAAGTAATTATATCCGACTAAAGTTATATTTATGTATTTTTTTTATTTTATTGACGACCACTTTGGTGATGGGGTAACACTGGGGCCTCAGACGCCATTGGTCGCGGGCTCGACTCCCGCACGGAACAAGAAAAAAATCGTTCTGGGTCTGGGCGTTCATCTATCTAAATATGTATTTATATTCCAGGTTCCCCCCTAGTCCGCTACATGATATCCCATATCACAAGCTAAGCTTAGTTTGGGGCCATGTAGTTGGTGTGATTGTCTGGGGATTTTATTTATTTATTTTATAGGAAAACCAAACTTCGCTGTGTAATTAATTTTCTCCTAGTTTGCTACATGGTATCCCATATCACAAGCTTTGTTTAGTTTGGGCCATGTCATTGAATTAACTTCCACGCTGGGCTGGCTTGCTGGAGCGAAGAAAAAACATAGAATGTGCCAGCTGCTTCTCTTCCCGGGCAAACTGTAAAAGTTAAGAAGGGATAGAGGTTTCATTGGAGCTTTTTTGTGGGCGATAGGCTGACCCCCTGTCACTGCAATAGTCTCTCTCCATCTTTATAATACATCCAAATTTGTCAAACGTGACATCACATAGTTTTATAACGTCTGGTGTTCTGCCTACCTCATAATGGATACAGATGTGAAGTTGTATGTAATAAATATTTGTAATAAATAACAAATAAATAAAAAATAAAATCCCCAGACAATCACACCAACTACATGGACCCAAAGTAAGCATAGCTTGTGTTTTGGGATACCATGTAGCGAACTAGAGGGGAACCTAGAATACAAATACATAAATAGATAAACACCCAGACACGGCTTTTTTTCTTGTTCCGTGCGGGAATCGGACCCCCAAACACTGGCGTCTGAGGCAGACAGGTTTACCCCACCGCCAAAGTGGTCGTCCGAGTGTAATTGAATTGTTTGTCTAAATAATATTATTTATTTACGTTATTGTCAACAGGTTCCTAGTGGACGGCGCGGCTGCCCCTACTCCTAAGACGAAAGCGGCCGCTCTGCGATTTTTAGCCGATTTAGCGCACGACTATTGTGCTCCCAACAACCTAGCGGAGGTTCTGCAAGGTAATTACAATTTAATACTTTTCGTTCACACACGTCAACTCAAAATGGTGGGGTTGTTAATATATATAATAATTATGATTGTCAGATAAATATTTTAAAATCTTTTATTTAATTTGGTATTTTTATCGATACAATGCAAAATAAAGCCTTTAAAATATTTGTTTGATTGCATTGTTTTATCTGGTGAGATCTCTAAATTTGTGTAAAGAAGTTTGGCCTCGGGTGATAAAAGCTGCAAAACATTTTGTTCATATTATTTAACAATAAAGAACGCTTTACGCTATAAAACATTTTCAATTGACCATAGTTAGGCATCCGTCTGACTTGCACCGGCCACCAGAGTGCTGAAAGTGCTGCCTACGACTTAGTTTACGTATTTGCGTCAATAAGTTTAACGCTGATTTTAAATAATTAATTAGTATTATGTTTTATAGAATAAAATTAGTCTTGTAGAACGTTTTGAAATAATAAGTATTGTAATTTTTATAAGAAATACATGTTTTTTTCGTCAATTATATATCTCCATTTATGCATTTTTACAACGAGCTTTTTTTACAAAGAGTTTTTTCAACTGCCAAAAGGAGGAAGTTCTTAATTTATACTGGATAATTTGGTTAGCCATTAATCGATTTTGATGATTAATGGTGCCACATAAATTTCAAAGAAATCGATTGAAAACTTTTTGAAAATTAAAATATGCATGAATTGGAACATATGACTATACATTGTAACTATACATTGATGACGTTATACTTAAGCCAAAGTTTTATCAAGGATTTAAAAACGTCAATGAAGTAGGTTTTTTAACGCTGTACATTGGTTTACTATCAAGTAACTATTATACACTAGCCACTGCGCGCGGTCTTAACCGCGTAACTTTTGATCCCGTGGGAATTTCGGGATAAAACATAGCCTATAACCTTCCTCAAGAGTGGGGCTATCAAATGCAAAAAGAATTTTTCAAATCCCACTTGTAGTTTCTGAGATTAGCGCGTTCAAACAAACAAACTCTTCAGCTTTATTTATTTAATTTATTAACTTAAGCGGTAAAACCGCTTACATAAGTTAAGAATACAAATTGTCATTATATAATATTGAATAGGTACAATAATTAAATTCGCTTATGTCTAAAACAAGAAACACAATAAATTAATAGTAAAGATGAATAAAATAAATTGATAATTAATAATACAAAATGTCAAAAAATAATAATAAAAAGCAAAATCAGGAATAAAAATTAGTAAAGATTTAAAAATGTCAAGTAGTATTTTGCAACGCTGGGCATTCGTTCACAATCAAGTAACTATTATACATTTTCGAGTTGAATTTCAAACATAATCTCCGGCTTATCGTAATTTTTTGGAGTCAATAATTAAGTTTTGATTCCAGGAGGATCGTCGAGTATTGCGGGGCGGGCGATCGCGAAGGTGTCTCAACTGGGCGTCGATGCGCGCGCTTCAGAAGTGCGCAGCAATGCGCGCCGAGCTCTGGCTGCTCTCTACGACTGTAACCCCGCTGCGGTAAGTTTTACTTCCTATACAGGCTGCTTTGTTTACACAGAGCATCGCTTTCAGCTTTCCATGTGCTAGAATTATGCAAGTTTTTAAAATTTTCATGTCCTTTGGTTAAAATTATTTTGATTTGTTTATTGGATGGAAATAAAATGGTCTGGAATATTTTAAACAGAATTACTATCCATAGGGTACAGCCGATAGTTTTAATTTGGGGTATGGTGGATCGGGATCCGCTTTACCCCTTGTTTACATAAATAATAATAAATAAAATCCCCAGACAATCACACCAACTACATGGCCCCAAAGTAAGCATAGCTTGTGTCATGAAATACCATGTAGCGAACTAGGGAGCCTAGAATATAAATACATAAATAGATAAACACCCAGACTCGGTTTTTTTTTCTTGTTCCGTGCGGGAATCGGACCTACAACCACTGGCGTCTGAGGCAGACAGGTTTACCCCATCGCCAAAGTGTGTTCAGAACATTGCCTAAAACGATAGTGACACGATGTTTGACCCTAGATTTTGCATTTCCAATACGAATATCATAATTATATACATTTTCCAGACAGCCTCTGCCGGGGTGTGGGAACTTACACCTCGTTCCTACAGTCATAAGTACTAGCTATACAGTAACCCAGATCTAGTATCGATTGTGACCCACCGTTGGGTAACAGTGGGTACTTTGCCAATTTATCAAAAAACTGGTTTATAGCAAAACCTAGATTTCGCAACACTGTTATTGTAATGTATTTTGAAACTTTAATATATTTTCTGCAATTTAGTCAAAACTCTGGTCATTTTGAGGTGATAAAAGAGAAAATATGACACTTACAAAAAAAAAGGATCCACTGATCCCCACGCTCCCCTAGTATGTGCGCTAGTGTAACCATACGTTGCGTTATGAATTCTTTAACTTTCCGTTAAGTTTACTCAGTAAATAATTAATATACAGGGTTGTTTTTTTGTCACGAGCCAAATTTAAATGTTAGTTTCTTTGATACAATATAAACGTACCTGCATATTTATTTTAGCCTCGCTCAGTACAAAAAAGTAGAAATATGGAACCACAAACGTTTTTGAAAATAGTCGCTGTTGATGAACATAGCTACTACAACGCGGCATTTCATTGTTAATACTACGACGTAGTACTACGAGATGTTTTGTAGTAGCGCGTAGTCGACTTTATTTTAATGGTAATTTAGAGTGACCATGCTTAGCTTAACATGTTAGCGGATATATTAATTTCCTTGTAAATAAAAATACTTTTTTTTTGCAAACATCGTTTCTATAAATGATACTTATTGTGTAAATAAAATTTGGCCGCTGACCACAAATCAACCCTGTATTTTTTCTTTCATTTTTTATTTTCATGTATGATCTCAAATTATCACGTCCTCGAATTTCGAAAGTGACCTACCAGTCACCCTGAGTAAACAGTTTGTCAACTTAATAAAAACGGACGAAACGCGAGCTATACCTGCTCGATCTCGGCATGCGGCCGAAGTAAACACAAAGTAGACAAATGTAATTTAAATGCTACGGCCGACTTGAAACACTGTAGATAATATTACCGTGAGAGGGTGTTTTTGTTAAGACTGCGCATCGTTTCAGGGTTAATAGGTGGCACAAAAAGATGAACTAATTATATGACGTATAGCACAATTCTGTGTTTTTTTTTTAAATTTATTTTACCCGGACATCATGTTTTATTTTTAAAATAGAGGTATTGAACTGCATATTAAAAATAAAAACACAATTTCTTTAAGTACTTTTGTATACAGAAATAATTGAACAAAATAAATCAAAATGTACGAAAAATGCTACCTATTTTTTACCCGACTTGCGGCACGCAAAGGAGGGATATGTTTTCAGCGCGTATGTTTATCTGTTTCTTGTTTCCTGATTTCTACTGAACTGCCGGACGGATTTAAACAAATGAGGTATCAAAATTAACTGCGCGAGCAATATTGGATTCATGAAATTTCAAGATGGCGTCTTAAAATAAACATTTGGGGGGCATAAAAACAAATAATTTCTGATTTCAACAATATAGGTATCAAATGAAAGCTAATGGTCAGCCTATTCCAAATATATATACAATATACTGCTTTAAATTTACCATATTCACAGAAACACTAAAAAAATAGAAGTATATTTAACATTTTATAATGATTTTTATTTCGTTGAAGGTAGGTACTATACGGCTGTTCATTTTTATTAGTGATCGGTCTGAAAGGCATTTACAATAAGTTTTATGACATTTAATTCTCATTATACGCAGTTTTAGTCGATTCGCTTACATTTTGTGCATTATTTTTGTAGGCATAACTCTGTTATAACGTAGATAAACGGAAACGGGATTTTTAATATCCGTTATAGACAGCTTTAAAAAATACTGAAGGTATTTGGGGGGCATATTTTTTTAAATTTATTTGTAAGTACCTATAAAGGCTGTCAATATCTGCTCAGGTGTTAATTGTACAATGCATCAAACTAAAAAGCTGGACTGTATTCCACAGTTGGGTTTTTAGTTTTTGTAATTACTTTTTTATTTAATTTTACTATTATTGTAGAATGTAATAGAAACTATGAATTCAAATTAACTTTAATAACACTCGCAAAATTCATTTTTAGTCTTAGACTTTTAATGTTTCTTCCTAAGGCATTCTTCTCGGGCTGGTGTAGCGGTAACATACATTGCCTTGTATGCCAGAGGTCCTGGGTTGGAATCCCGATGACGGCGGATATTTGTGTGATGGATGAACACAGATATTAGTCGTCAAGTTATGGATGTTTATATGTTTATTTAAGTTTATTCTAATAAAATATATCAGCTGTGACGTCACAGTAAGCGTTAAAAAGTCGGCACGCTTGGTTTCAATACAAATTGACGCCTGCGTTATCTATGTAGATGTATGTCTGTGATATGATCCTTAAGTGAATCGATCACCTCGCTTATAAAACGTTTCATCTACGAGTTAGTTGCAGGCTTTTGTCGATAACTAACATTTCAAAAGGAGATGTATTTGAGAGAAGAAAGAAAGAAAGAAAAGAAATTTATTCGGTGCCAAAACATAAATAAACATACAAATAAAAAACCATTTGTAATATAACAATGCACCGAAAAGGCATTTACTTAGCATAAGTCATTGAGTGCGGACACACCAAGAGGCTGATCTTCCGTAAACACCCAACACAAGGAAAAGAAACTGCTGTGCATTACACATATCAATATATTAAGAGTTACCTTAAAAAGATCTTATTTTAATAGGCTGTTGATATCAATTCAATATAAACAAAGCTAAGCTGGCTCAATATAAAATTTCACTCCTTACAATAATACAGAACAATTCGATTTGCATATAAACGTAATTTAGGCGTCTGTTATCGTTGTTCTAAGTGGAGTACGCTTCATTGACATCATCCTTAGGTTATAGTACCAGAGGGGCAGTAATTATTATATTAAAAACTGTTGGACTGGGAGCGGAAGAAAAACAGAATGTACCAGCTGCTTCTCTTCTCGGGCATACTGTAATAGTCAGTTATGGGACAGAGGTTTCATTGACGTTTTTGCCGGTAAAGGCTGACCCCCTGATCACTGCAATAGTCTCTATCCATCATTATAAAATGACATCAGATGGTTTTATAGCCTCTGGTGTTCTGCCTACCCAGTAGTTGTGAAAGTAAGCAGGCGTGAAGTTATGTATGTAGGAGCAGTAATTAAATTACGTCATGGTGTCGGTGTCAGACAAATAGCTCTTGACTCTGACCCCCTGGACGGTCGCATTGAACAAATTAACTTTTGTCTTTCAGTGAACATGTATTAAAAGTGCCAAAGCTGCGTTACGCGTTCGAACGCGCGTACCGTACGTCCGTATCTTCAAATAGGCACACCTACCCATAGATCTATATAACACCTACTAAGAGAGATTCAAACATACAAACTTTCATAACGTTTTCCGTAACGAACGCACGTATGGTACGGACGTTGCAGTTTTGTATGAAAGTCGCGTTCGAACGCAGCGTTGGCACTCAGCCTTTTCAAAATCCACTAGGGTTGCTAGTGTGACAAAAGCCTTATTTTATCAATCAGATATATTTTCCCTGGGAATTATTATTTTAATGTCACACCCTTGTGTCATACAATGCTTTTTTATTTGTTTATTTATTTACTTTTTTTGAGGTGTTTTAATGACACAGTTTAAATTTATTGTAATTGGTTCAGTTTAAACTTTGAATTATACAATGAAATATGCACTAACCGTTATACAATGATATATTTTCATGTTCAAGTCTGCTAAATCTCCATTTTTTCAAGTTATTCATTCTACGTGCAATCCTGAGTTCCCGGTACTTGTTTATCACTGGTCTAAGGCAAATTAATGGAGATTTTGGATTAATTACACGAGAGAACTTATACCTATACGTGTTTACTAGTAAGAGTGAGAGGAAATGGGACATTTATCTTTTTTTTTTCATTTATTTTGAGTTCTTTATATTTTGCCACTATTGCAAACGCCATGATTACGTTTTCGTTTAATTATCAACAAATAGCCTCACGCCTGTATCCCTTATGGGGTAGGCAGAACACAAGAAGCTTTTATCTATTTATGTATTTATATTCTAGGTTCCCCCCTAGTTCGCTACATGGTATCCCATATCACAAGCCCTGCTTAGTTTGGGGCCATGTATTTAATGTGATTGTCTGGGGATTTTATTACTGTTATTTATAATATTAAACATGCATTTCATTTACAGTTTACAGGACTTATGTCGGAACTACCTGCAGATACTCAAGCGCTCGTCAATTCGATAGTTCATCAACATGTGCGTCGTACCAGTAGCAGTGAGTACCGAGTTCTTTCCCGTTTTGTTAACTTTCTTTACAGGGACGTCTTAATAATAATAACAAACTATTTATTTCGGATAATAGGAATACAGATATCAGTAATAACAAGAAGGGACTTAAATTCTAGTTATTTATCTTAAATATACATTAAACAGACTTTACTGAGCGTACTACTCCCTAATAAAGGGCAAAGCCCTGTGAACTTAGGATGAGTAGTTTGCTCGACCCAAAGATATTGTTACATTATCAATTACATAGCAGCGGAGCTATTGCGTATAGCAACTGTATTGTTACGTTTTTATTTTAGTTTTAAACAATTTATTACAAGAAAGAGAATATATCAGATAAAATATAAACAGTTTATAAGAGAGTAGGCGCGAAGAAGTTTCTATGTGTATGTGTAGATTGAGTAAGTGTATGTGTATTTGTGTGTGTATTCGTGTATGTGAATGAGAGAGTATGAGTTGGTAGGAGTGTTGTGTCTTTGTCTTTGGAGTACATTAATATAAACGTAGTTCGTGTAAACAATTTAAAGATTAAGAAGCTAGTTTTATTTATATTCTTATAAGATTGGAGTCAGTAAGGACTCAGTTTGATCATAGCCTTGAGACAAAAGCCAGTGTAAAATCCTATTTTTGCACTCAAATTTACTTAAGCTATAAAGATTTAGGATTCTTAAAGGAGGCTCTTGTCAATAATTATTATACTATGCGATTCAGATGAGTATAGCAACGTCAGTGTGTCGTCTAGATGTCTCGGAAGCCATGCCAACATTATACGACAACGACGACTCTTCAGAAAATGCATTTTCAGTATTATGTAGAATGAAAGAAATTGAAAACGCGGCATAGTTTTTGTCACAATATGGCGCTAAGTTGATCCTATTCTCATTTGAAACGCATTTTTGTGACGGATGCTTATTTTTATTAGTACGAGTATTCCCATATTATAGTATTGAATACTTTATTAGCAAACTAGCTGCTGCCCGCGACGTCGTCTGCGTGAACGCTATGCAGCACCAAACGCACCTACGATTATAACACTGCTAGCGTGATAATATGTAGCCTATATGTTGACCCGACTTCTTAACTATCTTCATGCCAAATTTGAAGTAAATCCATGCAGTACTTTTTGAGTTTATCCCGGAAAGACAAACAGACAAAAATTCTAAAAACTATATTTTTTGTTTCTGTTTCGATTGTAGATCATACCCCAAGTATTCTTTTAAAAAAATATTCAATGTACAGTTTTGACTTTCCTACCATTTATTTATTAGCAAATTTATGTTACTGTTACTTATAAACTACATCACCAAACATACAATTCCCTTAAGTATTACCTCTTCATTATGTTACACGATGTATAAATAAAGGCATCAAAAACTTTTTAGAAAATGGTTGCTGTTGGTGAACACAGCTACTACGACGCGGCATTTCATTGATAATACTACGACGTAGTACTACAAGATGTTTTGTAGTAGCGCGTAGTTGTCTTTATTTGAATGGTATTCACTCATAATTTCGAGTGACCATGCTTAATATGGTAGCGAATGTATTAATTTCCTTGTAAAAAATACATAACATTAGTTTTCGCAAAAATGTTTTCTATAAATAATACGAATTGTGTAAAAAAAAGTACGGCAGTAATGAGGAAAAAAATTCACTCGTGAATAGGGTACGGTTGAGTTTGAACCGAGTTCTGAGAATGGTTGGGGATCGACTTGATTCAACTATAGTTGATAGGTTCTCGCACTCCATGTTTTCTAATTTGTGATGTTTGTTATTATTAATAATGATTGTATTCATGTATTACTATTTCACTAACAAAGTGTATAAGATATATTGTCACTAACATAAGCACTATTATTACTTTTAAGATGTGAATATAAATAGCCTTTAAGATAAATTGTTACTAACACTTTATGGATTAACTGTCTGAAAATAAATGATTTTTATTTATATTTTTTTATTAAAGTGCCTTGGACTGATTATTAATTTATTATTATTATTTATCAGCTGGAAGCGACAGTCCTCTCCGTAGTTCTACGGCCGCTTCCAGCTCACCCGCCGCCGACGACGTTTACTCAAGAATTAGGAAAACTACCACCGAAATACACACGTACACTGCTCAGCATAACAATGGTGAGACTTTGTTTATTATCATTTAGTATAATTAGGTTTTATAAAGTATGTGTCTATGTGTGAACAAAAATATAGTACAAGGGTGGTCTTATCACTAAAAAGCAATTTCTTCCAGACAACCTTCATTACTTCATTTTTGTGTATACTCCAGCAAAAATATTGATGTACTTATACATTCCTTAGGGGTGCACTAAGGAAGGAATTCCCGAAATTCCCACGGTAACGGGAAATCTAGGACTATTTAGTTTATGAGCGTTAGAGGTCACAGGCAAAAGCTCTAGTTCAATTATTGAACCCACCCCTTTTTACCACTGGACTACCAGACGCAGACAGAACTTCCATCCCTATATAGTGGATTTACCAAGAAGTCGAACAAAACGCTTCGATAGTTCCTTTTTGGTACGGATTGCCAAGGAGTGGAACAATCTGCCTGCGTCTGTTTTTCCTGACCACTACAGTCCTGGAACTTTTAAGTGTCGAGTGAATAGGTTTCTCGTGGATGGACGTGTAACACCATAGTCTTCATGCGCACTTTCCATCAGGTGGCATGGAAGACAAACGTCCTATCCTTACAATATAAAAAAATGGGAAAATCTTTAAAATATTACTTTATCATGACTTATTTTTTTGCTATGGGTAACTTAACCTGTGTTTCCCCTAAATTCCACCTGATGGTCAGTGAATATGGGGTCGAAGACAGCATACAGGTTCAAAGAGGATTTGGCTGTTCTAAGTAAAATTATTCCGAAACTCATCACCGCACGATCGGTGATAATAGGCGGAAGGTTTTTTTATGAAAGGTGGTCACTAGCCAGGCGGGTCCCACCACCAAGCGGGGATCACTCGGATTAGTCGCCTTTTACGACACGCTTATCCAGGGGTGGTAGGGCTCTTCTAAGCCTACCCTACACGGACAAAATGTTCTTTAATAGTTGAAAAGCATTAAGATCTAAAAGTAACGTATTGAAAGTTTAACGATGCTGCTATTAATATATGTGTAGTTTTAAATAATAGTTAGCTGGTTGATGACTGGTGTGTCATACATTGCCTTCTATGCTAGAGGTTCTGGGTTCGAATCCCGGCGGCGGTGAATATTTATGTGACTAAGTCTTGGATGTTTATATATTTCTTAAGTTTATATAATAACACAAGTTATTTAAGAAACTTAATTTGGGCTAGATAATATTGTTGTGTTAGGGTAAGTCAGAAGCCATTTCGGCACCCTGATTATTCTGACATCCACCACCCAGCACTTGGCCAGCTTGGTGGATAATGGCCTGTACCTTCTCATACAGCTACATAGCCCAGCAGTGGGCGAGTTATAGAGTTGTGATGATGATGAGTGTTGTGTGAACGTCATATTTATCTATTTGTTATCATTGACAGCGGAATGCGCTAACCACATGTCAAGCAAGGATTCCGGCATCAGTCAAATGTCAGACGTGACGTTGTCAAATAAAGCGAGCAATGGTGTGCCCAATGGACACTGTAATACGTGAGTATATCAATTTATTCATTTATTTCAGGCACATTGGAACTATAAAAAAATAGGGTGTTTTACAGGGTGTTTTTGTTAAGACTGAGTATAGTTTCAGGGTTGATAGGTGTAATTCTGAGGCCACACTACCTTACCGTCTACCGGGCTGTTACCGCAATAATTATGACATTAAATTACCGTTTAAATTACTGCATGAACTGTTGTGGTTACACTAGAGTTTACCTAGATATGTCAATAAATTTGGCGGAAAATATCACTTTTTCACGATGGAGGTCGAAGCTGCAGCGGTGTTGTGTTTTATGAGTGCCAATTATTTTTACATGAATCTTTTAAATTTCAACAAAGCTAAAAGAAGACAAAAAAGGGTATCCCAAAGAGACGGTTCGGATTGGAATAATTCTAAGAACTCGAGCGCTTTTCATTTGACCACTCCATGTCGGTCGATACGTGCGTCGCCGGTGAGCTCATATTGCACACTGGACAAACGGTAGTGTGGCCACAAACGCAATAATTACTGCGATAATCTTCTTTGATGTGCGAAAAAAGACCGCCGCCGGAGCTATTGCCTACCGCCATTTGCCATATTGATTGGCATTGTAAAATTATGGCCATAAATCGTGGTTACACCAAGGTGTTGTTTAAGTTATGGCAATAATTATTGGCATATCACGGTAGTGTGGCCTCAGCATTAGAATAACTAGTAATAGTCTTAAGCAATGCTTTTATTTTATTTTGTCTTTTTAGAAATGTAGTTATAAAACTGCAAATCAAAAATAAAAACAAACAATGTCATTAAGTGCCTTTGAGTGCAGAAATATTGAGGTGGACCATATAATGAACGTTGCTTTTCATCTTTTTGGCTTCCTATCAATCCTGAAACGATGCTTAGTTTTAACAAAATCACCCTGTATGTGGGTTAAAACTCTTAGCATATGTGCAATATGCAAAAACACATAGCTGAAGCTCCAGGTAATTATTTATCTGTTGCTGTAAGGCCGGCGCCAGACTTAGCTTCACATGTTTGAACACATGTTTGATTGCTATGTGTGGCACGGGACTTTGGATATGTGTTCAAAGATTTGCACCTTGCCATGCGGTGTTGGTCTTTTTCGACATAACAAAGCGTTTAAAGTTGAATGTATTAAAAAAAGTGTTTGCGAATATAGTATATAGGCACCTTGAGCCTAAAAGAGAATAAATGGATATTATCAACCGACTTCCAAAAAAGGAGGAGGTTCTCAATTCTTCTGTATGTTGTTATTCGGACAATTATGAATCGATTTAAAAAAAATCTTCTTTCATATGATAGAGGATACTTCATAGTTGGTCCCATAAAAATTAGTTGAGTAATTCATTGAAAATTGAAAATTTTTGAAACAATATATGTATGAGTTCGGAGAATGTTTACGTGGATGACGGCTCTGCATTCGTTGGTTATTACGAGCATTTTCCCTCGAATTTGTACGCGTATAAACCAAAAAGTCCTATATTTCCAGTCCAATGTGTTTCTGGTTGCATTACGGAAGAAACTCCCGAAATTCTCACGTAAACGGGAAATAAATGACTTTTTAGTTTAGTTTTAGCGCGTACGAAATCGCGGGCAAACGCTCCTTTAGTATATTTTTAAGATATTTAACAATAAATTAAATTGTCAATATTATTTACCTTTGATGTTATTATCTAACATATTACGTCTCCTATGGTGCAGCGGCGAGGCGCCGGCTCGCGCGGCGTCGGCCGACAGTTCAGAAGACGCCAGCACCAAGCAAGGCTCGCCCGCGCCCAGGGATCTAGTCGGGTAAATATTTATTTATTTTATTTACTAGTTCATTCTTTATACTAACTAATGGAAGTCGTCGTGGCGCCGTGGTTACTGTTGTTACCTGTGATATCACAGGTTAAGCAACGTTCGGCGCGGTCGGTACTTGGATGGGTGACCGCCGACCATTCATTTCTCTTGACGACTTCGGTGCTTCGGAGGGCACGTTAAGCAGTCGGTCCAGGGTGCTGTATACTCGTATACAGTAGTCGTTAGGGTTTGTCAGAAGCCGTATCGGCACCCTGAAAATTCTGACATCCACCACCCAGCACTGGGCCACCTTGGTTGGTGGATTATGGCCTAAAAACCTCCTCATCACCCAGGGAAGAGACTCATACCCTGCAGTGGGCTCATTACAAAGAGTTGTGATGACGATGACTTATTCATGTATTCTAGCTTTGCTGATTCATTCTTTATTTAACGGTATACTGTAATCTCTTCAAGCTGTAGCAGAATATTAGCGTTTTGCTTTTAAACAGACACCATACATTTTTTATTGTTATGACTGCTATATGTATTCCTGGACCATTTTTTCATTTGATTTTTCATTTTGATAAGCCCCCCAACAATTTCCTTTTGCACAGGAATCTTGATTGTGGTAGCTAACAGAGGTAGCACGGATAAAATATGTCAATAAGATGAACTAAAATATGTGCACTATTATACTGTATACTAGGGATTTTATTTATTTAGCCAATGAAGTATTTGACAAATTGTATAAGTAGAGTAAAATTTTAAGCATATTTTATGTCACACACATCAAACTCAACAGTTTCTAACAGAAATTAATTTGGCAGCGTCTAACTTTGATATGAGAGAGACTTAGGGCGGGTTGTATCACAACTACTTTACGTGTCTGTAAAAATGGCGTTAACCACTGTCAAGCTAGAAAACGGGTTGTTTCACCAATGCCGGCCTATAACGGACGTCAAAAATTAACGATTACGTTGACCGTCCATCCACCCACTGGTTAACGTAACTTTCTAGTGAAAACTGAGTTGACAGGCAGGACATCTTTGGTTGAAAGCTTTTAACATTATGGATTCTGTTTTATTTTCATATATTTTAAATGATAGTGATGATGATTCAATTGTGGAAAGGAAGAGAACGAACAGTTTTTTTTGTGATGAAACAACGCTTTGTATTTGACGTACGTTAAACATCTGATGTAATCGTCAAAAAGTTACGTACGTATGATACGATAACCAACCGTTTGATACATTTAAAATTAAAATTAGAGATTATAATGTCGAGTAAGTAAGTATATAAAAAATGATAAAAAAAAATCCCCAGACAATCACACCAACTACATGGCACCAAAGTAAGCAGCGGTGCAAGCACAGAACTTTATCGAATCGTATGTTAACGAATGTTCGTATAGTATGGAGTTGGTTGCAAGTTTTTAGTAACATTGTAATTTTTTATTTTACAGTTATTTAAAAGTACAGCATATTTACAAACATTGAAAATTAACAAGGTACATATTTATTAAAGCTGGCCGTGCGGCAATGGATAGATTTCACTTATTGCTAACAAACCGTCTCCATACTATACGAGCATTCGTAAAGATACGAGTCGACAAAGTTCTGTGCTCGCACCGCAGAGCTTGTGTTATGGGATACCATGTAGCGAACTAGGGAAGGACCTAAAATATATAGATAAACACCCAGTCACAGAACGTTTTTTTTTTTTTTTTTGTTGTAATTAAACCCCATCACTAAAGTGGTCGTCATATAATAATATGACATATAATAATATATAATAAATGAACGATTTAAATTACAGATAATGTTGTCAATTTCTCCATGTGTATTTTTCTTGTTGCAGAGATAAGCCGCGGCCGTACGAGCTCGATGAAGACGGCTATGTCATCACTAAATGTAAGAAGTTTCTATTTATTATTTATTTTTATGAAAGGCTAAGCGCGCGTTTTACCTCAATCTAGGGTTGCGAACTTCTTTTTTTTCTAGAAATAAAGTATGTTTGAGTCTGAATAGAATATCAAACAGTATTTTGGAAAAAAAAACAGTATTCAATATATTTAATATTTTAAACTCATAATTTTAGAGCTTCTCGCACAAATTATTAATTAAAACAGTATTTTGTATACTTAATTTTTGTTCAACATTTAACAGTATAATGTACCGAAAAACAGTACAATACTGTTAAAACCGTATGATTTGCGACCCTACCTCAACCTCACCTGATGGTAAGTGAAGATGAGGTCGCAGATGACACACGGGCCTATACCCTGGAAATAATTCAATACAGTAAAATGACAGTTCCAGTGTGCCCACTTATGGGAAGAAAAAAATAGTGATGCGTTTTTATTAATAATATCATCAAATTGAGAAAAAATATATATTTGACCGAATATTGTTTCATTTTCTTATTGCTAGGCTGAGGATGCTTCGCGTCACTTACTTTTTCGTTGACTTCAAGAATTGCAAAAACTAATTTTATTTCTGCTATAGACGTTTTAATGCACTAGGTATGTTTGATAATTAATTATTTTCATTAAAGTTACTGTAAAGATAAAGTACAACATCTGAAATTATAATAAAGAGATTACGTTCATTTACCACATCACTATTTATTTTCTTCTCTACAGACTACTGACACCAGAACTGTCATTTTACTTTTTTAATATTTTTATTTAACGGGCCTGGAAACGAGTCCTTTTAGCCACACAAATTAACAATATACAGTTTACAAATAAAGTTCACTTCTTAAGTGTTAACACTTCTTAAAATTGTCATTTTACTGCATTTAATTATTTGCCAGGGTACAGTATAATCGGTTGCGAGGATTTAAAAAAAAAAGTCCGCAGAGGGGATTTCTGTCCCTTCAAATATTTTTTTGCAATAAAATAGCGTGGACCCGTTTTCAAGATTAAGTCTATATTCGTACCAAATTTCATTAAAATACCTAAATACCACGGAGGAAATATATAGAGGAGCTGCCCTATCCGGTTTTTTCTAGGGACTCAAGTGAAGCTTACGCGCGGGGTGCGGGAGGGGTAAGCGGTGGGTTATGACCAATCATAGCCAAACAGGCGATGGCATTAGTCACCTAGTAGCGAGTAGTAAAAACCGGTTGAAACATAAGGTTAAAATATTCACATGATCATCAAAAAAGTTCAGCTATACTTTACTAGGTGGCTCTAGTTTTTTAACGAAATTTCATACGTTCCAAATCTGTCAGAAAAAACCGCGAAATAAAAGTATTTCTACTTGACGGCAGATAACGCAACCTTTTTTCGCGGCATAAAAATCACCTAGGCAACAAATAACAATCTGAAATTTTGGACACAAATAATTGGAAAATAAACAATTTGTAAAAAATTATTATGAATGAAAGTATCTTCGTGTTAAGTTAATTTTATTTGGATTGTCAATGTAATTCCTTTATAAAAGTATAGAAAACTAAATTTTACATCGAGAAACAAATGGAGGATTTAATTTTTTTTAATATCTACGCGTGTACACACTTCACAGAAGTCAGCGACGAACTGACGCCAGAGCCTCTAGCGAGGAATAGCTTGCACTAAAGGCTGTGACGTCAGGACAACCCAAATTGAAGCTGTGCAACTTTGCTTACAGCAGCTCTACTATGTATCTGCTTTGTGCTAAATACCCCTTTTTTTTAATAAACCAAGTTTTACTCAAATCGAATTGATACTTTCAGCGTGAAAACGTTATAGACACACTTTCCCATTTATAATATAAGTAATATCACACTTCACACCTGCATTCCTTGTGGGATAGGCAGAACACCAGAGGTTATAAGACCATCTGATGTCACGTTTGACTAATTTGGAGGTATTTTAATGATGGATAAAGACTACTGGACAGGCGGACTATTGCAATGATGGAGTCAGCCTATCGCCTACAAAAACGCCAATAAAACCTCCGTCCCTTAACTGACTATGGAATGTGGACTGGTACATTCTGTTTTTCTTTCGCTCCCAGTATGGAAGCATTTTTTTTACGTATATGAGGTAAAATTATTGGTTTAAAATAAAGATTATTTTATAATTTCAGCGGGCATGCGAGAGATCGAGGTGTTAGAAGCTCTGTCGCAACTGGACGTGAACACAGCCACTCCAGAACAGAAGGAACAACTGTTGCTGGCTACGCACGAGGTGGTCAAATGTGGGGATTGTTCCATGCCGAGGCAGTACTTCAAGTGAGTTTAACATTTACGAATTATTTACTATTATCGACGACCGGCTGGTGTAGCGGTAACATACATTGCCTTCTATGCCAGAGGTCCTGGGTTCGAATCCCGGCGGCGGCGGATATTTGTGTGATGAACACGGATATTAGCCGTCAAGTCATGGATGTTTATATGTTTATTTAAGTTTATTCTAATAAAACATATGTATATTTATATATTTCTTAAGTATATCAGTTATCTAGAATCCATAACACAAGTTCTTAAAGAAACTTAATTTGGGCTAGATAATGTTGTGTGAGTGTCAGAAATATTTATATTTATATTATTTTACGTCACAAAATGGCAGCCAGACCAATGCCTTCTTCCATGCTGGACTAGGAACAAAGGAAAAACATAGAATGTGCCAGCTGCTTCTCTTCCCGGGCATACTGTAAAAGTCAGTTAAGGGACAGAAGTCCATCGGCGATTTTTTTATGGGCGACATCAGTTTGTTTTTATAACCTCTGGTGTTCTGCTTACTCCATAAGGGATACAGGCGTGAAGTTATGTATGTATGTACCAATTTTCGTCACCAATTTTGCAAACTCGTGACGCGTCTGGCCGCCATTTTGTGACGACAGAATAAAGAGCGAATGTTCTTTTCAGTGCCTTTTAGGCAACGCCGCGGAAAACTAATTTTTTTTTGTCCTTCACCCGGCACCCGGATGAATAGATCGCAATGCGTGATCGTTCAAAACTTTTTCCTAAACCTGAATCCGTGCAAATCGATGTCGTTTCACCGATCAGAAAGAATAGGGTATTATGAAAAATTCACCAGACGCACATTAATAATAAATAAATATATAAATATTAATGCCACCCGCACAGCATTATCTAGCCCAAATTAAGTTTCTTAAAGAACTTGTGTTATGGATACTAGATAACTGATATACTTAAGAAATATATAAACATACATAATGAATAAATACATATTTTTTATTAGAATAAACTTAAATAAACATATAAACATCCATGACTTGACGACTAATATCTGTGTTCAGCACACAAATATCCGCCGCCGCCGGGATTCGAACCCAGGACCTCTGAACTTCTGGACCTCGAACTCAGGCATAGAAGGCGATGTATGTTGCCGCTACACCAGCCGTGCGTCATTGTTTTAAAACTAAGTTAAGAATGTAGAATAGGGTGTTTGTTTGTGGTCTTTCCATAATTTAACCGAAAATGGCACTAATCCACCGTTAATTTCTTAACTAGGTATTAAATAAAAATAATTCCATCTTAGTGATCCAAAAGGTACCTACACTTTCCTAAAACTTTAGAAAAGTGAGCTAAGCCCCTTTTCAAAATAACTGATTCAAATATTTATTTACTATTACTCTAGCAAATTGGTGTATTTACTGCTACTTTTAGAGTTAACAAACACTTTGGCGACGGGGTAAACCTGTCTGCCTCAGACGCCAGTGGTCGTGGGTTCGATTCCGCACGAAACAAGAAAAAAACATGTTTGTGAATGGATGTTTATCTATTTAGGTATTTATATTCTATTTCCCCCCCTAGTTCGCTACACAAGCTCTGCTTACTTTGAGGCCATGTAGTTGGTGTGATTGTCTGGGGATTATTATTTTTTATTTTTATTTATTAATGCAATGAATTGCAGTTAAATATGGCTACATGAACAAAATACTTTTTAAGAATTCTGTTTCGCGCAATTTCGAATCCCACGGGAACATCGGGATAAAAAGCAGCCTATGTGCTACTTCAGATTGTGCACTATCACTATGCTCTATTGTGCACTATTTCATCCAACTCTGTTGAGCCTTTCTGCCATGATTGACGAACAAACATCCATTCATTTCATCCATACTTTCACCTTTGTAATATTAGTAAGATTACATAATGGTTGTTAATTACAATTGTTTTCAGGAACATTCTGAAGGTGTGTCTCGCTGCGTTGTCTACGAACGAGAATTCCGCAGATAAAGAGAATTCGGAAAGTGCTTCCAACGCCCAACAAGCTTCCGGTAAGAAACTTTCATTAATACATACATACACTTCACGCCTCTGTCCCTTATGGGTAGACAGAAAACCTGAGGCTATAAAACCATCTGATGTCACGTTTGACAAATTTGGAGATATTATAATGTTGGAGAGAGACCCTTAATAACTAGTCACTTTCCACGAAACACACTCACACTCACTACACACCCTACACTCACTTAATAACACTTAGTTTTTTAATTGCTGTCAATTGAATTAATTTAATTTTCATTGAATTTGATTTTTTTTATTAATTTCATTGCTTTTCTTTCTTAAATTTAATTATTTGTTTGAATAGTTAATTGTTTTATAATTTTTGAAATTTTAAGTTTTCTGTATTAAATCCTCTTTTTGTAAACCATTGACAATTATTTTTTCTCTCAATTGACATATTAATCAACCTTTTTTGTTAATTTTTACAATGTGACTGTCAACAAATCCTTTTTATTATTTATCAAATCCTAAATTTGTATTTAAATATTTAATTAGTTATGTATTACTTTATATTGTAATGTTTTGTATATACCAAATAATTTGTTACTCGTCTAGAAGACATACCAAAATACAGATAGTTTAACTCAGTTGTGCGCGCGGCCCTATGTGTGCGTGGGCTTGTAAATATACAACTTTCATTCGTGTGGCAGTGACGCGGCAGTCGTCGTCCGAGCAAGACGTGTCCTTATCGCTTTTTCTTACGGGTACAGTCGTTTACGAAAATGTCTAGTTCTTCACGGAGAAAATGTTTAAGGAGTCAGGTAAATATTAAAAGATTTTTATTTTATTTATTTATTTTTTTAATTTAGATGTAATTAATATTTATTATTCAGAGATCGGAATTGGGTGTGTGAAAATACCTAAAGTTTGCAGCGGGACATAATATGGAGCACGTGTTATATTCTCGATATTTTGTATTTTCACACACCTAATTCCGATCTCTGATTATGATTCTATATAAGAAAAAAATTTTCCTTGTTGACGTTTACGTATTATTGTTTTAGACTCGAGAAACCATTGCTAAGGTATACGAATTTCTGAAAATAGATGCGAGAGATATATTGGAACTAGTAAGTGATCCAGTTTGCAGCGCAAGTCCAATTTTAATATCGAAATTAAGTGAACATTTAAATAGCGTACGGAAAAGAACAGCAATGGCAGTGGGGGTATCAGAGAGAACAATTACTAATATATTGGCTGAAGGAAAAGAATCTGACTCTAAATTTAATTCTCCGCATAAAGACCGTAAAAAACGTTTAAAGAAGTTAGAATTAGACAACTTTAACGTTGATGTTATACGTTCCACTATTCAAAATTACCATTTAGAACATCGTGAATTACCTACGTTGCTAAAGTTGAAAAGAATATTTCAAGATAAACTTAACTATGATGGAAGTATTTCGACTCTGCGTACAGCTTTGTTAAAGTTGGGATACAAATGGCGAAAAACTGTGGATAACAGACGTGTTATTATAGAGCGGCATGACATCCAAAAACTACTATTTTCCTACCTAAAAAAATTACTCAGATACCGTCAAGAAAATAGGTGTATCGTATATACAGATGAGAGCTACATCTTAACTAACCATGTGCAAAACAAAGAATGGGGTAATAAAGATGGACCACCTTTAAAGAGAAACCTGTCGAAAGGACAAAGAATTATCATTGTGCATGCTGGTTCAGAACAAGGTTTCGTACCTAACGCACTATTGACATACAAAGCAAATAGTGTTTCTGGTGATTACCACTCTAACATGAATGCAGAAAACTATGAAAAGTGGCTGAAAGAACGTCTAGTACCGAATCTTCCACCTAACTCTGTGGTTGTGCTTGATAATGCCTCATACCATAACGTTCAAAATGACAGAGCCCCAAATTCTAATTAAAAAAAAATAGAAATGCAGAGATGGATGACAGAAAAAAATATAGCTTTTAATCAAGAAATGAAAAAAATTGAACTGTATGATTTGATTAAAAAAAATAAAGAAAAATATATTTCTTACAAGATTGACGACATACTTCAGCCATATGGCATAAAAGTTCTTCGATTGCCACCATATCATCCTGAACTAAACCCCATAGAAAATGTGTGGGGAATTTTAAAAAATTATATTGCTTCACATAATGTCGATCAAAATGTGACGGAAATAATGAAACTCATAAATGAACGTTTAAGTCAAATTGATGAAGGGATGTGGGGTAATACTTGTCGACATGTACAAAAGAAAGAAGAAGAATACTATAGACATTTTGACATGGAGTCAGAAATCATAATTAACCTTGGTGAGAGCAGCGAATCCGAAAATTCATCATTAGATTTTTCAAGTAGCGATGCAGAATAATGTTCAATAAATAAACATTAAATTACGAAATAACTGTTTTTTTTTAAACCCGTATATTATAACCCGTAAATAACAGTATTTGTATTTGTACCCGACTGTACCTCTTGTCACGCACACAAAGTCACTGTATATGTACAAGGTTGACCCACACATAAGGCCGCGCGCACAACTGAGTTGAACTATCTGTAATGTAAGTAATTATTAAGAGCTGTGGTCTTTGTGATTGAATAAATAAATTAAATAAATAAAAATATTGCAGTGACAGGGGGTCAGCCTAGCGACCACAAAAACGCCAATAAAACCTCTGTCCCTTGACTGACTTTGACAGTATGCCCGGGAAGAGAAGCAGCTGGCACATTCTATGTTTTTCTCTCGCTCCCAGTTCAGCATATTTGTGGAAGAATATTTGTTCTTTTTTTAGTATACATTGTGGAATGAAGATATGACGGAATGCAATATTATGATAGGAGACGAAAAAGTGGAGCAAGTGAATGAGTTTCTGTACTTGGGGTCCGTGTTTACAAGAGATGGGAAGTGTGAAGGTGACATTGAAAGGAGGGTAAAAGCAGGAAGTTGTGTTAATGGCGCCTTGTACTCGGTAATTTTAAGAAAAATTGTGCCGAATATGCACGTCTTGCCGTAATTGAGGGAGTTTTAGCGCCAACACTTACGTATAGTCACAGAATAAGTAATAGTACCGGTAGAGAAGAATTACTCCGCAAGACGATCTAAATAAATTCGAGTCTTGCTACGACGCGATACGGTGGAATTCAGCTCGCACAGCATTACGTACCTGCAAATTTATATACCTAGAAGCTTTGTCTCTTTCTATCGCATGCCTCTTATCTTTTCTTACGCTGTTAGGGTTGCTGCCTAGTGAAGAATAATTAATCTCCTTATTTGTAATTAAGTATCTACCGATGTAGGTATTACTGTTATTCCACCTTTGTAAAAAATATTATTTCAACTTACCTAAAGTACAAAATGAAAAAAAGTTACGACGAATAATTAGTAATACTACCTATGTTTTGTTTACTAAATTGAACATAATCAAATCTAAACATAATCTAATTGAATATTTGTTTCTTTTTATGTCCATTTTTAAATACTATTTGCGATCTCGATCATAGAATTACTGTGAGTGCTATTAGGTAGGTAGGTATCTACAACGTCCCGAGACGGGCGCGCGCGTGATACACGACCCATTCGAAATCCGCCGGCGGAGCGCTTCGCTGTAGGTAAATAACGGATCTACCGCGCGGAGTGAGCCAGGCCTGGTATGGTAGTGAATCTTGGGTGTGGTAGAAGAGACATGAAAGCAGGATTAATGCTGTGGAGATGAGAGCTTTAAGGAGCATGTGTGGAGTGAAATTGTGTGATAGGGTGCGCAACAGTGAAATAAGAAAGAGATGCGAATTAAAAGAAGACATAGTAAGTAAGATTGGAAAGGCTATGCTACGGTGGTTTGGACATTTGGAATAGATGAGTGAAAGTAGATTTACGAAAGAGGTAGAAAGATTTACAGAGCAAGAATGGATGGTGCTGTCGGAAGAGGCCGGCCTAGGAGACCGTATGTCGACCAAATTGGCGGCATACTAAAAAGGGCCTAGATAAAAGTACCCGTAACCAGCAATCATGTATGTGGAGGAAGTGAAAGAGGTGCGTCTGGATCGTAGCAGTTGGCGTTCCTTAGTGTCTGCCTACTCCAAAGGGAGACAGACGTGATGTTATGTTAAAAAACACATACCTTTTTTTTACAAAAATCGTTTCTATAAATGATACCACTTTGGCGATGGGGTAAACCTATCTGCCTCAGACGCCAGTGGTTGCGGGTTCGATCCCCTCATGGAACAAGAAAAAAAAAGTTCCGTGTCTGGGTGTTTATCTATTTATTTATTTAATTTTTTAATATTTCTGAGACTCACACAACATTATCAAGCCCAAATTAAGTTTCTTAAAGAACTTGTGTTATGGATACTACATAACTGATGTACTTAAGAAATATATACTTAAACATACATATTGAATAAATGCATATTTTTATTAGAATAAACATATAAACATCCATGACTTGACGACTAATATTTGTCTTCATCACACAAATATCCGCCGCCGCCGGGATTCGAACCCAGGACCTCTGGTATAGAAGGCAATTTATGTTACCGCTACACCAGCCGGTCGTCGATTTATATTCTAGGTTCCCCCCTAGTTCGCTATATGGTATCCCATAACACAAGCTATGCTTACTTTGGGGCCATGTAGTTGGTGTGATTGTCTGGGGATTTTATTTATTTATTTATTTTATACTTATTATGTAAAAAGATTTGGTCAGTGACTAAAAAAAGCCCTGTATTTAGAATGAAATGGCCTTGATAATTGAATAAATTCTTGAATTTAACCTTATAATTTGCACACAGGTTGGGGCTCAGCTTGCGAGCGAGCATCAGCGGAAGCTGTAAAGGTGCTAGTATGGCTGTGTCGGCGCACGGAAACGCGGCCTCAATGGCTGGAGTACTTCGACCTCATCCTCTTGAAGCTGGTGTCGGCGTATGGGGCCAACAAGGAGGCAACAAGAGCGATCGACGCCGGCATGCCGAGCATCGCGGCCGCGCTGCCGGCGCAGCAAGTGAGTAGTACACGCGGCGATCATAGGTGGCGCTGACTGTCGGTTACATCGCGCTAGAACTGTGCAAGTATTTTTTTTATATAGCGTAGGCAAGATTTGGGATTTGTTGGAAAAGATGAAGGTTCTATAATGAAACAGGTATGTAAGTAGGTAGTTTATCCTGTCGTTCGTTGGTAGATTTATTATAGGTAAATAAGTAGGTGGTCCATTATGGCGGAGTTTTTTTTTTTTTTTTTATATGTTGTAAGGATAGGACGTTTGTCTTCCATGCCACCTGATGGAAAGTGCGCATGAAGACTATGGTGTTACACGTCCATCCACGAGAAACCTATTCACTCGACACTTAAAAGTTCCAGGACTGTAGTGGTCAGGAAAAACAGACGCAGGCAGATTGTTCCACTCCTTGGCAACCCGTACCAAAAAGGAACCATCGAAGCGTTTTGTTCGACTTCTTGGTAAATCCACTAAATAGGGATGGAAGTTCTGTCTGCGTCTGGTAGTCCGGTGGTAAAAAGGGGTGGGTTCTAGGCTTGGGCTTAATCGGACACATCACAGTTCGCGCTGTACTAGTACAATACAGAAAATGTACTAGTACACCTTATTAGTACTTCACTCACTGTGTTGTGTGTTGTGGCGCAACGCACGCACGTACTACTTAGGCATGTTTGTAACTATAGCTAGCTAGATCTTTTAATACAATACCACACTATTGACTTTTGTGATAATGTAGAATATCATGTATTCCAAATATCGTAGGTATCTAAACTACTTATAAAAATAATGATTGATATTTGTTTTCGATTTCTGAAACGGTAGGTAGGTAGGTAACCTAAGAATCTAACTTCTTCCTTCAAACTATCTTGGACTCATTTGGGAAACTGTATTTAGATATAAACGAAAAATATACAGGGTGAACTTTTAACTTTGAATAAACCTACTCAAACGCTAAAATTTGTAATTTCATTCGATTCGAATTGTGCTTCGACTAGATGACCAAGCAGTTAAAGCGCTTTAATTCACTGAAAGTAAATAAAAAAACAAAAACAAAAAAAACTCGCTTATTTTTAATTAAGTACCTACTATTTTAATTGAAGGATACGAAAAGGTTTTCCAGACGGGTAGAATCTTTGGATGTTTGTAATTGCAATATAAATAACTAACTACATACATACCGCGTACATAACATTTAGGCTGAAACAATTCAGCAGCTTTACGGAGATATTAGCGGTATAAAGCGCTTAATAGCCCTTTCTCGCATAAACAAAACGTTCATTGTATCGTGCTGCATCACTCTAGGACTCTCGGACACGTGAAGTTAGATGGAGTGTCTAAGATTACCATGCAATAAAAGCGCTTTAATTGACTCAAAATATAAAGAAAGTACGATTAAGATTTCTCGTTCTGTAACGTTTCTTTTAGTACTGTCAAAAGTAACGTCACTTTTTCGTACATCGTACGCGTACTACACAAGACTAGTCCATTAGGGTGGAGTAAAGGTGAGTGAGTAAAGAAGAAGGTGGCTTCGTAGAATGTGGTTTTTAGGAAAATAGGTGGTCCATTGTAGTAGTTTTTAAGGAAGTAAGAAGGTGGATTTTTAAATTGAGACGGAGGTCTCTTAGAATGAGGCTTTACAGGTACTGGTAAGTTCGGTGGTCCATTGTAGTGGTTTTATATGATTTTTAAGTAATAAGTTGGTAATCAATGAGTGAGGTATAAGGTACATAAGTAGGTGGTTTCTTAGCATGAGTTTAATACGAGAGTCAAATAAATTAGAGATGATGTATAGGGATCGTATTATCGTAGGGTAATAACATAAGTAGGTAGTTGTTTAGGATGGGATTCATAGAGAGTTAGTTAAATAGGTGGTCTAATAGTGGCTAAGTATGGGTGGAGTAGTTGACCTCATCCTTTTGAAGCTGGTGGCGGCGTATGGGGACAATAAGGAATTGTGATTGAGGGAGGGATTGTGGCCGCATTGCCTGCGCAGCAAGTGAGTACTGCGCGCCTATAGCATAGGTGGCGCTGACATTCGGTTACATCGCGCTATAAACTATCTTTGTTTTGACCACACGACCAATCACTCATTTTCAATCTTATCTGCCTAGCTAAGTTCTCTTTCCAAAGATCTCCCTAAGAATACTGAGATGAATAAAATATAATAAAACACAACCCAGATCCAATAAATACTCTTTCTTGTAAAAACGTCAAAATACTTTTACTATGAAGGTGAAACTGAATCCCTTGCAAACCTAGTAAAAAGAGGGGTTGTCTTTGAGAAATGACATTGAGTCATGGAGTCTCACAGGATCTAAATTTGTTTTCGTCTTACAATATTATTATACATTCTTCTATGTAAGTTATAAACAAAACATTAAGTTCATGCAAAACATGTCATGTTCATTCAATATATTGATGGAAAATATGATTTTTACAAATTAAAATAAGATAAGATAAGATAAGATATTTATTTCTGATAAAAACTTATATCTAAGAATAACATTAATTTAGAAATTTATACTAAGTTAAACAAAATAATGCGTAGGTATGTAATAAGATTACTAAATTTAATAATAGATGCTATACAATAATATGTTAATTTCATTACTTTATCATGAACTAGGTTAACAAAGGCATAATACCTAAACTAAGTAATTGTGATTACTTGTTTTTTAGGTATAAAATGTTCAATATAACGATTTGCTAAGTCACTATTAATTATACAACAAAGAGATACAATAACAATTAGTGTAACTACTACATAAACATATTTTTATAAGGTAAGTAAGGATTGTAACTTTTTTTTTTTTTTTTTTCCTAATAGAGAAATACTGTACTAAACACATAACTCGATATACAAATACAACATACAATAGACAATAATCTATATGTACAAATAAAAAAATAATACTAAACCATTATTGAAACGAAGGTGAAAATTATAACTAGATTCTAATCTGCATGTATTTAAAGTCAATGTTATTTTAAGACTATTAACAGTTTCTCTGTATCTTCATAACACATATTTAAAAGTGATGATCGTATTATCCGTTTAGTGTTGTTATAGGTCAGGGGATATATGCTGAGTTTGGAGTTTAATCGTTTATAAAGTAGTGGTCCTAGAAAAATGTAAAATTTAGAAGAGAATGCAGTTTTTGTGTTTTGAGGTTGTGCAATGTCAAGCCTTCTTTTGTTAGCTACTTTTGGTCTGTAGTTAAGGGTGCAATGGTATTTTAAAATTGTGTTCATTATAAATAACTGTCTGATTGTCAGTACTTTACAGTCTTTATAGAGAAGCTCAGTGGGGTAAAGGTAAGGTCGGAAATGGGAAACTTTTAAAATTGCTCTTTGAGCTCTTTCAATGTTAATGGGAAACGTTTTAGCTGCCCCGCCCCATGACGTAATACAGTAATTTAGTATCGACTGACACAATGCAAAGTATACCTGCCTAATAAGTTTAGAGTCACCTATGGTGCGCAATTTTTTAAAAACAAATATTAGCTTGCGTACTCTGCCACTCACCGTATCTATGTGTTGTTTAAAGGACAGATTTTCGTCAATTATTATACCTAGGTACTTTATTGTTTTAGTAGGAGAAATAGAGGGACACGAGCACGGTTGATTATTTTGATCAGAACAAAAGTGCGCGAATAGGTTAGGAATGACAGGATTAGACTTTCGTATGGAAAATTGTATAAAATGGGTTTTGTCTGAATTTAGAGTTAGTAAATGCTGCCGTAACCAATTATTTACTACATTAAAGCCCCGCTGAGCGTACTCGTATAGTTCACTGTCTGAGTGCGCAGAAAACAATAGAGCGGTGTCATCTGCGAAAGATAAGATTTTACCACCATTTATTTTAAGGTTACACAGGTCATTAATATAAATAAGGAATAGAGTAGGGCCTAGGATGCTTCCTTGGGGGATTGCAAATTCAGTGTCCAAAACTAGGTCAGAACTTAGGATATGCCCTATTTTCACACATTGCGAACGATTGTGTAAGTAATCTGCAAGCAATTTGAGTTGGATTCCTCTTATACCTAAATTTTCAAGCTTGTGCAAAAGGATAGGTATAGAAATTGTGTCGTAGGCTTTGGAGAGGTCTAGGAAAACTCCTAAAGTGCGTTTTCCCTTGTCTAGCTCCTGAGCTATGAAGTTAGTAAGCTCCAATACTGCATCGTCTGTGGAGCGCTTGTGCCTAAAGCCGAATTGTGCATTTGACAAGATGGACTGTTTTTCTAGGTATTGTACAAGTCTGATATTTATAATTTTTTCTAGTACCTTAGAAATGGCTGTTAAAAGCGATATTGGCCTATAATTATTAATTTGATCTTTCTTCCCATTTTTGTGAATAGGTATAATGACCGCTTTTTTCAAGCAATTTGGAAAAACACCGTCCCTAAGGCACTTTTGAAAAATATAGGTTAGTGGAGTGCATAGAATGTGGTGAAACCGTTTTAGTATTTTGTTGGATATATTATCCCAACCCATCGCTGAATCATCCTTCAGGCTTTTGATAATTCTAGTTACCTCTGCTTCATCAATGTCCAACATAACAAATGAATTTATTAGGGTGCAATTTGATAATTTACTGTGGTGCGTTGGAGAAAGGGTATGCGATTGGTTAAGAATTTTTTCAGCCAAAGATTTCCCAATGTTAGTAAAATATTTATTAGCTAAGTTAGCACTTTCGAGCTGCGATTCATAGGACCGGCCCTGCAATAGCTCAGTAGCGGATTTATGCTGTTTCGACAAAAAAGTTACATTTTTAACAAATTTCCAAACCATTTTACTGTTTGTTCCCGCTTTTTCTAATTCACTTTTATCGTATGCATTTTTTAATTTCTTAAGAAGAGCGTTACAAAAATTTCGATATCTTTTGTACGACGTTTGCAATACAAGGTTATCGGGTTGTGCTTTGGCCTTCATGTGTAACTTATCCCTATGTTTCATACAGCGAATAAGTCCCGGGGTGATAAGTCAAGGCTTAATGTTTGTATATTTTTTACTAAGACGTGTGTACGTAGTATTTCGCAGTATTGCATTTTGTACCTGTGATATAAAGTATGTCATGCAAAAGTTCGCGTCATCAGAATAATAAATTGTAGAAAAGTCAATTTTGCTTAAATCCGCTTCAAGGTTATATAAATTAATTTTAGAACTATTTATTAAGCTATTTGTTAGTTTAGGCATTTTGCGAATTAAGGTTAGTAAGGCGGCTTTATGATCAGTAATTGTAGAGTTTGTAACAAACGTTAGTGACGGAAAAATTGTTTTGAGCATAATATGATCTAAACAAGAACCACTTTGATGTGTAGGAAAACAATGGGCGGGAAGTAGTCCATTAAATGAGCATAGATTAAGATATTCTTGACCACAGGAATCCAGATTTTCCGGCATAATATTAATGTTAATGTCGCCAATTAAAATTATATTTTTAAACGATTTTAGACTCTGTAGTACGATTTGTAGAGAATTTGTAAAAATACTAATATTTTTAAATGAAGGAGCCCTATAAATGGCCAGAATTGCGGTGTCTGTACCAATTTTAATAAGTAACCGATTGCATTCCAACATGTTTGGTTCCTCGACTGATATTTTTAGGTAATTTCTGGCGTAGACTACAATCCCATCGTTTTGGTTGTAATTTTCCTTACTGTTGTATAAGTCGTAGCCCGGTATAGACGGTAAAGAACTATTTTTGGATAACCAACATTCAGTGAGGATAATAACATCGTTGGTAACATTCAGTCTTTGTTGAAATATACTAAAATTATCAAAGTTTTTATAGATGCTACGTATGTTTTGTGTTATTATTGAAAATTGATTGTTGTAAGGAGAAAGGTATTGACTACAACTTTCAACCTCACAAGCTCTTGCTTCAGATACAGAGAAACTATCTAGGTCATTAATTAAGTTTTGAGCCATTATTTCTATTAATAAATTAAAGATCTAAACGAAAAAATACAGATGGCGCTCCTAGGCGCCTTCATAGTCAATTGAATTCAGGTACCTTTTTTCTGCTATAATTTTTGCGGGACAGTCTGCATCGCCCGTTTTATGATCACATGGCTTCTTAAAATGAAGACAAGTAGCGCACTTTGGTGAGTCTCCTGTCTTTTTGCAGTCCTTCATTGTGTGACCTACTTCTCCGCAGTGGCCGCAAGTATCTTTTTCTTCACGGCAAAACTTAGCTGCGTGGCCATACTGCTGACATTTAAAACACCGTGTAACCAAGGTATAGTCTCGCACTGGGCACGATGACCAATTGATGAACAATCGATCTTTACAAATAAGGGCTTTGCGTATATTAGCTGGAACTTCTATTATGTAGTTACAGGTCTCGGTGTTCCGTTTTCCTGACTTATGGCTTAACTTTATTGTCTTTACAAAGTTTTCAATTGTTATACCCTCAGAATTTTCAGCTAAGTTTTGGTGGTAAATACAGCTAAATACTTCGGATTCTTTCAAGGCTGACGGTACGCCGATAACTGCAATTCTAGGTCTGCGCTTATTGGTTTCATCTATAGTAAAACCCGAAGATGTCAATTGCGCCGACTGCTTCAGCTTCTCGATGTCTTCTTTGGACTCGGTACTTATTATAACGCCACCATTTCTGGTCTTGCGTAGTCCCCTCACTTGAAGCTTCATTTGTTCAGGGCAGATAATTTTTTGGACTTGCGATTTAGTTTCATCGCTCGATTTCTTTCCGTCTGTTGGGTAGATAGCCACAGAGCTAATACTTTTTGGCAGAATAAAGTCCTTAGAATTTTTCTTTACGATTTCTGAGAAAGATAACATTCCAGTTGCAGGTTTGGGAGTCTGTTCCAGCGACTGCTTGAGAGCACAAATTTGTTTGGCAAGGTCTCGTTCTTCTTGAAGGGTTTGGAGATTGTTATGGACTAAGATCGTTTTTTGTTTAAGTGACTGGTACATCACAGCCATCTGGGATGTCCCATGAGCGACTTTTCGGCAAAGAGAACTTACTCTAAATTTTTGCTCGGAATTTAATTTGCCACCTTCTGTGATAGCGCAAACTTCATTGAGGCACTGCTCGATTGATGTCATCCAGTTCTGTAATTCGGGCGTGGACAGCAATTGTTCTTCTGCCTGGGGGCTGGGCGGGATAGGGCGCGGCGGGGCGACGGGTGGTGCGTCGGCACAGGCGGGCACGGGCGCAGGCGAGCGCGTCGGGCTGCGGCGCGTTATCAAGCTTCTATTGAAGGGACTTCCTTCCATTTTTATTCGAAAATGTGTAATTTTCTACTATAAGTTGACACGCATTATTATAGCACTTTTAATATCCAAACTATAAACAGACACAATAGATTGCTTCCGCGTAGTAGTAGGTCACGAATATTTGCACTTATTTGTTTATTGTACTCATTAGTAATCGGCACGTCCGTTCATTACGGAGACTGAATATATTAATCTAAAAAATAAGAACTTTATATAAAATTTGTTCTTAAGACTGTTACAGAAAAAAACCAAGTGTGTTTAGATAGCTGAAACTTTAAATAAATAGCATAGAAATTAGCTCATATAATATTGACATTCTTATACTTTTTGTTGTTTTTTTTTAATTCCTTCGTATATTAAATATATTTTTCTCAAACATGCTTGGAAATTTGTGCATTATTTTGACAACCTTTATCGACATAAATCGAACTTGCTGTACTGGTCGAACAGCGGCCGGCAATAGTTGTATGAAAATCCGTCTGTCGTGTTTAGCGGCCAAATAAATTACTATGTAAAATCATATTTGTCGTGTAATTTAAAAATGGAACGATCTTCTACTTCGCAACATGGCGACCAAAGAGGTAACTTATCAAAGGTTTAATTTAAATTTCGAACTGGCTTGAACATAGAAAGCTGTTTAGTGAAAAAATACTGGCGTGTAAAATTGTATTTTCAATTAAAAGTTCTGAATTGTATTACTTAGTTTAATTTCCGCGCATTATTTGAGAAAAGTACTATACAAGCCTTGGCCGCAACTGGGCATTGATGTACTTACGTATGTGTGGACCCACATTCACACGTTCGTCCATCAATGCCTCTCTAGCCGGCCGCTGCAGTAATGTGCTATAACATCCCTTAACATCCATATTTCCCCGCAGGTGCTGGCTCTACTAAAGCCCGTGATTCGAACCCGGGGCTACCCGCCGTCGCTCTGCGCTCTGAAGTTGGCCGCGGAAGTGGCTAAAGCGAGAGGACCCGAACTCACTGACGATATCGTGGGACAACTGATGGATGGGGTTAGCCAGGTCAGTTCACTGCAGAAATGTGTAAACTACACTTTAGGATAGTTAGACTGTAATACATTGTAAGCTACGATTGCTTGTGTGCGTCAGATGCGCACAAGCATTTCAAACTTGGCCCATTTTTTTTAAGCGTCATAATACCGTGACGCTATATCTAGACATATAGATAATCAAAGTTTCAAATGTTAATAATTTGATGCCAAACATATTTGTGCATTCTGATTGCAAAATTAGAAAAGACCGACTATTCAAAATATCAAAACTGTTGAGAATATGGTTCTGGAAGATAGACGAATAATCGTAAAATATTTAGCCAAGAATCTGTGAATTTCATTTGGCAGCGTTAGATAGATTTTAGTATTATAATAATTATTTCAGACATTCACACATCATTATGCAGCCCCTATTTCCTTGAAGAATTTCTGTTATGGATATGATATTAAATAGCAGTGTGAGCACAGAACTTTATCGACTCGTATGTTTTCGAATGTTCGTATAGTATGGAGTCGGATGCAAGTTTTTAGTAACATTTTTATTATTTTACAGTTATTTAAGAGTACAACATGTTTAAAAATATTCAAAATTAGCAAGGCAATGGATAGATTTCAATTACTGCTTAGTTACAAACCGTACATACAATACATACATTCGTAAACATACGAATCGATACAGTTCTGTGCTGGCACTGCAGATATTAAACTTAAGAAAAGTATACATATTTTTTAATACAAAATTAAATTAAATAAACATATACCTAATCATCCTTGACTTGAGGGCTTATATCTGTGTACATCACAAAAATATCTAACGTCACCAGGATTCGAACCCAGTACCTCTGGCATCGAAGGCAATTTAGTTTACCACTACAGACGTGCGAACAAAATCATAAACCATCTTTTATCCCTTTTCATAACAATGGGGCAGCTCCATAACGCTTGTGAGAGCGAGCGAGATATCTGATAATATGTTTCATGACTCAGTTCGCAAGTTTGCAATGGCTCAGGTATAATGTATAAGAGTTGGCCGCGGAATTGGCTAAAGCGAGAGAGCGCGAACTGACCGACGTTATTGTGGGACAATTAATGGATGGTTTTAGCCAGATTAGTTCATACATACATAACTTCACGGCTGTATCCCTTATGGGGTAGGCAGAACACCAGAGGTTATAAAACCATCTGATGTCGCGTTTGATTAATTTGGAGATATTATAATAGTGGAGAGAGACTATTGCAGTGTTAGAATCAGCCTGTCGCCCACAAAAACGCCAATAAAACTTCTGTCCTTTAAATGACTTTTATAGTATGCCCGGGAAGAGAAGCAGCTGGTACATTTTATGTTTTCCCAGTCCAGCGTGGGAGTTAAAAATACAATTTTACTGGTTATTTACTGTTTTATACATATAAATTAAGAATTTAAGAAAATAAAAAGAGGCCAATGAATGAATATGTGCGTAAATAGATGTGTGTGAGAGTGAGGAGGATATTTCTATAAATATAATAAAATAAAGTAAAAGCATAATAATAGTTATACTAAATATGAGCTCCTTGCTGGACTGGGAGCGAAAGAAAAACGTAGAAGGTGCCAGCTGCTTTTCTTCCCGGGCATAGTGTAAAAGTCAGTTAAGGGACAGAGGTTTTAAAGGCATTTTTGTGGGTGATAGGCTGACCCCTGTCATTACAATAGTCTCTCCATCTTTATAATACCTCTAAATTTGTCAAACGTGACATCAGATGGTCTTGTAACCTCTGGTGTTCTGCCTACCCCATAAGGGATACAGGCGTGACGCTATGTATGTATGTATAAATATAATAATAATAATAATAAAATTGTTTATTTAGATAACAGAGATCCATTATTGTTAGTAACAATTACTTATTATCTATGTTAGTAAAACAGTTACGTACCCGAACAATTTAATTCTTAATTAAAGTATTTTATAAAATTATGAATAAAATTAAAACTTAAAATAACAATTAATACAAATTATCGTGCCTCTAGTAGTAACTTTCAAATTTAAAATCAAAACTATAAAATCAATAAAAACAAAATTTAAATCGAGAAGTCAGAAATAAAATTAAGAAATGTATTAAGTAAAATTTAAATTAAATAAGTATAATTACATAAAATGAAATTAAATTGACAGGTTAAAATAAGTTATTAACATAAGTCTACTACACTTTTAACAAATCTTCGATTTCCACATAGATTTTTTGATTCTTTTTTTGACTCACGGTGAGTATGAGGGTATACATTGAGAGAGTTATTAAATTGGGCGTGTGTCTCCGCAGCTGGCGGACCACCAGAACTCGGCGGTGCGCAAGGCGGCCGTGTTCTGCATGGTGGCCTTCACCTTCGCTCTCGGCGAGGACAGGATCCGCCCGCACCTCGCCGCTCTGTCCGTCAGCAAGTTCCGTCTGCTGCAGGTCAGTACCTTACATAGCCTCACCATAGGTTATTACTTATTACCTTCTGATTTCACCATTATTTAGCAGCAAAATAGCTGATTTTGCTGCACAAATTTTCGATTTAGGAACAAAATAATAAGGTCAGTGGTAAAGGTCGAAGATTAGGAAAGACGCTGGGTTTTCTCATAAAATAATGCCAGAACACTTCACTACAGCAGGGCTAGCATGCAACCATCGATAAATAGTCGATTCGACAAGATAAATATTATTTTGTTATTTTATCCTATTATGTAAGCTAATATGCGCACCATAATAGATAGAATTACTCGATTTGATAAAATGATTAAGACCACAGAACCAAATATGTCATAATCTTAATAAATTACATACACTAAATACCATATTCTAAGAAAATATCGATAAAAGGCCCGATTTATCGTTGTCGACGGTAGCATGCTAGCCCCGCCGGTTACGAGTACTTTTATCTAGACCCTTTTTAAGTTCGCCTAGGTTAATCATAATCATTTATTAATTTATTAACACACGTAAAAAATACAGGTGTGGTGTGAATAATTATGAAATGCAGCCATAATTCGCCATTAAATTGTCATGTGAATACACAGGGTGGACTGGTGGGTCACTTTCGAAATTCGAGGACATGGTACATGAATATAAATAAATAAAAAGTTAAAGACTTCATTACGTAACATATAGTTACATTGGTGACTGCATACTTACTACGGACGCACGCACGGCTCAATCAATACGTAGGTATAGACGACTTCACGAACTGTTGTCGTTGATCTAGTAAAACTCTTTACTTTTATAACCTACATAATTATGACAGAATCGAGTACAGAGTGAGAGTGCTCTCCTTCAATACACCAGTCACCGTGTATAATTATGTTAGTATACATTCAAAGTCAAAAAAATCGGCAAATATTAAAACGTGATGTCAATGTCGGCACTTAAATAAATGAAAAATGTGATAAATAAAACGACCAGTATTCGAACCTGGGACCTCTCCTTTTCCGGACGAGTGCTCTTCCACTGAGCTAACGGGGCCTGGCGGTACGCCTCGAAATTACTTACCACATTTTTGTTTTTACGTTATATTGCTAACGTAGCTCCATCTAATGGTATAGCTTTGCAGCTAAGACCACTCGAGACCAATTTCTTTACAGAAATTGTGAATCCCAGTTAAAGTGAAGCATTGCAATGTTTTGATAATGTTTTTAAGTTTTTACATATAAAATGCTCAATTATTCTTAAGTGAAGGAAAAATGTGCTAAATAAAAAGAAATGTTGGCACTGTTGTCAAAATCTAATTTCAAAAACGTAAATAAAACCTCCGTCCCTTACTGACTTTTACAATATGCAGTAACAGAAGCAGCTAGCACATTCCATGTTCTTTTTTTGCTTCCAGTCCAGCAAGAAAGTGTTGTAACTATTGGTGTTATTACAGGTGTACATAACGAAACAACGCGAAGAGAACTCCCGCGCGGGCGGCTCGAGCGGCTCTAACGCGGCCACGTAGCGACGACCGCGCCGGCGCAGACACGTCACCACCCGCGCCACGCAGACAGACAGACAAACAGACACACAGGCAGACACACTGAAGGAGATCGACACGCAGACAGAGATCTAAGGATGGGAGTAACTAAACAAGAGACTTGGTAAACGAAAAGTTGTTTAAAAACGTGAAAAGTTGAATTGAATTGTTTTATTTTCGGTAATCTAGCTATAACTTATTTTTATTAATGTACAATACTTGAAAAACAGAAAGACATACAGCAAGAGATAGACACACAGACAGAGACGAAACCTGCTAAACGAAAAGTTTTTTAAAAACTTGAAAAGTTAAGTTTTCTTTTATTTACGACAGAGATAAATGAAGGGCGAATTTAATGGAGACAACGGGAAGACAATGGGCCGTATTCGAAATTAGAATCTCTAATTTTAAGTATCTCTAATGTGAAACTTCCAAAATCAGTTTATGTTAGGAAATTTATACTTTGAAGTTTCCTTCCTAATATGACATTAAAGAGACCACACTTAAAATTTACGAATCTAATATCGAACCGAGTGGAATTACTCGACGAACTTAGTTGACCAACTTAATGGAGGGAAAGTATACACGGTTAATTTTAATTAGTGCATATTCACCTCTTGCAGGCAGCCTCTCCACATCAATCCCGACAACATTTGTTGTACAACATACATACATAACTTCACGCCTGTATCCCAAATGGGGTAGGCAGAACACCAGTGGTTATAAGACCATCTGATTTCACGTTTGACAAATTTGGAGGCATTATAATAGTGGAGGCACTATTGCAGAGTGACAGGGGGTCAGCCTATCGCCCACAAAGAAAGCCTCCCATAACACCTCGGTCCCTTAACTGACTTTTACAGTATGCCCGGGAAAAGAAGGAGCTGGCACATTCTATGTTTTTCTTTCGCTTCCAGTCCAGCATGAAAGCTAATAGTTTTTAAAATTTTGTTTTCCCATACAAAAAATATTTATAGCCTCCGTTTAGAGATGTAACTTTATTTACTCTGAGCGTAGATATGACACGCACCTTGTGCGGTAAAATATCGCTTCATAATAATAATAGGTATTCTTACAAAATGTAGAGTAAGTGGCAAAAAACTTTTTGTTTTTAATTTTTGTTATTTATCAAGATTCTAAAAAGTCGTAGAACAAATATTGTTGGGATTGATGTATAGAGACTGAGGCAAGAGGTGGTGCGCTTATTAAAATTAACCCAGTATAGTTCTGAATATTAAACCTTTTGCCAATTTTACTTATTAAGAAGGAGATATGTGCGTTTCTGGTCTGTGCAGGTGTCGAAATGTGTCTAAATAAATGTTGAATAGTCTGTTGGGGCGAAACGTGCGTGCGTCGATGTTTCGGATAGTTTTAATTATTATTATTAATAATAATAATGCGTTTATGTAAACATTGTATTTACAAATGTTATTGCACGGTGTTGTAAATAGTGTGGGAAGAGGAGAAGTTTAGTTTTGCAGAATGATGTTGTTAGATATTTTGATAACCGACTTCACTATTAAAACTATTTATTAATTATTAAAATGAGCGCAGAAAAATAACATTTATGTTTAGTATGTCGAATTGCGACAAATTTGCATAAAGGATCACGAAAACATAAAATAAAAGTAGCTGCGTTCCTTCACAATTTGATAAATGATATTTAATTTAATTTGAAAATAATCTAAGTTTTCCTTTTTTTCTTTTTCGTTGTCTAAAAATTGTATATAATTACTGTATACAACTCAATAATAAATCATGTTGATTACTATTATTGGTCCATAAAAATATATATTAACCTAACTTACAATTTATAAACTTAAATTACTAAACTTTTTTCTGCATCAACTCTTGCACTACTAAAGCTTACATTAAAAATTGTATTGCATGCAGTATCGTCAAAATGAGTTCACAACAGTTATGAAGAAGTCGATTAACAAAATTCCGTTTAACAAATATCTATCTGTATGTGTGTGAGAGAGAGTTGGATTTAAAAAAGTACAGGTTTAATACTACATCACTTGGTAAAGTAATCACAATGGACACTTCATTATAATGAACTGAGTCGGTCTGTAGCTCAATTCTTGTAAGTGACAGCTTTGACAGTTTGCGGCAAATAAAATAGTAAATAGAGAAATATAAAATGAGTAATTTCTCTGTATTTATAAAAGTTAATGTAATTACAGTTTGAAAGGTGCTTTTGTGCCTAATGTATGTATGAAAAATATTGTATAACTACTTGAAATATGTTTCACTGTTGAGAATTTGATCAAACAACGGGTATGAAGACGTTTTTGAATACCTAGGTTTTTTTAGTCAATGAATTTAGTATCACTTGACAATTCTACATTCAGAAATGTCGAAAGCAACATGACTTAGTTATATGCCGCAAACCGTATTTATTAGTAATTTATTGCTGGTATAGAATATCTGTGAATCTTGGAAGGTGTGAGCGGAGCTTAAAACATCTCGGCTGGTGAACTTGTGTGGATCGTTATTACTACTAAAGACGTGTGTTTCTCTATATATATTTATAATAGTAATGTATATATAAATACAGAATTAGCTTATATCTAATGAGAGAGCTCGTAGAGGGTATATAATTACTTTTTGCTATCGGATAATTGTGTAACGCGGCCGTGAATTTGATGAGAGCCTAATTGTCTCGCTTGCTGGTTGAACGATTGAAATCTGGGATGTCACTGTCAAAAATGACAGGTGACGCGACGTTTGAGTGGGGGGTAAATGAATCATGTTGTGTTTACATTTGGAGAAGCGTCGGTGTCGTATTTTGTGCCTTCATGCCGATTCTTGTTGATTTGTTGCTTTGTAGATCAGGTTGTAAATGGCGTAGGTGTGTCCTGACAGTTGCAAGTATTATTTTAATACTTTTTTTTTATTTCTTCAGTGCGTTTAGCCTCAATCTTGTCTTCGTACAGGTTTTCTTATCTAGCGGTCCTAATTCGACCTTTTTATCATTGTGTTAGAGTCGAGATTGAGGTTAAACACTGGCTTTAGTTTCATATAGTTATCAACTGTCAGGCAGACCGGTCGCATGTGTATAGAGTTGTTTTGCCTATTCGGTGCGACTATGTCAATATCGTTAACGTTTCTGTCTCGATAAATGTAATTATTATTATGTTTTTGATATTAATAATTAATAATGTCCTAGGATAATGATAGATCTGCGAAACAGTGCCGTTCTTTTTCTCCTTATAAATAATTATTGACATATTTGTGATTGTAAGCGTTTCTTTTGTAACACGGTTATAGTATTTATAAATTATGTTGTAAAGATATTCAGAAGAGAAAGCGAAAGATTTATTAAATCCTTTTGCGCCCTGTGAGTACACGGCCGATTATTGAAGCTTTCGGCATCGCCAACTGTATATTATTTGCTGTCAAAATATGGAGGAATTCCTCTTTTGTTTTCCCATGAATTGGAGCCAGTTACTAGCTGTTTGTTGAAAGAGTGATTCGGTATATCGTGCGTGATGCCAAGGATAAAATATTAGTTATATGGTTACCAGTCTGGGTGGTTGCAAAGTTGATTTGTAAAAAACGGCATGGCCGAGAGTAGACGCGGAGGGAGCGAAAAACATGTTTTTTGCAGTTTTCTTTTGACTTTAAGTCGATTTTGTATGGGGCTATTTCTTACGAAAGTTGCCATGAATAGTCGCTAGGTGGCGTTAGTCGATTTATGGTAGCTTTCGTTTGAATAGTTGATTAAATGGTACATAGGTAGAAGTTTAGTTTCGTGTCAAGAGAATGGACTTAGTTATGTTGTAATTTCTTTCGCTGTTTTGTTCTTTTAATATTGTTAGAAGCCAATGGTTACGCGTGTGAATATAGTTAGTTGGATTATAATAATGAGAGCGATTTGTGTTTGTACTGTTTTCTATGTGTAAACTTTAATGTGAGAAAATCTGTAGTTTAAAATCGCTTCATAAGAATGACACTAAGTTTAGGTAACGAAAACAAATAACTTATTGGTTGTTTTGTAACTTGAAATAAGATATTCCAACTGTTTATTTTATAAATAATACCCTAGTTTTATACGAAGACAACATTAATTGTTGACATTTTTTTTCTCTTTCCTTTTTTTTATATAAATTAATAAACCATTTTACTGTGCTTCTTTAACTTTTGTAATATGCGTTTTTTCTTTCCATTATTTAGTTGTTTTTATGGTATCTCGTTATCATAGGGATGTGATTGTTCCAATTCATTTTGGTGGCTAAGTTTGCGAGGTTAGCTCGGATCTTTTTTAAGGAGATCGCTGTCTTTAAGGACGGTTATGTAAATTTTATGTAAAAATCGTTATTGCCAAAACGCTTTGGAACAAAACTTCCATTTAAGTCGAGATTACTATGAACGGATACAAACTGTGATTGTGTTTTGTTTGTTGAGAGTTTTAATGTTTCGACTAGTACCGTGAATCTCAAATTTACGCCATGGGAATTGTTAAGTTCGGCCAAAATTCCGCTGACCTCTAATACGCCAAATCTTACAAAAATCCGCCGCTTGCTAATGCCAATTCGAAGTTTTTATAGAAAGCGGCAAAATGCGGCGTCAATATCGCATTAATACTCTCAATAAAGAGGTCAGTTTTAAATCCTATGAAAGCCACGCAAAACCGCTCTTAAATTATCAAGAGAATATAAATGGACTCTATGATAACTGACGTTTAAAGTGACAAGTGCTGTCAAATAAATGTCAAAAGAGTTGTCAAATCGAATGGAAACTAAAATAATGAATTTGTAGTGGCTTTCATTTTTGATATGATGAAAGGAAGAGCTTATATCTAGATGTGACAATGGCAGTAATTTAGCCTAAAAAAACTCAATCAAAACATTAAAACTCATCACATACAAGTTGCTTATAAACGAATGACGGGGAGATTTTCCAATTTAGTGAAACTATTATTGTGTTTTTGTTCCAATGAGTCATGTTACGATTTGATTGTGTAAGTTATAGTTGATACATTGTTGTTAAACGCAGTTCTGGAGATCACAGTTTGTATGAACAATTAATGCATTTATATTAAACGTATGCTTTGACAACCGAGTGCTGCTGTGTCAAATGTTATTCCTAATATTATATATTTAATTAAAATTATTGATTATTAATGTACTATAGTTATGAATAAAACTGATTTTTAAGCCTTTATTGTGTTGTTTCATTATTAGATTTAGTGTTTTCTTGACCAGTCTTGGTTCTGTCAGCATCATAAATATTGATGATCACATTGAAATTTTTAAAATCGCTATTTACCGTATTATGCCTAAATAACGAGTAAGATTGACTAACTTCTATGTATATATGTAAGTTGTAAACTTAGAAGTTACTCATGATTAGTCGTTATTTAGGCACAATATGATGAAAAGCGATTTTTTAATTTTTAATGTGGTCATCAACTTTTGATCCTGACTGTACCTTTACCTAAGTGTCGATTGAATAGGTTTTCTTTAATTGAAGTGCACCTCCTTAGTCTTCATGATCACTTTCCTCTAAAAAAGTAAAAACAGTAATACATCTACATACATACATAACTTCACGCCTGTATCCTTTATGGGGTAGGCAGAACACCAGAGGCTATAAAACCATCTGATGTCACGTTTGACAAATTTGGAGACTGTTGCGGTGACAGGGAAGAGTAGCAGCTGGTACATTCCACGTTTTTCCTTTGCTCCCTGATGGTAGGTAAGTTGAGATGAGATCAAGAAAACAGCACACGTGTTTGAGAAGGAATGGGTTGTTCACTAAACATTGGGGAACAGATCCCAACCTGAGCGGTGATATTTTGCGGCAGATTTTATATGAAGGGTGGTAAAAGCCCGTCGAAGCCCACGCGGTTCTACCATCTAACTACACAGATCAGTATTCCCTGAATCAAAGAATTGGAGCACGGTGCGGCCATGGGTTTCGAGGGTTCAATATCTTCGGAAATATCGGGGCGAGACTGAATTTTCTTTTTTCGACGATTGCAGGCAAGTTAGACCTAACAGAAGTCTAGATTTCCATAGCCGCACCGTTCTCCGCGTTTCAACGGCGTGGTGGCAATGTTCAAAACTTTATAACTTCTTTATTTATGCTTCGACAAATTCCTAATTTTGACATCTCAGCTTCGAATAATTTCGGCTAAATTATGAAATTTTTCCTTACATTTCGCCGCGCGGTCACTATGGCTGTGGGTTCCGAAAAACTCATAGCCAATGAGTTGTTGCGTTGTTGGCGTACATCCAACATACCATCGATACTATGGATGAAGTCAGCGTCTTGCAAATCTGCAAGTCTGGCTTCTCACAGGAAGATATACCAGCTACTGCAGGAGTTAAAACTGAACGCCCCGCCAGGTGCCGGGCGCCCGGCGCGCCGCCGGCGACCACCGCTCGCGGTGCCCTCTGCTAGGACTGATCTGCTGAAGTTCGCCCCTATGTCACGTGCAATTATAACATTAAACAGCATATCTAACACCGTGGACATATTCAATTGTAGCCGGGCCGAGTTCACAGTAGTTGCGCAAAAATACTTGGAATCATTTTAATAATTACGTTTCGAAATCAAATCTAAAATAGGTACTTATATATATTATTTTCGTAACATCGCATTAGGGCTTCCTGTAATGATGTAAATAATTTTAAGCAAATAAATAAAATAAATAAATATAAGTAGCAGAAATGCGCTGCTGTACGAAACGCTCGGCAAGACCGCGCAGATGGCTTCCCGCAGGATTGATGGTGGTGAAAGAAGTCTCCAGGACATCATAACCCTAATGAAGGAGACTGACCCGGACGATGTCCCCGTATTCGTGGCAAAGGACCTTCACAGATTTCCAAGCTTCGAATTTGAAATCAAGCCTCGCTGATGTCCAGGTGAAGCTAGAGGCATCGAATTCTGTTATCTGTGAACTTCGCTCAGAAATGTTACGCATAAAAAAAGTAATAATTTTTTATGTGGGTCACCTGAGTGCGGTGCATCGAAAGAGAACACGAGCCGTCGCGGGGCGCACGTTGCATCCGTCAGCAGTCCGTCGACGATGCGGCAGGTCGCTGCATGCGACACCCCGCGCCTCGAAAAGCGTATAATAAAACTAAAGATTATTTAGACGATAAAAAGCATGGGGTTAAGCATACTACAGGATATTTCAAAAAGTTTCTATGTACTTATTAATTTTGTTTACGGCATGGCTGTGCAGTAGAACATGTGGCATACTGGTGACTTTTCCACTCACTTATTTTCTCGTCAAGACAACAGCAAGAACGTCATGCTCCCTCAGGCGGCATGGCTAGTGGTAGGGTCGGGTATCAGGTCACCCTCTTCCCTAATATATGGTTGAGGAGGGTGATGGCTGGTGCTTCCGTTATACTCGTGAACGGGTACTGCCAGCGGTGCCAGATCGTTTTGCTGATGATACTATGACTATTTTATTCCATTCTTGATCAAATATTCTGGTCCCAGTTTGTCATGTTCGTGTTGTGCATCCATAGCTCAATGCACCTACTATTTAAGCAATTTGGTTGTGGCATGACATTGGCTCTCACAATTAGCTATCCTGTGTTTGTTTTTTTTTTCATGTCCTGATCAATTTGTACTGTATGTACCTATTTGTATTAATTCGTATAATCCTGACTGTGAAAGAGTGCCAAGAGTTTTTTTCCGCCGGCTTTTTTTTGTCTCTTGGTCTACTGTAATATCTTATTCAATAACTATCAACACCTTGTTAAAGCCGAAGTACAAAATGTGACGTCATTAAGCGGCCATTCGATGGTCTTATGATGAATATAACTCGAATATAACATTCTAGTATAACAACTCTTGTGTAACAGTTTCCGCTGGGACAACGTTGTCCTGGCGGAACATTTTTTAACCCATGGACGTACCTAGAGGAAATATTTCTGTGAAGATATTCAAGTTTCAACGTTTGGCCAATTTACTGGATTTATATAAAACGCTGTTGTGGACAGCTGTAGATTTTTCCATACGTTGTTTCGAATTTGTGTTTAATGTTTGTAAAAACATATTTTGGAAAAAACATCCTCATCACATCACAGTGGTTGTTATTTCTACAAAGAAAAAATGTTTGATGTCTTTGGTTATATTTCTATAGCTAGTGAACATAAATGCATGAATTTTTAAGGTACAGTTTAGCTTTATCCCTTACTAGTGCATATTATATTTTTACAATAATTGCAGCCTAGGTATGAAATAAAAAATAAATAAATTGGTTCTCCTGATTCATATGGCGCATCCGTTTGTCTTTTTCCGCAACATAATGGTGTATGTATCAATTTCTATTTGATGAATGAATATACATTTTAATTTTATCGAAAGGTAATAAATTGGCCCCTAACAAAATAAAAATTTTGTGAATACAACTCATTGGTGTTTTTAAAAATAAGTTAATAAGAAGTGTCTGGCGTACAATACTGATTAATATGGCATAAGCTGCGCTTGACCGTACTTGGTCAGATAAATAAATTAGGAATATGGCTACCTGTGCAGCGAGGAGCAAGTCTTGCAACGAACGAGCTAGAAAGAGGATGTGCAGCTAGGTGGCTTAGATCCTGGTATCATGAAGGCAAATACCTGATTCATCTGTATTTGGTTTAGGATACACTCTGATTCATATGCCTACTTTATAAAATTTATTTTATTGTATTAAAACTTCAATTTGTGTTCGTGTAATGCTTTTGGGTTATACATAGATTCCTGTAAAAACATTACAACAGTGAATCTGTGTAACGATGAGTTACTCATGATTTTAGGTAAATTTCTGATTCACCTGTGCCTAATTCATATGATCAAACCACCACATTGATCAAAAAATAAACAAGTTTCCTTTCCTTTTATTTCTTAATCATGCTGCAAAAAAAAACATTTTTTTAAAAGAAATAACTTTGAAACATATATTACGCAGATTTCAGTTTACCATAAAGACCAGCAATTGGATTAAAGATCAGAAAGAGTCACTTAAACTGCCGAAACAAGTTAAAACGCTTAAAAAGATAAAAACAAATCAACGTTCATAAAAGACCACGCAAAAATCTACCTGAAAATAAAAAAATACAGCAATTTGTCAACAAATTCTGATTCATCTGGACTTAGAATTTTTAAACATCGATATCTCAAAAACTACCAAAGCAAAACGAGTCCCTCATCAACATGTATGTTGTGTGGTATATACAGGGTGGAATTTTTGAATTCCCCATCGGAGGGAAAGTACTCTAAATAAAAGAGATAGCAAATTTTACTCAAAAGCTACCTTAAGTTACGCTACTCTACCCTTTATTTTGGAAAAGAAATAAAACTGCATTCAAAGATTTTCGAAAATTTGCTCGCTTCACCCGGGAATCGAACCGATCTTCTCTCGTCTCGTAAAGAATCTCTAGCTGCCAGATGTGAATGATATGACCACTTCTACATTGCGACACGTCACTCTATAACACTATTTAAAAAAGTTGGGAACTTCCCTGTTTTTTTTTGCTACCTGGGGAGCACAATTTCATCTAAGTGTGATCATGATGCAGAGATCAACAGCAGAATCGGCGCTGCGGCCTTTGGCGCGTATGACGGAGGAAAGAAAAGCTAAGCGCATCTTTTACTCAGAACTTGAGGAAGGCAAGCGAAAGCATGGCGGACAATTCCTCAGGTACAAAGACGAAAGTGCTGAAGCGACACATGAAGCAGTGCGACATCAATCCTTCGCTGTGGGAATAGAAGGCTGCCAGACGGCTGGAGTGGAGAGCTCTTGTTAAATCTAGCGTCCTAGCCTCTGAAAACCGGCGGCTCCTTGAGCTGGATGCCAGACGCGACAAGCTGAAAGCCCGACCACCTGCCGCTGTCAGCTGTGATTATGTGAACGGTGTGCTCTCATGCCCGCAATGTGCAAGAGCTTTTACAAACAAATTTGGCTACAGAAGCCACATGCGAGCACACCAACGGCAAAACCGGAGTTGAAGACAGTTGCCGTGGTCGAAATCGGCCGGATTACTTACATCATGAATCAAAAATATTTTTTGTATTTTGTTGTTTTATTTTTAAAATTGATTAATACTAGATGCCTATCGTTTGAATAATAAACTTCTCGTCTCAAAGTAGGACAGTACCAACTTTGTTATTTTTTACGATACTTTTATAAAAAAATTAATCAAGTATCAACATTGTTGAATTCATGTATTTTGTGCTATTGTCGGGGTTACCAGGTTAGTATTTTTTTTAATTCGACAGGTTTTTCAAGTTTCTACTTTCACTGGCCAGACTACTAGACTACCAGATGCCAGACAACATATCAAATTCGTTGATAACCCGACAAAGTTCGGGTGGTAACAAAAAAAGATCAAGCAGATCAATCAATTTGACTTCGAATTCCAGGGTCGCTTGGAAAGATCTTCTTTAAATGATAAGGATGCCTATTGTGCTCTGTACCTACCTATAACATTGTTATTAAAATAATTTCTTACTCCATGTATACAATGAAGAATAAATAAATAGGGGACTGAATTGGCAAATGCTGCTTGGAGAAAAGGGACAGCAAAAGGACCCGGCTTGCCAGGGACCATCCTTTGTTTAAAGTCTAGAGCCAATTATCACTGCTCCGCCTGTGATTTGTCCCGGAAATATCTTATGAACCGGCAGTTCTTTTCCATTGAGGTCAAACGCAAATAAAAATTAAACTTCAATTTAGTTCTAAAAATATATTCAATAAAAGGTTTAAGAAAATCATTTTTTTATACATCAGAATAAATATTAAATGGCTGTTAATTAAAAAGATATGCGTCACGGGGAATTCTGAAATCTGTTACTTCAGAATATAACATAGGTTTGCAAGATATTTTTGTAATCATCGTGTCTTAAGATTACAATATAATCCCAGTAAGTTGGTATTGCGTCTTGCATTGAAACCTTGTCGCAGTAATGTCCGCTTGACGTCAATCAGTACATTTTGCTTACTTATGATTGGTTAAACTTCGCAGCGTCATCGTCATTCTGACATCACAATTTGCAAATATACCACTCTTTCCAGAAACTAACGTAGTTTAAAATTATGCCGTTTTTATACATAGAATATAAAGTTACAAATTAAATGTGTTTTACGTTTAATTACAACCAAAGTCACAGATGAGGGAGTTAATGAAGAAGCGAGCGAGCTGCGGGCCGCGGTAGAAGAACGTCTCTTGCTCGAAGATGTTCAGCAAGGAGAGGTCCTTGGATAAGAAGCTTTTTGTTGGTTTGTCTGGAAGAAGAGATAGCATATTGTGATAAGTTTTAAAGTTTTATACACACATACAAATTTACATAAATTCACGCATCTATCCCTTATGGTGTAGGCAGAGCTCCAGAGGCTATAAAACTATCTGATATCACGTTTGAAAAATTGGAGATGTAGGGAACTATTGCAGTGACAGGGGGTCAGCGTTTCGCCCACAAAAACACCAATAAAACCTCTGTCCTTTAAGGGTGTTACCTGCCACACCAATCGATCGATGGTAGAATGGATTCTCAACGTGGATCGATAGCTTTTACTAGACCAATCCGATCAGAATAAACCGATCAACGTTGATCGATTGGTCACCCTAACTGACTTTTACAGTATGCCCGGGAAGAGAAGCAGCTGGTATATTCTAAGAATGTTTTGCTTTTGCTCCCAGTCCAGCATTTTATACTTCTAATCAAATTTTCATTTCAAATCAATCCATCCTAAGCCCTTGTGCTGTCACCTTCGACCTCATCTTCACTTACCATCAGGTGAGGTTGAGGTCCAACGCGGCTTTGGTCACCATCAAAAAATCACTTTTTAATGTAAAATGAGAGGTTTTCTTAGAGGCTTATTAAAAAACAAAACGGTACATATATGGTACAAAAGGCTTCTATAGATGGCGTTTTACAAAAGGCGAAGTCTTGTCTGTCATATAGCCATTTATTCCACACTGCGTTTTCAAAAGTAAAATAAATTAATTGACGTCTGTATCAGAAATTGAATTTATAAATAACCATATATGGTAGATACCACTTACCTACATTAAAATATACAGATTTAACGCCTTCGGCTTCTTAAAAGTGCCATGTATAGAGGTTTTTTGAACTAATCTTTATGAGCTGTCAGAAAAGTCCTGATTGTGTGTAAGAATGTCAATGTAAAATTTAATTTTATACGCGATTAATCCGGTAATTTTATTCATCAAAATAATGGATGAATTTCAAATAGATACAACTTTTTTAGCAGCTAAAAAATGGGACCTGGCTCATCATGGCCATAAGCCAATTCATCTGATATTACGTTTAATAATTTTCTCACCGTTTGGAGTTAACTTGTAGATGGGCAGGGCTGCGACGTCAGCGAACACACTTGCAGAGCAGACGTCCAATACGTCGGCGTGCGGGAGGTTGACGGTGAGACGAATCAAGGCTGCGATACAAATAAGACATACAATTAAAAAAATAATTGAACTACTTAACTGTTGCTTTAGCTACTTAGTAGAGCGAGTTTAAAGTAGCCCTACCGCTCTAGGATAAACGTGGCGTAAAAGGTGACCCTTGATAATATGCCAGTTGCGACATATTTATGCACCAATTACATACATGCATACATAACGTCACGCCTGTATCCCTTATAGGCAGAACTCCAGAGGTTACAAGACCGTCTGATGTCACATTTGACTAATTTGGAGGTGTTATAAAGATGGAGAGAGACTATTGTAGTGACAGGGGGTCAGCCTATCGCCCACAAAAGCGCCTTTAAAACCTCTGTCCCTTTACTGACTTTTACAGTATGCCCGGGAAGAGAAGCAGCTGGCACATTCTATGTTTTTCTTTCGCTCCCAGTCCAGCATGGTATGCACAAATTTTAAAACATATTAGGCTGTAACATATTATGTTTTTATAAAAATCTTTTTTTTTTCTAGAAATTCCTTAAGAATCTTAAGTTGTGTTTGTGAACCCGTGCAAAACTGTTAGTACCACTGGTAATACCAAATATAAAGCGTTTTAAAACCCGATAAATAAAATGTTGGCCATTTATTAACACAGCACTAAATAAGGCTTGTTTTATAAGTACTAATATACTTATAAGTACTATGTTTTTTTGTATATACATACATACATACCATACCGTACGTACATTATACACCCAGATCAATGCAATCAAACATATTCAAGCATATTTGCTACATATCTATATATGTTTGCTATATATCGCGCGGCGGGCGTCAGATATTTAACAAAAACATATATAACTTCACGCCTTTGGGGTAGGCATAGACAACGGGACGCCTATTGCTACGATCCAGACATACCTACCTCTTTGGTTCCTTCACGTTAACTTCTTTTCATACATGATCTCCGGTTACGGGTACTTTTAACTAGACCTTTTTTGAGTATGTTGCCAATTTGATCGGCATACGCTCGCTTAGGTCGGCCATATCCATAAAAAACATGCTTAAGTTAACCTTACTGATACTTACGATAATGTCCATTAATCTTGTAGCTGAAGTAACTGTCCTGACGAAGCGTGCCATGCTGGATGAGGGTGCGGTTGGACTCGAACTCCAGACCGCGACAGTCGATCCCGAGCAGTGCTGAGTCACCGGGGACGTTGAAGCTGGTAGCAGATAGCGGGGAAAAATTATTTCCAGTTTTTATCCGTGTAGGATCGGCTAAGATTAGCTTTACAAATACATACATACATACATAACGTCACGCCTGTGTCCCTTATGGGGTAGGCAGAACACCAGATGTTACAAGACCATCTGATGTCACGTTTGACAAATTTGGAGGTATTATAAAGATGGAGAGAGACTATTGTAGTGACAGGGGGTCAGCCTATCGCCCACAAAAACGCCTTTAAAACCTCTGTCCCTTAACTGAATTTTACAGTATGCCCGGGAAGAGAAGCAGCCGGCACATTCTACGATTTTCTTTCGCTCCCAGTCAACTCTACAAATACTCTAAAAATTTACCCCATCGCCAAAGTGGCGATACTACAAATAACAATTGAACAACAAAATCAAAAACAACTTACAAAAACTCCGAAACAACACATTTATCGTGATTCCTGATGTTCAAGTTCCGGTCTATATACGTAGCGTTGAAGAAGGGTGTTTCGAAACGGAACTGCGGGATGTGGTACGAACTGGGGAGGTACCCGCGGACCTGGGTGTTGCAGTGGGAGTTGGCGGCGAAGTTGTCGCGCAGGCAGTGCAGGTCACGGAGATTGCAGGGTCTGGTAAGGGGTGAGGGACCTGCGGGAAGGAAATTAGGGTCTTCATATACCTTGTAATATTGTTCAATCAATCAGTCAATCTATACTCAAAAAAATGCGCTTTGAAAATACTTGTCAATAAATAAATATTATGTATCTGTACATACCCTTATGGGACTAGAACAACAGTGGCTATAAAAGCATCTGAAGTCAGGTTTGACAAATATAGAGGTATTGTAACGATGGAGAGAGACTGTTGCAGTGATAGAAAGTCAGCCTATAATTGACCACAAAAACGAAAGTAAAACCTGTATCCCTTAACTGACTTTTACAGTATGCTCGGGAAGAGAAGCAACTGGTAGCGGAGAACAAGGTAATACCAGTCACTTAGGCAAAATTATCATACTTACATCCAATAGTAATCAACATTTATTCACCAAAATAATTTGAAACACATTTTTTTTTCAATTGGCATTTTTCTTAACCTCATACATACATAACTTCACGCCTTTATCCCTTATGGGGTAGGCAGAACACCAGAGGTCATAAAATCATGTGATAAAATCACGTTTGACAAATTTGGAGTCATTAAGTATAATGGTGGAGAGAGACTATTGCAGTGACAGGGGGTCAGCCTATCGCCCACAAAAAATCTCCAATCAAACCTCTGGTGTTCTTTCAAATCAAATTTTCTTAACATCACTGGTTTAAATATTTTTGGTACTTTCGAACTGTCAGTTAAGTGCATTGTATTATTTCGGATAAAGAATCTTACGGGAGGCCTCTGTCCAGTGACCTCATTGTAACTTTCCATCAGCTGAAATTGATGCTACGCAGTTTCATTCACTGATAAATAAAATAGAAATATAACACTAGTAGACTGGGTACGGTAGTAACAGTTTTACTTTGAATGCTCTCAAAACGACTAATACAGCTAGAAGCAGCGGTTACATCATTTTAAATGAAAGGTTAACCATTTATCTTTAAAAATAATATAAAATTTCTAGCTCAGGTATTGCGGTTTGGCAGTAATTAGTCATTTTAAGGAGTATGTACTATTATAGACGACAGAAAATGGGCTTAGGAACTGACTCTTCGTAAAATATTGTCGGAATACGTGATCATCTCTGGAATGCTGATATTTGGCGACTGATTTTATCTGCTATTGACAGCTTGAAGGGTGAACCATTTAAATCCCGGTTTGATCAACATTCGGATAAACCTGTTACTTCGCGTCTGGACATTTTTCTGGTTATCAAAAGTCCGCCAAGACAAAAAAAAACCGCCACCTGTACAGTAGCCACCTAGTTTTGACTAAGAATTAAAGTCAGGCACTATCACAATCAAAATATTCCGAATAACTGTACCACCCACCCGCATAAAAGGCGGTTACGCACTACTTACATACGATAATTCTTGTAAGAAATGACGGATAACGGCTTAACCTCCCGTTTACACATGGTACGTTTTACTGGATACGATTTACCAGATACGTTTTTTTTCATCGAGTTGTATGGGTGACTTCACATATGGCACAGGATTCAGTATACGTATTTACGATACAAAAAAGAGATCCAGTAAAACGTATCATGTGTGAACGGGCTGTTAGTGCGTAAGCTACCATAAGAATAGTTCTACGTTTACGCCAGACTGTAGGTAGTTTCTTGGATTCGGAACTGATTGGAATCGAATGTAGGTAATGCGTAACTGTTCCATGAGTGTTAATACACCAATCGATCGAATGGAATGGATGGGACGGAATGGAATGGAAGAATGGAAGAGTTGACGTCGATCAATAGCTTTTAGGTACTACGCCAAAAAATCCGATTGCCGAAATATTATATTGAGAATATTTTAAGAAGAGACAGTTCCTACTTAAATCCGTGAAAATGTAATGAAAATAAAATATTTTCATTCACAAAAGGCACAGTAGGTAGGTATTTCGTGACGTCAAACGCTAGATGAGGACGGCGCGGGCGCAGGACGCGGGTAAAGAATCTTACGGGAGGCCTCTGTACAGTGACCTCATTGTAACTTTCCATCAGCTGAAATTGATGCAACGCAGTTTCATTCACTGATAAATAAAATAGAAATATAACACTAGTAGACTGGGTACGGTTGTAACAGTTTTACTTTAAATGCTATCAAAACGACTTTTACAGCTAGGTTTACAGGTTCGAAGTCTTGATTCATCAACAGCTAAGCATTTTCTTAAATTTTGAGCAGTCTTGTATATTGACATGTCATAGTGAAACATGTTGTTCCACTACGCTGACAAGTTTGGGTTGTCCAAATTCTTTAAATTAGTAAATAAGACAACAGATGCTAAAGCATCTAGCAATATTTCAAGTGCTTTATATAATAAAAATTGTTTAAACCTGGTACATCAAAATATACAAGGCATCTCAGAGAAAGTCTTTGAAATTGAATTGTTTTTGAATGCCGAACATATAGACATTCTTTGTATAACTGAACATTTTTTGTTAGACCACCAGTTAATTGTAAATTTTTCTCAGCACCAAGTTGCTAGTTCGTTCAATAGACAGACAGCAATACATGGGGGCTCTTTAATAATATTAAATAAATCTTTAAAATTTAGAGAACGTACTGACATAGTGAGCCTATCTATTGAACAAACTATTGAAATATCCTGTGTAGAATTGACAAACTGCATAATTGTTTGTATATATAGACCCCCTAAATCACACTATGATAGTTTTGAACTTGTTTTAGAACAAGTATTGGATAAATTATGTAATAAAACTAAGAAAATATTTGTTTGCGGGGACTTTAATGTTAATTTATTAGAAAATTCATCATTGAGTAAAAAACTAATAAATTTGTTTAAATGTAATAATCTTAGTAACCTGTTCCTAGAACCAACTAGAATAACAAGGACCAGTGCAACTTGCCTAGATAATGTGTTTTCTAATGTTACTCCGGTAAGTTCATCAGTTATAAATAAACTAAGTTCTGATCACAGCGGTCAGTTGGTTACTTTTAAATACTCAAAGAAAATACAGGTTAATAAGAATATAATGGTTGTTCCGGTCAATAAAAAGCGTTTGGAGAGATTTAGATGTAGTATTATTAAAAATATGCCCCATATAGCCCACTCCAACAATGTAAATTTACAATACAGTAATTTAAGTAGTATAATAAATAAACAACATGAGAGTGTATTTATTCCGAAAAAAGTCTCTCCAAACAATTGTAAATCCTTCAGTGATTGGGCTACCACAGGTATACATATAAGTAGAAAGCACCTATATGATCTCTATCATGAGAAATCATATAACAAAAGTGAAAGTTTTTGCAACTACGTTAGAATTTACTCAAAATTATTTAAAAGAGTATGTGCCGCAGCCAAATCTATATATCTAAGTAATAAGATAAAAACTAGTTCTAATAAGACTAAAACAACATGGAACATAATAAATAAGGAAACTGGAAAAGTTAAGGATCGCAATACTGAGTTTAAACTTGTAATTGACAATAAAACCATTAATGTAGATGAAAATGTTGCGACAGCATTCGAAAATTGTTTTGCTGACATTCCAGTTTCAACTACTAAATTGTTAAATTCTTCACCTGTGGTGGCTGAATCATTGCTGAAAAATCATGTAAGTGAGTGCAAGGAGTCTTTCAAGTTCCAACCCATAGACACCGGGGACATTTTTAAAACATTTAAGACAATTGATGTTAAAAAGACAACTGATTTGTGGGGCATATCTGTTGAAATCTTAAGTTCTATCATAGATGTAATAGCTCCTTGCCTTGTTGAAATATTTAACAACTGTATTATAAGTAGGGAGTTTCCTGATTTAATGAAGCATAGTAAGGTTATTCCTTTATTTAAATCGGGTAGCTCTACGGACCCTACTAATTTTAGACCAATTTCGATTTTACCAACATGTAGCAAAATTTATGAAAAAATTATTCTCAACCAGCTATTAGCTCACTTCACAAAAAACAATTTACTTCATAACAAACAATTTGGATTCACAAGGGGTCGTTCGACAACTGATGCTGGTGTTGAACTGTTTGAAGTAATAGCTGGTGCCTGGGAGGGGTCACAGGATGCTCTAGGTGTATTTTGTGACCTATCCAAGGCATTTGACTGTGTTCAGCATGACACTCTCATCAGGAAACTCCACCACTACGGCATCAAAGGCACTGACCTCAAACTTTTGAATTCTTACCTGAGTGATAGAATCCAGAAGGTTGAGGTTAACCGGAAAAGGTCAGCTGGGTCGGTTGTGAGAATAGGAGTGCCTCAAGGTTCAATTCTGGGCCCATTTTTATTTTTAGTCTATATAAATGATCTACCCTATATGGTAGGCAATAATCACGATATTGTATTGTTTGCTGATGACACATCATTAATTTTTAAAATGATAAGGCAGAAAACCAACTACGACGATGTAAACAATGCTCTCTCTAATGTAGTACAGTGGTTTAATGTAAATAATCTAGCTTTCAATGATAAAAAAACTAAATGTATAAAATTCTCCGCACCAAATGTAAAACAAGTTGAGTCTGATCTGCGGCTTAATGGGAACAGGTTGAATCTAGTAGATAACACTGTTTTTCTTGGAATTACCTTAGATTCTAAATTGCAATGGGGCGCCCATATCTCACAGCTAGCGAGTAGACTTAGTTCTGCAGCGTTCGCGGTAAAGAAAATTCGCTCATTGACTGATATTAATACGGCGAAGCTGGTTTATTTTAGTTATTTTCATAGTATAATGTCCTACGGCATCCTACTTTGGGGCAATGCCGCAGACATTGACACGATATTTACACTGCAGAAAAGGGCTATTCGTGGAATGTATAAACTTGGAAGTAGAGAATCTCTAAGAGAAAAGTTTAAAGAGATTGGTATCTTGACCTTTGCATCACAATATATATATGAAAACATTATGTATATTTATAAGAATAGTAGTAAATTTAAAACCATGAAAGATAAGCATGATAAAAATTATTCTGTAATGACAAGGAACGACCATAAATTAGCGTTTCCCAAATTAAGGCTGGCTAAAAGCACCAAATCATTTATGGGAATGTCAATACGTATTTATAATAAAATACCACAGTCAATTCAATCTCTAACGTTTAATAAATTTAAAAGAACTATCAAAGAAACATTATGCAAAAAAGGCTACTATAAACTCCAAGATTATTTAGATGACAAAAGAGCGTGGGATTGATGTCTCCACAGGTTATTTCCAAATATTAAACATTAATCACTATGTAAGCAGCTTGGCTGCGACATGATATTAGCAAGCACGAATAGCTGTCTTCTGTTTGTTTGTTCATGTCATAGCAGAGCTGTATTTCTGCCAAATTGTACCTATAATAAGCACTTTTTGCAAAAGAGTGCCGAGAGTTTTTTTTCCGCCGGCTTTTTTCCTCTCGGTCTACCTAGGGTTCTACTTTCATTTCGTTTTTTAAAGCCGAAGAAGCAGTAGTAGTAGACATCACCAAGACATTGGTGGATAATGGGCGATCATTATCTTTATAAGCTGAGAGACGCACACTTCTCGACGGAGGCCTTCCCCTGGATTCTTCATGTCGTCCGGACCCGCGCCGCCCTCATCCAGCATTTGACGTTCGTAAAGTGTATAAAATTACCTACTACGAATAAAAAAAGTTTTCATTTTCATTTTCATTTTCAAATGATCATAAATTACTGAATCCCTTCCAATCCGGCTTCCAATCTGGGCATAGTACGACCACTGCATTGCTTAATATACTAAAAATTACTGAAGATATTCGTATGGGCATGGGGCAGAAGAAGCTAACTGTTTTAACCTTGTTAGACTTCAGCAATGCCTTCAATACAGTAGACTTAGACATCCTTTTGCACATGCTGCTTTCTTTTAGCATATCTCCATCGACTATTGACTGGTTTTATTGTTACTTGCACGGGCGCCGGCAACATATATCCACTGAGTCTGAATTCTCTTATTGGTGTGATGTTAAAGCTGGCGTACCGCAAGGTGGCATGTTGTCTCCTCTCCTGTTTGCTCTATTCATCAATACGATCACTCTCAATATATCTTCTTCCTACCATTTGAATGCAGACGATCTTCAAATTTATACACAAAACAAATCATCGTAATATAGTCTTTAATATACGACGATTAAGTGAACACATTTTAAAATATAGGATTTATATTACAAATCAAGCTATATCAAAAACAATTTTTCCAAAAATATTTAATTTTGATTAAAAAAACATAATATTATGTTAGCACACGTACCGCGGGAAAAGTGATGCAACACAGCATATCCTGTCGGGACTTCTTGTCCGCGCGCTCCTCACCCTGCACCCCTGCACCCTGAGTTGTTACTACCGTACCCTGTTACAACCATACCCAGTCTAGCCTAACCACACAAAGTGACAAATCAATTGTTACTTACCAGCCGAACTAAGGCACACAAAGACCGCTATCACCACAAAGTGACCCAACATTTTGGCAATAATTTGAGACACTTCTGATGCTCAGATACCTTGACAAACAACTGCATAGAATATCCAGTGAACAATCGAGTCTTACCATGGCCAAAAGACAAATTACCGAAATGATCATTATTTGATCAGCTGAACAAACTAACTTATTGACGCGCTTTAGCTCAAATGTTTTACGAAGATTGCTAAATCGATTAAGTTTGTGTTATTGAAGTTTATTTATTTATGGACAGTGAAATTTTTATAGATTTTCTTTGTACCTATTATTAATCTGACTTGACGTCACCGTGGCGCAGTGGCCTACTCGCTAGCACGCCAATCGTGAAGTCGCATATACGATTCCCACAAAGAACAAGAAAAAAAAATCGGATCCTTTATCTATTATGTACTTTATATTATAGGTTCCCCCTAGTTTGCTACATGGTATCTCATAACACAAGCTATGCTTACTGTGAGGCCAATGTAGTTGGTGTGATTGTCTGGGGATTTTTTTTAAATCTCAAAATAAATAATTCAAATCCAATCTTTCAAAAATACACAAAAATGGAAACAGTTTACAGCCAGGGCATCTCATCTTCTTGCATCAGTTAAAGTCTTGTCAGTTTCTTTTCACTTTATATAGCATTAATGGGACATATGATACATATGATGAATGTCGGTCGCTAGTCAGGCGTACCCTACCCAAGTGGGGGTCACGCGCATTAGTTAAATTTTGGATTTGGCGAATAAGGGCGGTATAGCTACTGGTTCGCGGTTGGTGCGTGGTATCACCAAGTGGTATTGCGGGAGATATGACGTTTCCTGCTTGAGTGCCAATGCTGTTACACGGCTGTGGGTCACGGTTTCATACAAAAGTTCTCCGACCGTGTCCCCGCGCGGTGCGTACTGTATGGAACCGCGCCCGCGTTGCAGAGGTCGGAGACTGGTCCATTCGTCCGTCGATTGATTGGTGTGATAACACTCTAAGAGCCAACGCGGGTATCCACGTGGGTGTTCATGCAAAACTGCTACGTCCGTGCCGTACGCGCGTACGACACGTACCTACGGCACGCGCTACACGCGCGAGACGTGGCTAGCTCTCGCGCGTAGTACACGCGCGTACATCGTTTCTCGATTTTAATCCAAACCGTCAGGGCTAGCATGCAACCATCGATAAATAGTCGAATCGACAAGATAAATATTATTTTGTTATTTTATCATATTATATAACCTAATTTGCGCACCATTATAGATAGAATTACGCGATTTGATACCATGATTAGGACCACAGAACCAAATATGTCACAATCTTAATAAATTACGTACACTGAATACCATATTCTAAGAAAATATCGATAAAAGGCCCGATTTACCGTTGTCGACGGTAGCACGTAGCTCCAAGTAAGAGGTTAAGTTTTTCATTGACACGACTGTACTAGCGACATTGCGTCTCGCGTGCCGCGTCCAGGCCGTACGCGCGTACTATCGACATGGACGTACGTGACGCAGCGTTGCCCCAAAAGAGTGTTACCACACGTTATTTTATAGGAGCTTAGCTTTCGTAGCAACCATAGCTTCACTATTTTATATCAAATACCAAAAACTTAGTAGGTACCGTAACATACAGCTTGTGCGCGCCTTAAATTGATAAATAAAGTCGGCTATTGTGCGAACAAACAGTATGTCATTGTTTTATTTGAAATTTGAATATTATCTTTCTGACAGAGACGCTTTAATTTTGTTAGAATATTCTTGTCCCTTCCTTCAGAAAGGGAAGTTCATTGTTTTGTTCGAAGAAAATAATCTTCGGAAAATAACGCGAAACGTTATAAGCCTCCCATGTATATTTAATAAAAGTGAATTGATGTAAAAGTGCTTTCTTATAATCACAATAAATTATATAATTATAAAGATCCCACACGTTTCAGTACCTAGGTTTAATTATTTTTATAAACACATAGGTTTAATTTTTTTTATTAAAGACTAACCCCGCGTTTAACCTCAATCTCACCTGATGGTAAGTGAAGATGAGGTCGAAGATGACAGAACACGGGTAAGGAAGGTAGGTACTGGCTCTTTATAAAATATTGCCGGAACACATTGATGGTGCAGCGGTAATATTTGGCGGCAGATTTTATATGCAGGCTGGTCGCTAGCCAGTCGGACCCTGACGGGATCCTACCACCAAGCGGGGGTCACTCGGATTAGTCGTCTTTACCGACACGCTTGTCCCGGAGCAGTGAGGATATTTTAAGCCACTATTCTAAGTCACCGATTAAAAGGATCCGATTTTGTTTTATATTGCAAGTAAATAACCAAGATGTACTTATATAAAATAGATTGTAAAGAAATATTTGATGTAAAACAACAAGAAAGAGTTTATTAATGAAATTATTTACCCACAAGTTATATTTATGTTGTACAGTAATTGGCTTAAGTAAACGATGACACATTAGCAATGGAATGTTCGTAAAATCTAGAATACAACGTAATTAGTTTCAATATTGTTTACCTACAAAATGCCGAAAGATGACTCAAAATAATGTTAATGAATGGTAACGTTTTTTCGAAAGGATCTTTATTTTTTCGAGAGAGACTATTGCAGTGATATGCCCCTTTAGTTACCTACTGACTTTTACAGTATGCCCGGGATGAGAAGCAGCTGGTACATTATATGATTTTCTTTCACTTCCAGTCCAGCATGGAAGTATAATATATAAATACGGATATAGATAAACACACCGACCCAGAACACTATTGTATATTTGTACTGTGCTATTGATTCTTGCTCCGGAGGTGCTATTCGGTCTTCACTTGCCATCAGGTGAGTTTTCCCTTCGAAGGTTCCCAGGCCAGAGGCGTATTATTTATATACCTATTTTTTCACATAAACTAGGGCTGCCATGTTTGTGTTCCATGTGGTAAGTGATCATGACGAGTCAGGGGAAACCCTGCGTTTTGCGTGTCTACGGGCGCGATCATACACTGCCACGTCACCTGGCCAAGCGCGTACGTCACGGACTTACGGCACGCGCCACGTGTAGGTATAGGTACTACACGCCCGTACATCGTTTTTCAATTTGAATCGAAGTTTAGCCAAATAGTAAGAGGTTAAGTATTCCATTGACAACTGTACAGGCTCACTAATGAAATTTTTCTAACGAAACTGCGTCACGCGTGACGCGCGCGCCTACGACACGGACGTCCATCCACAAGAAATCTATTCACTCGACGCAACTCGAGCTTTACACAGAGCAGCTGAGGTGAGTGTCAACCTTAATCAAATTTATAACATTTCCTGTACCTCATCATCACGACTCTTTGTAATGAGCCCACTGCAGGGCATGAGTCTCTCCCCTGGGTGACGAGGAGGTATAGGCCATAATCCACCAAGCTGGCCCAGTGGATGTCAGAATTTCAGGGCGCCAAAATGGCTTCTGACAAACCCTAACGACTACTGCATACAAGTATACAGCACCCGGGACCGACTGCTTAAAGTGCCCTCCGAAGCATGGAAGTCGTCGTGAGAAATGAATGGTCGGCGGTCACCCATCCAAGTACCGGCCGCGCCGAACGTTGCTTAACCTGTGATATCGTACGATACACATAGTAACCACGGCGCCACGACGAATTCAACCGAGAACCTACAAAGTTGATAATTATTGCTGTAACGTGTACGCAATTTTATACAGGGTGACTGTTGACAAATTTTAGATATTGAAGGAGAGCACTTTTTACTCGATTCTGATCATAATTATGTAATAAAAGTAAGTACCTAATTTTTCACCAATTCCCTTTAAATAAATAAAGAGACTTTACTACACTGTTCCCGACGCGCCGCCTCAGTCAACACACACACAGTAGTATTCCCGCCACGCGCACACCACCACCCGCTAAGTACCTACCTATCTATTGTATTACGCTTATGTAACCATGCATTGCGTAATGAATTCTTTAACTATCGGTTAAGTTTACTCAGTAAATAATTAATATTTATTTTTTAATTTAATGTTTCTCTTCATGTATGATCTAAAACTATCATGTGCTTGAATTTCAAAAGTGACTCACCAGTAACCCTGTGAGCCACTTTCTTAGTTGAGTTGTTCAATTTACACGGAGAAGGATGGAGAGTTTTAAAGCAACGCATCGGGCGTTGCGGTTGCGGAAAACAGCAACTTACGTATTTAACAGTTGTTAGTTGCAGCAATTAGAATCTAACTTAGGCATCAAATGCAGCAACTAAAAACTTGGGTACGTTTCCCATTGAAGTAAATAATAATAATAAATTCATTTATTTCAGGCAATATTTACAATGAGATCTTAACAATTGAAAACAGAGGCCCATAGAATAAATACCTTACAGACTAACATATACAGGGTGTCCCAGAAAATAGTGTCAAGCGAAAGTCCAGAGGTAGAGCACTTCCTGGGGTACCCGAATCACCCCCATGTATGTTCCGCGATTATTCATAGTTTTCGAGTTATTAATTTTTTCTTGAATTTTTGAAAATTTTCGATCTCATAACCTTAAAAAATTATTTAAAAAAAAGTCAAAGACTTTTCACTTTTTTTTTCATTGCTACTGAATTATCTTAAAATGTTTTTTTATGCATAAAATAATCAACTTCGTAACTTGAATGAAAGTTACAAAATTGTTGATGTAAAGTCAAAAATAAACAGTTGATAGATAATGACTTAAATGTTCAACTTTAAATTAAAAATGTAAACAGGTGACCTCATGGTTCCTAAGTAGGTCTGAAAACTTTTACAGCCTCTCTGCTTTCATAATCAATTAAAAAAGAAGTACTTAACGGGCTACTTTGGCTAAAATCGACTCTCGAAGACAGGGAGGTTAAAAATTCTTGAAATTCGCCATATGATTATATTTTTTTTTTTGGAAACTTTATCATTTCATTAATTTGTTAATAAACAAAAATTAACTGCAGAAAAGCTAAGAATAAAACAAAAAATTTTATTACAAGAAGTTTTCAAAATGTCGACCTTCGTGCTCGATACAAATTTTACATCGTCTTAAAAAGTTTTCTGTTAACTTAATAAAAGCAAGTCTGTTATTTTTTATTGTTTATTCTGCCTGTCTCAATTTTGTTCTTAATTCGGCAACATTGCTAATGTTCTTGGTGTAAACCAATTCTTTATAGTATCCCCAGATGAAAAAATCTATCGGGTTCAAGTCGGGAGACCGTGGCGGACATGCAATGGGCCCTCCACGGCCGATCCACCTATTTGGAAATCTTTCAGTTAAGTGTTGTCTTACATTTCTAGCATAGTGACATGGAGCACCGTCATTTTGAAACATCATATTCCTTCGAGTTAAAAGGTCTACATCTTCTAACAATCCGTTCAGATCAAATTGTAGAAATCGCAAGTAGGCATCGCTGTTCAGTCGGTCAGGTAGTTCGAATGGGCCTATCAGCTGCCCGTTTAGAATACCCGACCATAAATTTACTGAATTGTTCTTGGAAATTGGATGCTCTTGTGAGGTGTGGATTTTCTATACTCCATTAATGATAATTATGCATGTTAAACACTCCGCATCGTTTGAAATGAGATTCATTGGTCCATAGAATATTATTAAAAAAGTTTTCATTTTGAGCTTGCCTTCGTAACATTTCCTGGCAAAACACCACTCTTTTAGGGTACTCTGCGGGCTTGAGCTGCTGAACTTTTTGACTATGATATGGGTGAAAACTCTCTTGCTGGAGTATTCGATGTGCCCGTGACTTAGGAATTCCGATTTGACGTTCTATTGTTCTAACACTCACTGATGTCTCTCTTGCTACTTCTTCGAGCACTAAGTCGACGGTATCTGGGTCCTGCATTTGAGATGGACATCCTGATCTTCTACCAGGTAAGTGTCCTTCCATGTTAGAGCTATGCACTCTTAGAATCATACGATGATCAGGCCAAGTTTCAGGCTGAGGTCCACCTCCACTTTGTACTTGCTGCCTATACAATCTGGCTGCTTCAGAAGCATTTCCTCTTGCATATCCATAAAAGTAATGCAAAATGAAGGTCTTGAAAAGTCCGTTGAGAAAGCCAAATTCGTTAAAGTCCCATATTTACACAAACCAAATCGTAATTGCACTCAAAGTCCGAAAAGAAAGCAAAGTTCATCAAATAAATGAATCACTGAGCGTATCGTAAGGCACAAACAAAGGCAGACAAACGACTGACTAACATGAACAGGACACAATAGACCAGTCCTAAGACAGCACCCCCGCCTCACCTCCGCTTTAACCCCTTATCACTATTGAATTCCGAGAATAGCAGCATTATTTGAGTATCGTCTCTGCGTTGCGCCCAACTTTACAACCGATGTGAATCGCTAGGAAAAGACTTAAGCATAACTTCCGCGTAGTTCATTTTTGCTAGTAAGCAAAATAATGATCCTTAGAAATGAAAAAAAGGCTAGAAAAAAATAAAGTGATGTGATAATTATTATTAGCTGATTTCAAGAATTTTGCACCTCGATGTCTTTTAGAGTCGATTTTAGCCAAAGTAGCCCGTTAAGTACTTCTGTTTTTAATTGAGTATGAAGGCAGAAAGTCTGGAAAAGTTTTCAGACCTACTTAAAAACATGAAGTCACTTGTTTTCATTTTTAATTTAAAGTTGAACATTTACGTCATTATCTACCAACTGACAATTTTTGACTTTACATCAACAATTTTGTAACTTTTATTCAAGTTACGAAGCTGATTATTTTATGCATAGAAAAAAAAGAAAAAAATAATAACTTGAAAACTATGAATAATCGCGGAACATACATAGGGGTGATTCGGGTACCCCAGGAGGTGCTCTACCTCTGGACTTTCGCTTGACACTACTTTCTGGGACACCCTGTATATAAGATAAACAGATACATACCTTAAACCCCTTTATTTGATTAAGCCTATTGATAGGGTAACCCTATCAAAATCTTACCATATGGAAGTGTAACCCTATTGATATGGTAAGCCTATCGACGTGGTAACACTTTGAATAAAGTTAACTACTTTCGGATGCGCTTACCCTGTGATAGGGTTAGCCTATTTCTATCTCTTTTCCGCGCATGCTGTTGAATTCGGAAGTATAATTCGAAGTGCGAGATTGAATAGATGGTGATATTTTTGATAATATGATATTCTTAGAGATTAAATTTGCCTGCAGGTTTTAAAACCCTATTGAATCGGTAACCTTCAATAGGGTTTTCGATAGGCTTACTGCTTACATGAAGCTAACTCTATTGATATGGTAAGCCTTAAATTAGGGTAAGTCTTCGATACGGTTACCAAATTGATAGGGTTTTATAAAACAAGTCTATGAAACACCCAATCAAAAACCTCTTTAAGGGTAAGCGGTTCCGGTCCCTGCTTAAAACTACATTTGAGACTGTCGTAAAGTCGGCGACGTGTGACGCGAGTCATAAGACAGTCGTCCTCGAATTTTCGGAAGATGACTGTCTGACCCGGGTTGTCTGGAAGAAATCGCTTGATAGCGATAAGACCGCCAATTGTTATACAATAGGATACATATAATTCTTCTTGTTTGTAATCCATTTTGTAATTTGTATGCAATAAAGAGTAAATAAATAAATAAATAAGACGACTCCCTGCGGCCAGAAATCCTCCTTCATGAAGGTTGGCAGATGTTGGGTCGGCACTCTCACCACAAAAGAGCTGAAACTCACTTTATGGCGAGGTTCCAAACCCTCAGAGATTGAGCGTTTTGAAGATTAAAGCACACGGGCGTAGAAAAGAACTGGCTGTTCATAAAATATTGCCGAAACACATCTTCACCGGAGCAGTAATATGTGGCGGCAGATTCTATAATATGAAGGGTGGTCGCTAGCCAGTCGGACCCTGACGTGATCAGTCGCCTTTTGCGACACGCTATTCTTAGCCGACCCTACACGAAGCCAGCCTCTCCACATCAATCCCAACAACATTTGTTACACAACTTTTTAAAATTAATAGTTTTTAAAATTTTAGTTTTCCCATAACAATTTTTTTTATAGCCTCTGTTTAGAGGCGTAACTCTATTTACTCTGAGCGTAGGTATGCCACGCGCCTTGCGCAGTAAAATATCACTTCAAAATAATAATAGGTACTTCTTACAAAATGTAGAATAAGGAGCAAAAAATTTTTTGTTTTTATTTTTTGTGTTATTTATCAAGATTTGTTAAAAGTCGTAGAACAAATGTTGTTGGGATTGTTGTGGAGAGGCTGCCTGCCAGAATTGATGCGTTAATTATAATTAACCCTGTAAATGCGACTTATTAGTTCCTACAATAGTTGCTCAGTGGCTAAAGCACCTAAAAGTACCAGGAGTTTTCCAATTACCAATAGAAATAAAACAACTTTCAATATAAATTCCAACATGATGTATTGCATTATTGTACATATTTATTTCGTGTAAATATATCTCGACATTTGTACATACAATTGTTTATAAATCTAATTCGCTATTAAAATACGACGGACACAAAACTGAGTGTTAATACAATTTGTAGATAATAACATAATAATTTGGATAAAATAAACATAGTAACATAAATACACAAGGACACACTCAGGTTTGAAATCCGTCCTATCACACACAATTACACATACACATTTCTAAACACACACACATTACATACATGCCTACGTATTTCTTACTGACTAAACCCCACTTATTATAACTTCATGTCACTTACAGTTAAAATATCTATTTGACATTAAAAAATCTTGATTGTGAGAAAATAGCTGAAATTTCTCTCTCATTTAACATAGTACAGTTTACGCACTAAAAGTTTTTCTACTTAAAATTGCCAATGCGCAACAGTAGTATATTGTTGCAAAGATATTTTCCGGTATTTATACCATATCTGCTTAGTTTTTGCCTCCATAAGGATTGAATGAATAATGATTTTATTCAAGAGTGGAATTATTCAAATGAAAAGTTTAATAAAGGTAAACTCAAAACTACATTTTAGAGGCTCATAGCTAAAATAGCGATATGGCAATAAAAAATCCCATTCTTTGCAGATCTGAAGTTATAATAAACAGGTTACATTTACACTAAATACAAATTCAGTGCTTGTTCCAAAGCGTTTTCGAAATATTGTGTGATCACAGAACTTGGAGTTAATGATATGAAACTGTATTTTTGTGTTACAAATCATGCGGAGACTGTACGAGTATAATAACTTTTAATTTCGGAGCTTTTAATTTGATACATACTAATGACATGTGTTAATAGTTAGACAGCTGTCAAGTGGCGCAGTTTTTTTCCGCCTGCTTCAATTTAGCAGACTGGCAACTATTACTGGCTTGTGTTTTAGTCTCCAGCCAAATTTAAATGTTAGTTTCTTTGATACGATATAAACGTACCTGCATATTTATTTTAGCGTCGCTCAGTACAAAAAAGTAGAAATATGGAACCACAAACTTTTTAAAAAATAGTCGCTGTTGATGAACACAGCTACTACGACGCGGCATTTCATTGTACTACCACGTAGTACTACAACATGTTTTGTAGTAGCGCGTAGTCGTCTTTATTTTAATGGTAATTTATTAACGGATATATTAATTTCCTTGTAAAAAAATTTGGCCGGTGACTACAAATCAACCATGTATAAGCCACTGTTAGATATTAGACGTCGTAGAGTCTAAAAAGTATTGAATTTGGAATACAAAATGGACGCGAAACATGGTCAGGTACTGGTAAAAGTAGCTTAGAATTAGAAATTTGGCTAAAATTTGTATCGACTTAGCAGTGCTAGTAGCAATGCCTAAAAGAGAAAGAGTTTAAGCCAACATATATCCATAAAAAACAAAATAATCTTCAAACCAGATTTTCATAACTAACCGCACGTATTTATGGCAGAATTGACGGATAATTTTGACGTGTTTGTCAATAAATTACGGGATATCATATAATCAAGTATGATTAGCATCTATAATTTGTTACAGCTGTTTATCTTTACATTTTGGATAAGCTTTTGACTTTATAATTGAATGATATAAACCATGACACAAATGTGTAAGCGAATGCCTAAACAGCAATCATTTTGGCAACTATTTGTTACTTATTGTTTTCAAATAGCTAATAGAGGCATGACGCTAAGATATAAAAGACGTTCTAATCCATTTAACAATGACACCATCCAGTACATTCTAATCTAAACCCTACCTTTAACACGGCATCAATTTTTTTTAAATATCATACATTTTATTGTTTCTTAAGCAGGTTTTATTCAGATATTTATTCAGATATGTCATATCTGAATATGTTTTATTCAGATATGACTAGTTTCAGGCTTTTATGGAATCCTTCATGTCGGATCTTTCCGACAATAACGCGTGAGTAAAAACCGCTAAACTAACAATAGCAATGACCTTTGTAACATTTAAAATTTAATCATACATTTGGTTACACGATAAAAACGCTCATTATAAAAAACCACCTAGGAATGTGCTACATTCAAGTCTTTTACATTTGTTTTAAAGCTTCAAAGATTAAATCAAATACTACAGAACTCGTTTTGAAAACGTCAAATAAATCGAAATGACAGAACATTGACAGTTCAAAACAGTTGGCGGCAAATAACTAGGAGAGAACCATAGACAAAGGGCTTTCGGATTAAAGACAAGTAAATAATAATAATAAATTAGAAAAACTGACACAGCTACTATATAGGTATTTGGCAGTAATATCACGTCGCTTAGTATCGACGGCTGGTTGCTATTATAACCAAAGAATTGAGTAAGCATATACAGGGTTTCAGAAGTAAGAAACTCCTTGCAGGGGTTTGAAGCAGTGCCTATTTGTAATTTAGTCATGTGATGCTATGTACGAAAACAGATTAGGTCTGAGATAATCGACATTAAAAACATTTATATTATAGTAATTTCTGAGGTAATCTAGGTAAAAAAAGAACACGATTTTTAGGTTTAAATGTAGTCTTATCACCAAAAACTTGACAGTTTAGTTTTTCATAATTTCCTGGTATTTTTTACCGGAAAATCAAATATTTTTAGCGTTTTTTTTATGATATAAGTCTTAATTATACCAGAAATAACTAGGTTTACTTCTAGCAAATAAGGTCTATTTTAAAGCCCTGCCAGGAATGTAGGTTTTTTCTTGACAATCAGTCAAAAAGCTTGTGTCGTATAGACTACACAGCGGAAATATTGAGTATCCTATTACGTAAACCTTGTCAAAAAATTCAATGCAGTAAACTGACAGTTCGAAATATCAAAAAGAAAAATAATGATACCAGTTAAAATCTTCGTAGTGTAAGTTACTGAATGAGAATGATTGATATTGAATGGTACTTTTACATACGTGAATATGAGGCGTGAACTTTATCTTTACGGGAACTTAATGAAAATCATGAATTACCAAACATAACATAAAATGGTTCCAGTGAAAGTAAATTAACTTTTTTTGCTAATTTTTAAAGTGAACAAAAAAGTAAGTGACGTAAAGCATTCTCACTCTAGAAATGAGAAAAGAAAAGTATAAAATATTTTGTGAGTCAATTTCTTTTTCCAATATGACGATATTATTTATTTATTCTTCATTGTACACATGTGAATTACACATGTGTACAATAGACGGCCTTATCATCTACAGACAATCTCTTCCAGACAACCCTGGGTTGTGTTAAAGGATAATTTAAAGTGACATAATTTAAAAGATACATTTTAGAACTTCAAAACTAAAGAACTACATACATATAAATATACATGCACACAAATATATACATACATACACATAAAAATACATACGTATACACATATGTGTACATGCCATAAGTATACTAAATAGTATACTATGATATAATAATAATATAATGGAATACTTTAAATTAAAAAATATTGGTTCACTTAAACCGCACCAACATATTTTTTCTTCCCTATAGTGGGCACTCTGGAACTGTAATTTTACTGCATTGAATTATTTGCCAACGCGTATACATACACTAACTACTGCGCTATTTGATACGTGATCCTAAAGGTTTGCTAAGTAATTCGCCTGTATACTGTAAACAGATATTCTATTCACCGACATTTTCAGTCTTGTGTTAGTGCATAAGTTTAACAGAATTTGCTTATCATACAAATTAAAAACAAATATTTAATCTCTCTCAAATTCTGCGATATAGCTATTACTTACTTAACTATTAAATGAAACGATGTTGCCCTCGAAAATAACCGGATCCGAGTACTTAAAGCTACTTTTTAGATGATTTTCAGCGATAATGCAAAACTATTTTAAACCTATTATTTGATAAACTATTAATATTCATTTTATTTTACATAGACATCAATTATTGTGCTCTTTCTACATCTATGACGTTACATTTCTTATTATCTTAATTTAATTTATTAACATTTAAATTATAGGAATACAGAAACTTGTACAGTCGAGTCCAGAGTTTTAAAAGTAAAATAAACTTTTATAGGAACTTATAAAACGGCCATTATAAACAGAAGATCATATTAAACATACATAACAATTTATTTTCTTTAAATGCAATAGTTTTGAGAAGAAATAAAGAATTTAAACAACATCATAAAAATCTTTTTTTTTGCCAGACTGACAACCTCAATATCACCTGATGGGCAGTAAAAATGAGGTTAAAAATTACAGCAAAAGGAAAAGAAAAGGGAAGAGCTTGTAATTCTAATTAACTTTAAATAATTAATATAATAAATAGTAAATAATAATAATTTGGAGTTTCATCTTATTTTCCAATTACTTACTGATTTCGTCAAAAAGATTCTGCATAATTCACTAATTAGGAAAAGTAAGAAAAAGCACACTTCAATATTTGACAGGTGACATTGACGTAAAGAAAAAAATAAAATCTATAAATACTCTGATAAATAGGTATTTCGACGGAAATATGGACATTATATTGCTTTTAAGATAACCTTTTTCATGCTTTTACATAAAAAAATAATATAATTTAAATAAAAAAAAAGTTTATATAATTTACAAAAAATATATAAACATGTTTTTTTTATATAATACTTACTATATTATGTACAAAAATAATACTGGCCAATATATCAATTTGAAAACCAAATACTTCAAGGAAATTTCTAAAAATAACTTTTGTGTTTATACAATAAATTCAAGTTGCTTTTAAAATAAACTTATTAAGTAACTTCTTAGCCTATCAATATGAATGTAGCACCTAAATATAGACTCTATTTTACCTGGCATAGGAATCGCTTTAAAATATTAGCAATATTTATAACAGTGCACCTTACTTGTTTATCAGTTTAAAGCCTATTTCACCATCCACTGATACCGGATAGTCTATCTAGAAAATATCTAGTACTATATTTCACTTGCCAGGCATTCTATAAAAGTCAGTTAAGGGACATACGTTTTCTTGGCGTTTTTGCGCTGACCACCCGACACTTCAAGTCTCTCTACATCCTCCAAAGTCAAACGCTTTTTAAAACAGTTTCCCATACTTTAATCAGTGGGTAGTGAAATAGATTTGTTATTCGTATTGTAAGATATCGATTGTACTTGCTTTATATACTCATAAGGTGAAAAAACTTAGCGAGTTTCAACACTCAATCTGTATCTTCCATTTTTGATTGAAAACACTACCATTACAGCTAAAATCTAGAAAGCTATATTTAAAATCAATCGTATACAGGATTTTTTTTAGTCACCAGCCGTATTTAAATGTTATAATCTTTGATACGATATAAACGTACCTGCATATTTATTTTAGTATAGCTCAGTACAAAATAAATAAGATATGGCACCACAAACTTTTTTACAAAAGAGAATCGTCACTCCCAATACTAAAAATACTAAAATTTGTATAGTGTTTGTTTTTAGTTTATTAGATATATTTAATTATAGGTAATCACAGAAAAATCATACATTATTATATCTCATGTTATATAATAAGTTATTTCACAGTGAAATTATTAAAATATGGTATCACCAACAACTTCAACAAAGAAGATTGAACTTGTTTAAAAAAGAAGACTTGACAGGTGACTGACAGATAGATGGTCGCCATGTTGCTGATATATGATATTATCATTCGCGTTTCCTCTGTGTTCGTGAATGCGCTATTTTCGGTTTTCATAATACTCTTCGGAGTCTTATGCAATTTAGGTGTAGCTCAATGACAAGATCAGCTTTCCGATACAATCAGTATTCTATTTGCCCAAAAGAATATAGGTCATTAAGTTTTTCATATTTTTCACAAACCAAAGAGAATCAATCAACATCGATGTCAAAGACAGACAGACAGGCGTTTATTTTAATGACAGTGACGGACGGACGGCTGCCATATTGCTTTATTGCCAGATTCAAGTATATTTTTAGCAAAGTTACATAAAAATCAAGAAAAATATAAGCGACGCTAAAAATTTAATACCAGAAATAGATATGCATTTTTCCATAGTTGATTTTAAAAATAGTTTCATGTTTATACATTCAATGAGTGAATGTATAAACATGTGAAATGTGAGTGAAAATACAAATCTTTTTTTTGCAAAAATCGTTTCTATAAATAATAAGTAAGTATCAAATGTAAAAAAATGGCCGGTGACTAAAAACAACGCTATATTGAAATTTAAGATTGAATATTGAAATTCACTGAATATCTAAGATTATGTTGGCCCTTATTATCTGTAGGACACTTTACAAGTTAATATCAACAGAATTTGTTAGTAAACATCATCAACATTATCACAACCCTATTTTAGGGCCAAAGATGGCCCAGAGCTGGTTGGTGGATATCGAAATTTCCGTATCACTGTATTCACACCGCATTATTTAGCCCGATTAAAGTTTATTATAGAACTTGTGTTATTGATAGATAAATGCACTGGTGTATCATCTATTCTAATATATAAAGCTGAAGAGTTTGTTTTTTTGTTTGTTTGTTTGAACGCGCTAATCTCAGAAACTACAAGTGGGATTTGAAAAATTCTTTTTGCATTTGATAGCCCAACTCTTGAGGAAGGTTATAAGCTATGTTTTATCCCGAAATTCCCACGGGATCAAAAATTACGCGGGTAAAACCGCGCGCGGTGGCTAGTTTATGATATGCTTTTAAGACTGATTTTAAATAAACTGTTTGGGTTTTGACCAAAAATAAAATAGGTATGTGATGACTGCATGCACATGGTATCTCGTAGGTAATTGTATTTAAGTGATAAGGCTGCCATTTGTGCTGTCTTTTAAAGATGTTGTTATAAATTTATTATTTGTAAGTGAACAGTCAAGTGTTAATAAATATGTATTTATTTATCAAAAACTTCAGTTAGTACACAACTTCCATGCTGGACTGGGAGTGAAAGAACATAGAATGTACCAGTTGCTTCTCTTCCCGGGCAAAATGTAAAAGTCAGTTAAGGGACAGGCTGACTCCCTATCACTGCAATAGTCTCTCTCCATTATTATGTCAAACTCGTCAAAATCGTGACATCAGATGGTTTTAAAGCTTCTGTTCTTCTGCCTACCCCGTTAGGGATACAGGCGTGAAGAAATGTATGTATTTATGTTAGTTAGTACTTATATTTGTCGCCAAGTACATATAACACAAGCTATATACTTATTTTACAGTTAGATGGCGCAGTATGAATATTAGCCCAACAATTGATTTATTATTTACGTGTCTCTTACAAGTTCTGTTGATACTAACTTCAATATTTATAATCAACTATTTGCATTACCTTATATACACATTCGTTATATATTTACTTGTGGTTACAAATGGCTTAAAGTATTAAAGTTTAGACTCATAAGTATGTATTGCTATAAAGTTTGGTCCTATTATAAGACAGAAATTAACTCTCAAAAATAAAAATAAATCTATTTCTTTATACAAAATCTTTTTTTAGTAATTTACACGTAAGAAAGTTTTAAATGCTATGGCAATATTGAAAATAGTTAAAACAAATTATTTAAGCCACCGGGATATCGTCAAATATTGTTTGTTTGGAAAGGAAACTATTAAATTAGTTTCTGTTCAAAGCGGCAGAGGGCTCTGTTAATTTGTTACAAATAACAAAAATATACAATATATAGACCATGAACTTTTGAAAATTTAATAAACAAAGAATAGGCAAGAGATTTGCATAGAAAAGGTGTGTACTGAACTGCCACGAAATGTAAATATACTGTTATATTTTCAAAATAGGTTTGTCAATTTTTACATGTATTTAGCGCCCTCTACTGGCCAAAGTATTCAGTTTTCTTCCCCATTTAGGCTTAATTTAGTAGAGAGACCTACAATCACAGAGTATAAAAACGAATTGAGTTTAGTGACCCCGTGACATGACATAAGGATAATATATAATAAAAATATTGACCTTAAGATAATTAAGCTCAAACGGTGTCTTATTAAAATATATTTAAAAATAAATGCAAATTATAAAATTGTACTTACATCTTATGAGAAAATATAGAGAGGAATTGCTTTTAGAGATATTCGGCAGGATTAAGAAATCCCGCGACTTTTATAGAAATATTTTAAGATATAGGTTGACTTAGAACAGTCCTGCCACCCTGGAGAAGCGTGTCGTAAGAGGCGACTAATCCGACTGCAATAAACTTGAGATTTTATAACATACATACATACATAACGTCACGCCTGTATCCCTTATGGGGTAGGCAGAACACCAGAGGTTACAAGACCATCTGATGTCATGTTTGACTAATTTGGAGGTATTATAAAGATGGAGACTGATATTGTAGTGACAGGGGGTCAGGCTATCGCCCACAAAAACAACTTTAAAACCTGTGCCCCTTAATTGACTTTTACAGTATACGGGAAGAGATGCAGCTGGTACATTCTATGTTTTACTTTCTCTCGCAGTCCAGCATGGAAGACTAGTATTATATAAAGAAACAAAAATACCTTTTTTCTTGTAATGAAAAAAAAACATGCTGCGACAATGTATTTTCAGAAGCCTTTTACATATAACTCTCTATTATAACTGTCTCGCTCTACTTTATATACTACACTTAATTCGTTTTCAAAAGCTGACATTTTATATTCTAACGTGTATTATGAGAATATCATATAATAACAGCAACAATGTTATACTACAATTCAATGATTTTCCGGATTTTTACCACGATTTCTGAATTTCATTCGCAGTCCGCTACCATGGTGCTTATAACAGCATCGAAATATTGCCGCGAAATTAAATTCAGAAATCGTGGTAAGAACCCGCAAAGTCATTGAGGGCCTTTTTTAGCGCGGTGCTCACTTCCATAATTCCCACCCAACGAATTTCGCCGACGTAAGCAAGCGAAATTACGTAAAACTGGTTTATTTTCAAAAATTATTACTATTTAAAAGTTTTGTTTTACTCATCGGTCAAGAGAAGTCCGCTTTATGTTTTTATGTAACTTTTACATGAATCCATAATGGCATTTCGTAGCAATATCCATATATACGGAAAATTAAGTGTTATGTTTGTGACTTTTTTTATTGAGCCAATTTTCATTAATCATATTTCTATCTTTACACAGCGGTAAATATTTTATTCAGATACAACTTGTGCAAGTTACTGGGTATATTGTCGTTCAAAAAAGTGTATCCTCGCCTTAAGTTGTAGTGAAAATAACCGCGATATGTCAAAACAGTTGATAATGTTCTAAAGTTTCCAATATTCAATATATTAAATAAAACACTTTTATCGCGTATAATTTATATTTTACATTTTAACTCGACGTTTTGGTGTCTTTGATCAAGTTGCTGTTAACCGTTAAAAACTGTTTTATTTAAATTAATAATATTCTTAGCCACCTTCCATGCTGGACTTGGAGCGAAGGAAAAACATAGAATGTACCAGCTTCTCTTCCCGGGCAAACTGTAAAAGTTAGTTAAAGGACAGAGGTTTTATTGGAAGTTTTTTTTGTGGGCAACAGGCTGACCCCCTATCACTGCAATAGTCTTTCCACCTTTATAATGCCTCCAAATTTGTCAAACATGGTTTTATAACCTCTGGTGTTTTGCCTACCCCATAAGGGATACAGGCGTGAAGTTATGTATGTATATATTCTTATTTTTCACTCATATAAAACCTTTACGACACGTCTATCCCTTGACAGGAATATTCTAAACCTAAGTAAAGCTATCATTTGGTATAAACAGGATGTCCTATCGTTTACTGGCATCAAAGTTCTTGACTATTTCGGGAATGGCGTTTGGTTCAACGGGAACTAAGCTGTGAAGTTCATCTAATGACTTCACGTAGCTTAGTTTGCGAAAGAATTTTGAGCTGTGGAAAGAAAATTAAAGTAAAATAATTGATACAGAAATAAAATATTTATACGTAGAGAAAAAATTTGAACAAAGGACTCCTGACGTGCTTACATAAATAAATAAATATTTCTGACACTCACACAACATTATCTAGCCCAAATTAAGTTTCTTAAAGAACTTGTGTTATGGATACTAGATAATTGATATACTTAAGAAATATATAAACATACATATTGAATAAATACATATTTTTTATTAGAAAATAAACCTAAATAAACATATAAACATCTATGACTTGACGACTAATATCTGTGTTCATCACACAAATATCCGTCGCCAACGGGATTCGAACCCAGGACCTCTGGCATAGAAGGCAATGTACGTTACCCCTACACCAGCCATTCGATAATATACATATTAAAATGTTATAGCTGTTACTGGCTTAGATATTTTATAATCAAATTTATTACCATTGAAATTTTGAAGTAAGTATTGTAAATAAATCACATAAATCGTTCATGACTTACCTGACAAAAGGCTTGGTGAGGATGACGAAGGACTTCAGCCAAAACGTGGGGTGCACCAGGTACAGGTGCTTCAGACTTTTGCGTAGCCTGGGTAAGAAAGGAGATAAATTATTATTATATTTATATTAATTATCAGTAATTTTAGCCGTATAATTGGGAATCATCTCAAAGGTACGGCGGTACTTCGGCCCTGCACAGCTTCTTAACTTATACACAGCTCAAGTGCGATCATGCATGGAGTATAGCAGTCATCTTTGGGATGGTTCAACCAAATATCAACTAGAAGCGCTGGACTCCGTTGACCGAAGAGCCCGTTAACTAATTAACGACGTCGACCTTACGACCAAAAAACTGCAGACCTTAGAGCATCGTCGTAAGGTTGCTTGTTTAACCGTGTACTACAGGATACATTTTGGTGAGTGCGCGAATGCTCTGTTTGAGCAAATTGAACCCTCACCCTTTTACCATCGGACTACTAGACGCAGACAGAACTTCCATCCGTATGTGGTAGATATTCCGAAAAGTCGAACTAAGCGCTTTGACAGTTCCTTTTTGTTACGTCTCGCCAAGGTTTGGAATGAACTGCCTGCGTCTATTTTCGCTGACCAGTATAGTCCTAGCACTTTTAAGCGTCGAGTTCATAGGTTGCTCGTGGATGGACGTGTACCAACTTAGTCTTCATGTTCACTTAACATCAGGTGTCATGGAAGACAAAGGCCCCATCCATATTTTATAAAAAAAAATAGGGTCGCTTTAGAATACTGCTCCTGGAATATCCGGGTCGTAAAAGAGAAATATTCCGAGTGACCTTCGCAGGACACATTAAGCGTTCACCTGGCTATAGCGATCACCCTTCATAAATAATCTGAGGTCAAATGTAAATAAGATCCATGGTGTGTTAGTAATACAATTTCTTAACCTAGTATTAGTATTATTCTAATTATTGAATTTATGGTAATTTTATAATTATAAATTATTAAAATCAATGATATAAGATTCATTATTTTATTTTATTAATTTATAATATGCACGCCTCTGCGTACAGGCAATTCAGTCCAATGCCTTATGAAAGGTCCATCAATTTTTGCACTGAGATTAATAAGGATGCTGTTGGAACTACCACGGACTCGCCGCAAAATAGACGCAGCTCGCCTATGTTTTATGAAGAACCAGTAAGCCTATTACGGTTCTTTCATGTCATCACCCATCCCACCATCATCCACAGCCTGTAGACGTCCACAGCTGGACGGCGGCCTCCGCCAAGGTCTCCCACTATGCTCGGTCCCGCGCCGCCCTCATCCAGCGTTTACCGGCGACTGTGACCAGGTCGTCGGCCCATCGCGCGGGGGGCTGCCTACGCTGCGTCTCCCAGTACGTGGCCGCCAGGAGACAACTTTTCTGCCCCACCGGCCATCTGTTCTGCGAGCTATGTGCCCTGCCCATTGCCACTTCAGCTCTGCAATCCTTCTGGCTATGTCGGTGACTTTGGTTCGCCTGCGAATCTCCTCATTCCTGATTCGATCCTGCAGGGAAACTCCGAGCATAGCCCTTTCCATTGCCCGCTGAGCGACTCTAAGCTTGTTTGTAAGGCCCATAGTTAGCGACCACATCTCAGTGCCGTATGTGTACTGGCAACACACACTGGTCAAAAACCTTTGTCTTCAGACACTGCGGTATTTGGGACGAGAAGATTTTCCGAGCGCTGCCCAGCCAAGTTGGATTCGACGAGTTACCTTTTTCTCAAAGTTGGACCTACCTAACTGGATTTTATGTCTTAGGTGTAGATAATCGTCAACAACTTCGAGCGTCCCCCCCAGAATCCCTAATGGGGTAGGCAGAACACCAGAGGCTGTAAAACTATCTGATGTCACGTTTGACAAATTCGGAGGCATTATAATGATGGAGAGCGACTATAGCAGTGATAGGGGGTCAGTCTCGCCCACAAAAAGACTTCCGTCCCACAACTGACTTTTACAGTTTGCCCGGGAAGAGAAGCAGCTGGCACATTCTATGTTTTTCTTTCGCTCCCAGTCCAGCATGGAAGATTTTTTTATATAAATAAATTAAATAATTTTTTCTGACACTCACACAACATTATCTAGCCCAAATTAAGTTCTTAAAGAACTTGTGTTATGGATACTAGATAACTGATATCCTTAAGAAATATATAAACATACATATTAAATAAATACATTTTTTATTAGAATAAACTTAAATAAACATATAAACATCCATGACTTGACGACTAATATCTGTGTTCATCACACAAATATCCGCCGCTGCCGGGATTTGAACCCAGGACCTCTGGCATAGAAGGCAATATATGTTACCACTACACCAAGCGGTCGTCATATATATTTCTTTATTTATTTTCAACTGCAACACAATAAATCGATATGTATTAACGTAACGTACCTCCGATCAATCAGCTTGTAACACTCATGCAGCCAATGAAAGCTCGGCAGTCTCCTCGCCGCGGCGCTGCCGTGTAAGTACACAAGCACGTAGTCGTCTGTTATTAGTCGCTCGAGCGACCAGATCACATAGCTGTGGGGGGGAAAGTAAGCGAATTTAGTGTGGAGTTAAATAGAATAAAAAAACATCAGGAGAGTTGGATTGTTAACAGTTTTTTTTGTGTCTTTGTTACACGATACTTAAGACAATTATGAATCGGTTTTAAAAATTCGTAATTCATATGATAGAGGATACTTCATAGTTGGTCCCATATAGTAATACTGGTCCGATTGTCGGGTCTTTCCCGCCGAAAGGCGTGTAGCTGTATGCATACATAATAATAATAAAATGTATTTATTTTGGCATCCTGGCCCAATTGTTAATATTACAAATAACTTAACGTCTATGTTAATAACACCTTTTACGTTTCAAAATAAAATTATTATAAATTCAAATAGAATGTCAAAATTCGTATCAATGTCCCTAGTGAAATTAAAAAGTCCAGTAAAAATCATAAAATAAAAATAAATTACAATAATTAATTAAAACAAATCCTAATAATGTCCCAAATAAAATTAATCTATGTGAAAATAATGTCACTTAAATGCTATATGGCGGGTTTCAATATTTAACTGACTGCTATGCGTAACCGGTACAGGTACAAAACTGGTAGGAAAAAAGTAGCGTTTCACAATATCTATTAGCTACGGGCTGTAAGTTCTCAAATTTGGCATGGGCCCTCCTTGCGTGACGTTCTTCCAAGAAAATAGGTGATATGTGATTTATAAAATATCACGCATTCGCAAATTATTTGTATGATATTTGAACTAAAGAAATATATTAACTCATTCAATTTATGGTTGCTATGTTTAGTATTCGATAAATATATTATAGTATGTTTTTAGAGCTTTTTATTAATAATTGCGTTTAACTGCTTACGTAAAACGAAACGCCAATCCTTCGACTAATTTTGCCATTGGTTGAATCACATATTTATAACGTCAAAGTAAATATTTAAAAGAAAAATTATGTCATTCAATAATATTCGTCCTTTTTTTCAAAAACAGTTATAGATAAGTTAGAAAGAGAAAACTGGATTATTGATATGTTGTCAGATATTTGATAGGATATTTCGTTAAATGAATAAATTTTTACGTCGTTGGCTAGATAAAATGACCTATTCTTTAATTGGTCATACGTAATGAAAACATAACTCTTATTGACCGCAGCAGACTGCCATGCTACCTTTACGTCATTGGTTTAAATTAATAACTTGTTACGTCGTCGTTGGCTAGATATAATGACTTATTTTGTAAATGGTCAAATGTAAACTAGCAACCCATTACAGTCAAACAGTTCGTAAGCAGTGGTTTAGATGTCAAGATTTTGAATATAGAAAGGCAAACGAACAGTTTTCATAATATTAAACCCGCCATAAATCAATGAAACCGACTCACAGGAACAAGTTGTCCATGACGTAGTGGTAGTCCTGCCGCGTGCGGTCCGGCAGGAAGCACGCGCTGAACACGATGAGCGCGGCGCCGCGAGCGTCGTAGCCGCCGTGCGAGATCACGCGCTTGTACGGCTCTATCACCTGCAAGTTGTAATGTTATTCCACTGAGCTACCGGGGTTTGGCGACACGCCATCAAAACTACTTAGCACATTCTTTTTTTACGTTATATTGCTAACGTAACTTCATCTAAGCAGCTAAATCCTTTATTTAGCATATTTTTCAGTTATTTGAGAATAATATTGTCTTAAGTTTTCGCGATTCATACTATTAAATAAATAAAATCCCCAGACAATCACACCAACTACATGGCCCCAAAGTAAGCATAGCTTGTGTTATGGGATACCATATAGCGAACTAGGGGGGAACCTAGAAAATAAATACATAAATAGATAAACACCCAGACACGGAGCTTTTTTTTTTTTGTATCCGTGCGGGGATCGAACCCGCAACCACTGGCGTCTGAGGCAGATACGTTTACCCCAACGCCATAGTAATCGTCAAATAAAACACTTTTTAACCGGATTTATCGCGTATATTTACATTTTGAATTTTGACTCGACGTTTCGGTGTCTTTGCAGACCCCGTGCGTCTAAATGTCGCTCGTGACCATGGGGTCTGCAAAGACACCGAAACGTCGAGTCAAAATTTAAAATGTAAATATACGCGATAAATCCGGTTAAAAAGTGATTTATTTATTTGTGAATAATTGAGCATTTAAAATGCAAAACAATATCATTAAACATCATTGTAAATCTTATTTTTTTATCATGATTAGAACTATCCAGTTGACTTGCCATATTCTCAAAAATAAATACTTTCTCTCTTTATTTTCTTTTGTACCGGTCGCTACATACCTTCATATCACAAGTGGCATGTTTGCTCCCCTTCTGCACAGAGATGAAATATCGTTCGTCTCGTAGCTCGTCCGCCGCGGAGTACTCCGGGATGGGATCACTGGACTCACTCATCGTGTTCGACGATTTCGACCTTTGGGATGAGCCATTAGGGTTCATTGCGACATGGTATCACATTTGAATAATAAAATGTAACAAATATAAAAAAATCAAATAAAATAAAACGCCCAGGCCCCGGTAGCTCAGTTGGAAGAGTGCCCGCCCGGAATGCAGGAGATCTGGGATCGTGTCCCAGCCGGGATCGCTTTGATTTGGTATTTTTATCTATATATATAGATATATATAGATATATATATTGTAGCATTATAAAATGCAAAATAAATCTTTTAAAATACAAGTATAAAAGAATTTAGGTACATGTTTAATTTATATTTAAAGAGCTTTTCTTATTATTAATAAGGTCGCACACTTATGAATTATGAATTAAATCAACCAAAAAACTATTAATAATAGTAAATAAAACTTAAACAATATAAAAAAAAGATAGAAAGTTAAAAACATTTAGACTTTGGTTTTACCATGTTATACTTTTGTCTTCCTTTTGATTTATAAATTATAACGCAGGGCACAAAACTAAAAATACGATTTTGAAAGTAATATTTCTCTTAGAATCGTGTTCCCTCGAACCCAGATCTTCCGCGTTCCGGACGGGCGCTCTACCAACTGAGCTACCGGATTTTGGATGTTGCCATCGGAATCAATTAGGTATATTGTATTTTTTCGTTATATTCAAACGTAGCTCCATCTTGTGATAGTGCATTAGCACCTATTGTGCTAATTGATGTGAATAAACTTATTTCATTATTTCATTTCATTTCATTGCAGCTTTATACCACACCCAGTTGATAGAGTGCCCGCACAAAAGGAGGTTAGAAAATCTGTTTTCGAGTCCCATCCGGGATAAATTTTATTTAGTGTTTTTATCTTTAAAATCATTTTTAAGACAATCTGTAAAAAAAAATCAATTATTCGACATTAATTTTGTATATTATCTCACCGTTTAGTAACATCATCGTCGCTGCACGACGGAGGCACAGACAGAGGCGCGGCGGGGGCCACGGGGGCGAGCGGGGCAGGGGGGTCCTCCTCCGGCCCCAGGGAGTCCCCAGACACACTGTCCAGACTACACCGGTCCTCATCTTCCGGTGGCTGGAATATACGGGAATGGGCTTTGAGTTTTTAGCCAATAAACATATCATCATCATCATCATCACAACTCCGTGTAATGAGCCCACTGCAGGCCTATGAGTCTCTACTCTGGATGATGAGGAGGTTTAGGCCTTAATCCACCAAGCTGGCCCAGTGCTGGTTGGTGGATGTCAGATATTTCAGGGTGCCGAAATGGCTTCTGACAAACCCTAACGACTACTGTATAAAAGTATACAGCACCCGGGACCGACTGCTTAACGTGCCCTCCGAAGCACGGAAGTCATCGTGAGAAATTAATGGTCGACGGTCACCCATCCTAATACAGGCCGCACCGAGCGCGCTTAACCTGCGATATCGTTTGATATGCACAGTAACCACGGCGCCACGACAACAATAAATAAATAATAAAATAACAATTGTGTTATGGGATACCATATAGCAAACTAGGGTATAAAAGAACTAGGTTCCCTAGAATATAAAATACATTATAGCTAATGTATAGGAACATCTCCTCGCTGACGCTCGAGCTCTAAATCAGGCACTCGGTGCAATAATAAATTACTTTGTGCTCGATGCAATAATCTACAATTATTTGCAAGAAAGTATGTATTAAGTTATGTCAAAAGAAATTCCAATTCAATATCTGCTGGATGCAGGTATGCAAACATTTAAAATTTGTCAATTTCACAAAAAATCAATCATCTATACATCAATTATGACGACCGGCTGGTGTAGCGGTAACATACATTGCCTTCTATGCCTGAGGTTCTGGGTTCGAATCCCGGCGGCGGCGGATATTTGTGTGATGAACACATATTAGTCGTCAAGTCATGGATGTATATTTAAGTTTATTCTAATAAAAAATATGTATTTATTCAATATGTATGTTTATATATTTCTTAAGTATATCAGTTATCTAGTATCCATAACACAAGTTCTTTAAGAAACTTAATTTGGGCTAGATAATGATGTGTGTGTCAAAAATATTTATTTATTAATATTTATTTAATTACAAAATTTAAGTATCTAAATTTTAGTTAATATGTAAATAAATGAGGACAATCGCAGATATAGGATATGTAGGGACCTAGAAAATAAATAAATATTATAGGAAACCCAGAGCCAGATTTTTTTATTCCTTTCGGGAATCGAATCTGCCACCTCACGATTTGAATAGTAGCACCTTAGACAACTGCGCCACAGAGGTAGTGATTTAATTTGTAACTTCCAAAAGATTTATTGTTATTATAATATTGGTCTAGTTTACACCAACATTTGATTAGATCGACCAAACATTCAATACAAACAATTAATCTATATAATTGTATAGATATAAACACCCATTCTTCCAACCGGCGAGGTTTCCACTAAATCAATAAACAATCCATTATTTACTACACATAATAAAAAAAAACAATTCTAGCCTTTATCAGTGGAGCAATTTCGTAAAAAGAAAAATCACTCGAAACCCAACGCTAGTACCAAATCACTTCTCTAAACAGACGGCGGAGTTTACAAAATAACGCCTACTGTTTCATACCATCGGTGCTACACAACACGACACAGGCTGTGAGAAAAGTTACCATCTATTGTCAATAAAAAGTGAGTGGGAACTCTTGTTTATTTTTTGTTTCTTAAAAACAAAGGTTTGTGGTGTAATAACTTGCTTATGTTGTTATATCTGTATTTGCTATCGAGCTATATTGAAACTGAGTTTGAAATCTGCCGAAATAGTGCGCGGGAGTGTGAAAGTAAGTTGCGTGGTTTTCAAACGCAGGAGGTTCCGAATTCGTGTGAATGTTTTTTTGTGCCTTTCCTGTGTCAGCTATGAATAGTGTTTTATATGATAGAGGATATTTCAGAGGTGGTCACATTTAAATTTCATCGAAATCGATTGAGTACTTTTTGATAAATTTGATGAATAGAAAACTGAGAATACACAGGGTGACTGGTGGGTCACTTTTGAAATTCAAAGACGTGCTAGTTTGAGATCATACATGAAGAGAAAAATATAATAAAAAATAAAAATAAGTATTTACTGAGTTAACTTAACCGAAAGTTAAAGAATTGATTACGCAACGCATGGTTACGCTAGTCTTAGCAGCGATCCGCGTGCCAGGTCATGTGTCGCGATTAGGGCTGCAAATCATTCTGTTTTTTTTCAGCCTCAAATATACTTTATTTCTAGAAAAAAGTTTTCAATTAATATAAGGTTTTATACACATATTTTTAGAATTTCCTGCACAAATTGTTGATTAAAGTTTAGCATATACAGTGTTTAGATTTATGCTGAAAACAGTATTTTGTATACTTTATTTTTGTTCAACAGTAAACTGTATAATGTAGTGAAAAACAGTATTTTACTGTTAAAAACAGTGTTTGGCAACCCTAGGGCTATCACATGTTTGAAGAATTCTTCAAAGACTGGTAGTTCCAGAGATTTCGAGGTTCAAGCAAATAAAGCCTCTATCTTTATTATATGTACTTATCAGAATTATTATAATTATTTAGTTATTGAAGCACTCACAAAATATAAATTTGGTAAATATAATGGAAGAAATTTCTATAGAAAGAAGCTGTACCTTTGTACCTATCCTTTTGCTAACTTTATGCAATGTTAGTTTTGACAAGTGAAATTTAGAAATAAACGGATAAATGAGACAAGTGAAATCCATGGAGATGTACCTTTACCCGTACCTTTGTACGGCTTATCTCCATGGCTTTCATTTTCCAGCAGACCTACAACAGCGGGGCTAGCATGCGCACATCGACAACGATAAATCAGGCCCTTTATCGGCATTTTCTTAGAATATGGCACGTCTTTATATGGCATGTCTTTTTTTAGAAAGTAATTCTATCTATCATAGTGCGCATTTTAGCTTACATATTATCATAAAATGACAAAATAATATTTATCTTATCGATTCGAGTCTTTATCGATGGTCGCATGCTAGCCCTGCTGAAGAGTTTTAGAGGTGTTCAATTTGTGGGCTCTTTTTTAGTATACATTTCAATTAAAAACTTATATTATCTGTCTAATTATAAGGGACAGAGGTTTTAAAGGCGTTTTTGTGGGCGATACCCCCTGTCACTACAATAGTCTCTCTCCATCTTTATAATACCTTCAAATTTATCAAACGTGACATCAGATGGTCTTGTTACCTTTGGTGTTCTGCCTACCCCATAAGGGATACAGGCGTGATGTAATGTATGTATGTATTATAAGTCTCTCTGATGTCAATTCAATTCAATTCTTGTAGTTTTGGCAACCCTCTAATGTGAACTTAGGGGACCACAAACTCAACAGTCGCTAATTATCAATGTTTAATGGTTTGCTTTTAGAGCTAATGCAGTGAAGTACCTCAAAATACTGATATCGAAACAAAAATGTATATTTACTACTAATGTTACACCCATTATATAGGTTTAGTTTTAATTAACGCATCACCTCTCCACATCAATCCCAACAACATTTGATCTACGACATTTTACAAATCTTGATAAATAAAACAAAAAATAAAAACAAAACAATTTTTGCTCCTTACTCTACATTTTGTAAGAAGTACCTATTATTATTATGAAGCGATATTTGACTGCGCAAGGTGCGTGACATACCTACGCTCAAAGTAAATAGAGTTACTCCTCTAAACAGAGGCTATAAATATTTTTTTATGGGAAAACTAAAATTTTAAAAAGTTGTAGAACAAATGTTGTCGGGATTGTTGTGGAGATGCGCTAATTAAAATTAACCCTGTATTTAAGTGTGCGTTTCGTTTGACTTACCACAACGATCCGTCGCCTTGGTGTCGTTTCCTTAGCGGGGCCATTGTGTTTGGGAATGGACCCGGCATTGGGTTTGAGCGCAACTCTGCCTGTGTTTATGGATAGATGTGCCTTGTAGAGAGACCCATCTGATTGCGTGGACGATGATATCACGTCGGGTGATTCCAAATCCTGTGGAGAGATTACGAAATCTACAACGTGTAACATAATGAAGAGAGAATACTTAAGGGAATTGTATGTTTGGTGATGTAGTTTATAAGTAACAGTAACATAAATTTGCTTTTACACATGGCGTAAAAATAAAGTGATGTGTAACCAAGACAGATACTACAAAGTTCAGCCGGTGCCGGAAAGGTCATAAGGTCACTGACTGCGGCACAAGTCTTGTTTTAGCTTATTAGGTTTGACTAGGGTTGTCAAAATATTTTGTTGTAAAATAATTATATAAATTTGTATGAAAGTGTATACCAGCACTGATCACGCTAATTCTTTTACTGTATATTCTACGTATGGTATAGAAGCTAACCCTTAAGTTTTATCTCTCCATTTTGTTACACGTTGTATAGTAATCTAGTTACTGACTGAGTTTCTGACAGTCTACGTACAGCCGTAACTGTATTGAGAGCCGAAATTTGGAACATACATTATTTAACACGTTCATTGACATAGTACTATAGTAATTTTCTACCAAAACGGCCGTGATTTTTTATCGGATACTGCTTGGGGCTGACTTTTTGTTTCGTGGGTTTTATTTGTAATCGAAATAATTAACAACTGTTAAAGCAGGCCACGTTAAAATATAATTAAAAGGCCGAATTCAAAAAAATATGGATACATATGGATTAGAAACAAGAACCGTGTGTGCGATCACTTTTGTAAGACAACCAGCACACGGTACCGTGTGCAGTGGCGATGAAAGTGTTAAGGGGCGCACTAAGGAAGGAATTTAGTTTTTAAAAAAGATTTCAATAGATGTCTGCTTACATCATGGAAGAAATTCATGGAATTTCCAAAGGAAGAAGAAATATAGGACTATTTAGTTTGTATGAAAATTCAATACTAAATAACATCCGAACGACATTGGGACTTTAAAGAAAAAGCGGGAAATGAATTTGAACCGTCTCAATATGATTTCACATAATGTTGCACACTATTACATTATGTTATCGTGATAAATAATGTTTTGTAACATTATACAGTCACCAGCCAAATTTTTTTTACACAATAAGTATCATTTATAGAAACGATTTTTGCAATAAAAGATATGTATTTTTTTACAAGGAAATTAATACATTCGCTAATATATTAAGCAAAGCATAGTCACTCTAAATTATTAATGAATCAATAAAATAAAGACGACTACGCGCTACTACAAAACATCTTATAGTACTACGTCGCAGTATTATCAATGAAATGTCTATTGACTAGGTATTTGTAAAAAAATCTTTACTTATTTGTACTGAGTGACACTAAAATAAATGTGCAGGTACGTTGTCATCATCATCATCATCACAACTCTTTGTAATGAGCCCACTGCAGGGCATGAGTCTCTCCCCTGGGTGATGAGGAGGCTTAGGCCATAATCCACCAAGCTGGCCCAGTGCTGGGTAATGGATGTCAGAATTTTCAGGGTGTCGATACGGCTTCTGACAAACCCTAACAACTACTGTATACAAGTATACAGCACCCGGGACCGACTGTTTGACGTGCCCTCCGAAGCAAGGAAGTTGCCGTGAGAAATGAATGGTCGGCGGTCACCTATCCAAGTACCGACCGCGTCGAACGTTGCTTAACCTGCGATATCATATGATACACACAGTAACCACGGCGTCACGACGACTTCGTTTATGTCATATCGTTTATGTCAAATCGGCTACATTTTGGTGAGTGTGCGAGTGCTCTTTTTGACCAAATTGAACCCACCCCTTTTTACCACCGGACTACCAGACGCAGACATAACTTCCATCCCTATATAGTGGATTTACCAAGAAGTCGAACAAAACGCTTCGATAGTTCCTTTTTGGTACGGATTGCGAAGGAGTGGAACAATCTGCCTGCGTCTGTTTTTCCTGACCACTACACTACAGTCCTGGAACTTTTAAGTGTCGAGTGAATAGGTTTCTCGTGGATGGACGTGTAACACCATAGTCTTCATGCGCGCTTTCCATCAGGTGGCATGGAAGACAAACGTCCTATCCTTACAATATATAAAAAAAAAAAAACAAAATAACACTTAAATTAGGCTGGTGACTGCAAAACAACCCTGGTTAACTGCTGTGTAACTTTTTTACTTACATTAGGCTGGTTCACATTTGTGGCTAACTCAATTGGGAGATCGAAGTTAGGCATCGACAGCACGTACGATGAAGATTCCCACCAGGTCGCATCCTAAAACACACAGTTTCATCAAATATTGTTCATCTTTCTTTGACGAGCGGCTGGTGTAGCGGTAACATACATTGCCTTCTATGCCAGAGGTCCTGGGTTCGAATCCCGGCGGCGGCGGATATTTGTGTGATGAACACAGATATTAGCCGTCAAGTCATGGATGTTTATATGTTTATTTAAGTTTATTCTAATAAAAAATATGTATTTATTCAATATGTATGTTTATATATTTTCTTAAGTATATCAGTTATCTAGTATCCATAACACAAGTTCTTTACGAAACTTAATTTGGGCTAGATAATGTTGTGTGAGTGTCAGAAATATTATTTATATTTATTTATATTTCTCAACTAGTACGGTAAAGAGTAAAGTTTAAATTTTTTGTTTGTTTGTAATTGATAAATTGAAAAACGACTGCACAGATAATGTTTTTAAGTTTTTGCATTTATAAAGCTCAATTATTCTTAAATAACCGAAAAAAATGTGATAAATAAAAATTACCCGGCCAGGACTCGAACCTGGGACCCCTCGTTTGCCGGACGAGTGCTCTTCCACTGAGCTACCGGGGCCTGGCGGTACGCCTCGAAATTACTTACCACATTTTTTTTACGTTATATTGCTAACGTAGCTCCATCTAATGGTATAGCTTTGCAGCTAAGACCACCCGAGACCAATCTCTTTTCAGAAATTGTGAATCCCAGTTAAAGTGAAGCATTGCAACGTTTAATAATGTTTTTAAGTTTTTGCATTTATAATGCTCAATTATTCTTAAATAACCGAAATAATGTGATAAATATATATTTTTTATCACATTTTTTTCGGTTATTTACGACTGCACAGATTTTGAGATTCTTTCACAGTTAGATAGCTACATTATCCACATGTAAGCAATTATTTGATACTAGGCCGATCCGGTTTTGAAAACTTGCGATCCTAAGCCTACGTTTCAACAGCGATCCATTCGGAGACCTCAGAGAGCGCGTTTTTTCTTTACCTGTCACTCCGACTGGTGTGTTTGCCATATCACGTGAAAGGTTTCGTTGCATTCCTGGCCGCATCCTGTGCCAAATTTTAGGATCGTGGAGATTATTCACGACGAAAATAAAATGACGTTATTGCCATAAATCTCCACAGTTATTCAAAATGGATAATGCTTACTGTATGTACGTACTCAATCTATCAATAAAATGTGTTCCAAACCTATAGAGATTTGTCTTTTGTTCTTAGAATATATAAAAAAATAACAAAAACTTTTAAAAATATAATTATTTCGAAGCATACGAGTTTTTAAACAAAAAGTTATAAACGGTTAATGAGAGATGCTCCTGAAAGGTCAATATAATGTACGGAAGTGACATTTCACCACTATTACTACCTGTCAAAAATATACAATATTTTATGAATTCAGTTTGTTTTTCTAGTTTTTTATTAAAATCATCTTTTACGTCCAGACAGAAATCAAAAATATAGTCATTTCAGTGAAAATATGACTTAAATATGGCGTTGCAGTCACCTATGGTCATTATCGATTCAAGTAGTTTTTCTTAATGTACACGAAAAGTACCTTACAATTTAATTAACAGTTGTTTTAAGTGTTTTCATAATGGTATTCCACAACTATTTTATTTGGCACAGGTGCTGGCCAGACTCCATACTAAAATGAAACGTGTTATTTAACGACAAGCACACTCTTTTACACCATTTACCCCCATCGGTATAATTTTCATCGTTCGGGTCCCATAAACATTTATACTGCTTATAAAAGGATATTAACTAGGGACTTTTAAATTCATTCATACTTATTTGCTGATCGTCCGGTGAGGACCCGGCTAATGCATAATTGAGTAGATACACAACTTGACTAGGAAAAGTATGACACTAACACAATACTGCTATTCCTGCGCGCTAATGTCATATAACGGCCATTCTGTAAGAAAAAGGCTGTAGAAACTTCATTTCCACGATATTTTAGCATTCAAAATCTATGTTAAGTATAGATTCATGCGTTCATCTGAGAATATTATGGGTTTTCTTGTTTTTCATCTCCAAATAGTTCCAAAGATTATTGCAACCTGTTTGAGCATAAAACTGCTTACTAATTACGAACTACTCACCTCTTTGTGTAAGTCTGCTGGAAGCGATACCAGCCCCGTTGCTGGACTCGGCTCGAACACCGGATCTATATATGGCTTTGGAGTGCTATGATTGGTAATCTTCTTAATCCTTTCCTCCACTTTCGGGGTGTCAAGAAATTTAGGGACAATTTTTCTTCTGTCCATTTTCTGCTCCACTTGAGCTACATCTGGTGTTAAAGAAAGTTCCAACCTCGATTCTCCAAGAAGATGACTTTCCGCCGTCACGAAATTTTCAGTGAAATACAAATTATTCTTCGATGTGTTCCTCTGAGGACTGTAAAACCCGTTGGTTTCGTTCGGCCGTTCATCCTCAATGCTGGACATACTCAAATCTTTCTCTTCTTCCACTTTATGCAGTTTCTTTGGTATTAAGTCTGGATAGTTCTCATCTGGGCTTGCTAAGCCCATTAATGGATGACTAGTTGCTGTTGTTAACGTGGAACTTAGCTTAGGCGGACTTATTCGAAGGTTTTTCGGGTGCGTGATTTCTTCTGGAGGAGAATTTAAGTTGAGGTTGGACATTTTCGTCAGGAAACTGCCACTGAGATCATCTTTGAGATTCGATATTGTTGAAGTCGTGATCTGGGTATGTTCTGGCTCAGCGAGTCTGAGCACCCTTAGATCTTCGGGATTGGGTAACCGGTTGTGGTCTCCACTGGAATCCCGGTCTTCAAAGTCTGATGAGAGGACTGAATTCGGAGTTCCCTGGGTGGGGAAAGACTCCGATGCAGTGTCCATCTTCTCATCTGAAGATTGGGAATTAAATAGATCTTCTTCGTTGGCTTGTAGAGTGTAATAACTGTTGAAAGAAAAAGATAAATGAATGGGAAACACAGGACTGAACAGAGGTGAGTCAATGATTTAAGGGTTTACAGAACTAGGCCCTTTGTTTGCCGCTAAATATGCTTAATCATAACCTTCGCAAATTGGTGTGCGTGGCTGCCATTACCGTGACGTCACAATGACGACGACGCTTCGAATTATCATTACCTTTCACCAATAATATATATGCATACTGTACAATTATACTGACATCGTACGATTCCAGCTCAAACACGACTTGCGGATATTATAACCAATTAATTGTCAAAGCAACTAAAGCCATAGTTTTGGAGCTAAAGAAGAACTAACTTCTTTTGTAACAAGTTAGTTCTTCTTTACATGGTGAAAATAATTTAGGACTCATGAGTAGATACAGACTGCGCCAGAATGTACCACTGGGTGTATGTAATTCTGGCGCAGTATGTACAGAAGGCGTTACAAACCTGTCGAATTTCCCCAATCAATTTTTAACTTAATGTCGAAGGCATAGAGTTCATAAAACCCTTACCTGTAAATATATCAGGCAGGGCAAAAAAGCGAGAATTTGCGGCTTTTAGATTATTAGGCTTATTATATGAGAAATGAGACCTTATTACAACGATCATAACCAACAATCTATGGCTTTTGTCAACCGTTTTCCAAAAGAGGAGGTTTTCAATACGTGTATCTGTTTTTTTGTGACAACACGATTTTTTGGACAATTATGAATCGATTTTAAATATTCTTGTAACATGATAGAGGATACTTCAGAGGTGGTCCCGTATCAATTTCATCGAAATCGATTCAGTACTTCATAAATTTTTTGAAAACATATGAGTACGGAGAATATTTACCTTATACTCCAGCCAGTTTTTAACGTGAAGTCAGTTAACAATACTCTGCATTCGCTTATTATTACTACATTGGTTGAAAAGTTCGCGGCCTGGCCATTAAAAAAAAACTTTTGTTATTTTTTCTGCCGTCACTTTGAACTGTCATTATTCAATTGTCAGCCCGCGAATTTTCAATTTGATATCTTGTTTAAATAAAATTTTACGAACAATATAAATACGTGTGTAGAACAAATTTTCACTAATGGAGAAATTTGAACAACGTGCTGTGATTAAATATTTGTTTAAAAAAAGATTAACACCAAAGGAGATCCATGATGACATGCAAACAACATTAGGGGAATCTGCCCCGTCTTATACCACTGTGAAAAAATGGGTTGCAGAATTTAAACGCGGACGAGAGAACATCGAAGATGACCCTCGCTCCGGCAGGACAATGACGTCTACGACCGAAGAAAACATCAATAAAGTGTGTGATCTCATATTGAAAGACCGTAGATTGACTATCAGAGAAATTGCAGACACTATAGGCATCTCATATGAATGAACGCAAAACATCACTGTCCATGAACTCGGCTTTTCTAAGGTTTCGGCTAGGTGGGTCCCCAGATTGCTTTCAGTAGAGCAAAAGCGAATTTGACTCACGATTTCTCGCGACTGTTTGGAGATGTTCGAGGCTGATCCACAAGGTTTTCTTGACAGATTTGTGACAATGGATGAAACCTGGGTTCACCACTATACCCCAGAATCAAAACAACAATCCAAACAATGGAAAAAATCAGGTGAACCAACTCCGAAAAAAGCAAAGGCAATTCTGTCGGCTGGCAAGGTGATGGCATCGGTTTTTTGGGATGCTAAGGGTGTCATTATGGTGGACTACCTTCCAAAAGGCCAAACAATAAACTCTGCGTACTATAGCACCCTTTTGCGCCGTTTACGTGAAGAAATTAAACAGAAACGCCCAGGATTACTGAGAAAGAAAGTGTTGTTTCGCCAGGACAACGCCCGAGTCCACACGTCTGTTGAGTCTATGGCTCAAATTCGTGATTGTGGTTTCGAATTGTTGCCACATCCAGCTTATTCTCCTGATTTGGCACCTTCGGACTTTCATCTGTTTCCAAACCTGAAAAAACACCTCGGTGGGCAGAAATTTTTAACGAATGAAGAGGTCGAAGCCGCTGTTAGCCTGTATTTTGAAGACCTTGAGGAATCTTTTTTTAAAACAGGTATGGAAGCTCTGGAAAGCAGATGGAAGAAGTGCATAGAGCTAATTGGAGATTACGACGAAAAATAAAAATATTTTTGTATGAACTTTATTCTGTTTTCTTGACTAGGCCGCGAACTTTTCAATCCACCCTCGTAATGAATGAATATTCATTAGCTTGTGTATTTCATCAAATACTAACACAGCGCTAACTCTAACGATTTTTTTAATACACCAATCTCCGAAAGTATCAGTCGGAATAGAAACGAATTATTTCTGCTATTGATAGCCTAAATTTTTGAGCGAAGTTACATTTTATGGGCTATATTATACAAGGGACAGAGGTTTTATTGACGTTTTTGTGGGCGACAGGCTGACCCCCTGTCACTGCAATAGTCTCTCTCCATGATTATAATTCCTCCAAACGTCACATCGTGTTAAACGTGACATCAGAAGGTTATATAGCCTCTGGTGTTCTGCCTACCCCAGAAGGGATACAGGCGTGAAGCTATGTATGTATGTATTATACAAGGTGTAACGTAAGGGGTGGATCAAAATTTTCAAAAGGAAACGTTTGATCCACGCCTCAAGTTATACCCTGTATACAGAAATTCTTACGGGTTCCCATCTTAAAATTTACGAAGCTGGCAGGTTGTGATTTAGCTCGAAATAATAAACTCCCCAGACAATAACACCAACTACATGACCTTAAAGCTTGTGATACGGGATACCACGTAGCGAACTAGGAGAACCTAGAATTTAACACCTAGTTTTTTTATTCCACACGGTTTTTTTTTCCTGTTTCGTTCTGGCGGTCTCACGAATTACGTAGAATTACACGTCTTACACCACTGCGTCAAGTTCGTCGTCAAAAAACTATTTAATAGTCAGTTATTTCTCATAGAAGTTTTATATAGCAACACTAAAATGTATCGCGAAGAACATGGTGTCATTTTGCAACATTAGTTCGTGAATTTACCTAACCACAATTAAGTGGCATAACAAAATATTTTAGGTAAATCATGAATACGGTCACATAAGGATCAATTATCAAGTCCTAGTTTTTATTTATACATACATACATAGCTTCCATCCTGCATCCCTTACGAGGTAGGCAGAACACCAGATGATGGAGAGAGACTATTGCAGTTATCAGGAAGTCAGCCTATCGCCCACAAAAAAATATCCGATAAAGCCTCTATCCCTATTTTTATTTATATTAGAAAAAAAATATAGTTTTATCATATTTTGTTGAGCTATACAGGGTCATTGGTAAGAAGACCAGAATCTTCCATGAATCGTCGCTTTCTACATCTTTCTCAATTCTTTTCCCACCTATTTATACATTTAAAACTGTTCTGTGGTACTGATTGAGGTACTGAGTGACTGATAGACAATGTACTGTCATAACTACGGAGTATAGAGAGCTGACATTCGGAACAAACATTCCTTTGGGGGTGTAGGGGTGCACTAAGGAAGGAATTCCTGAAATTCTTACAGGAACGGGAAAAAACTTATTCCTTAAGTACACCGATTTTAAACTAGGTTGAAAAAAGGTTCTTTATTGGGTCTGGTTGCATTATGCAAGGCATCCCAGAAATTGCCACAGAAACTAAGATGATATAAAAAATTTATTTGTACGAAAAGTCTTATTCCTTGAGTGAACCGATATGGAACTTGGTAAAATGATTCTTCAATGGGTGTGTCAGTACTACAAATAAAATATAGCTGAATACTTTTTTTTGCTCAAACAAGCTAATCTGATAAACTGCTAGTTCGATTTGTAAATATATGATAGCTTAACTCTTAATAACGATTTTAGATTATATTTTATCAAGAAACTATTATAAACTAAATTAACGTAACAATTCATAACATAATTCATTAACGTAACACTTGAACATCATACAGCTAAGTCAAATGTGTCAAATAAGAGAGAAAATCAGTCAATTTATTACAATAGCTTTCCTGAGAATCTCCCCGCTAAGTTACAAATTTATCAAATTCGTTACTTCTCCTTGTGTCTGCCCTTTAGGAACCTCACAAAAAGCAACTCCGGGGAAATTACATGCTTCATTGTATAAATGGGAATTAGAGTACCTTCATAGCACATTCTGCCGCATATTTTTGGACAACTTTAATATGAATATTGTCCAAAGTTTGCAAGATTCATAATGTAAATAAATCTTTTTCAAACGGATTTATCACATATATTTTATGTTATATTTACACTAGATGCATATTTTTATATTTTATATTTATATTTTTTCTAACGTTTAGTTTGTTTTTAAACTTGGTAACTGTAGTTGAAATATTTTACTTTATTAGTGTTAATGACATTGGGAAGAGCAGAACCACCTGCTACAAGCATTTTCACATGCTTACTAGGTAGATCCTGGCCTCTGAATGTATACTGAAGTATCTGTTAAAGCAAATAAACTATTTTCATTTTCATATTTAGATTTATTTATTTATTTGCACTTAGATGTTTTGGGGTCTTTATAGATCCCGTGGTCATGAGCGATCATGTGATTTTGTCTAACTTTAATATACTTTTGACAATATTGTTCGCACCTATATAGGTGCTTATATTTTGTAGAGTATTTACATACATACATACATAACTTCACGCCTGTATCCCGTATGGGGTAGGCAGAACACCAGAGGTAATGAAACCATCTGATGTCACATTTGACAAATTTGGAGGCATTATAATAGTGGAGAGAGACTATTGCAGTGACAGGGGGTCAGCCTATCGCCCACAAAAAAGCCTCCCATAACACCTCGGTCCCTTAACTGACTTTTACAGTATGCCCGGGAAGAGAAGCAGCTGGCACATTCTATGTTTTTCTTTCGCTCCCAGTCCAGCATATGATAATAAAACTATCATGCAAACATTGGGTACTCCATTTTTTTCTGTCCGTTAATTGACACAGTGTCTTAGCTTAAAAACTTTTAGACTCATTCATAAAAATTTGGGAACTATGTGTAACTATGCAATAAATACAATGCAATAACTAATTCAACATTGCATCCGAAAGGTTTTTACTAATCAAAAGACAAATGTAGCTTTTTTTATCAACAATATGCCTGAGTCACCATTTTATAGCTAAAAAACTTTAGAACAATTGGAAAGGCTATGTTATAATGGGGCTGACAAACTATATTTATAAACTACATTTACAAAGATGTAAATGTAGTTGCTACTTTTACAAACATAAAACTGGCTGCAAGGCAAATAAATGAATAAAACAAATAAAAAACCTAAACAACAAGTGGACTTTAAATGTGGATATGTCTATAACGCATACCAAGGTGTTTCTGGATCAGAGTTTCATACATACATAACTTCACATCTGTATCCCTAATGGGGTAGGCAGAACGCCAGAGGCTATAAAACCATCTGATGCCAAGTTTGACAAATTTGGAGGTATTATTATGATGAAGAGAGACTATTGCAGTGACAGGGGGTGACACAAGACACCAATAAAACCTCTGTCCCTTAACTGACTATTACATATTGCCCGGGAAGAGAAGCCGCTGGCACATTCTATGTTTTTCTTTCGCTCCCAGTACAGCATGGAAGAAAGATCAGAGTTCTATACCATAACAATTATTGATAGGTACATGTTAGAGGAAGGTTATGCTAAATTAATGTTACAGGAAATATTTAACTTTAAGGAAATAATATTTAGGTTTCCTGCAGATTAGTATGTTACAACAATGATTTTCAGGATCCTCCCGACTAAGCTACATGTTTAATAGAAAACCAATGATCATAGCTTTTTAGATGCTGCTCTGTTGCTGGTTTATCTAAATAAAGGGCCTATTCTGAACTCAACCTGTGTATTTAAACTTTAAGCCCTAGATTAAGTTGCAAAGCAAAATAAGTCGGTTATTTAATAACTAAATATCTCAACACATTTGCTTTACAAACTTCAAGAATATAACTATATTTCTGCATGTCTGCACTTATTTCTGTTTAAACATAAAGTATGATAGAAAGAAATACATTTATGCATCACAAAAAGAAAGACAAACAAAGTTAAGTTTTTAGTACTTTACAAATTTTTTGAGTTTGCGTGTAAAGAGTATTACAGAGTGATATATGAAGATATGCAACCCTTTAGGCCTCTTATTAAGAAATGTTTCATGTTTTGTGCTTTATCCTACACTTTATTCCATACACTTAACATATTTGTTATTTTTTTATTAATTTATCCTAACTATAATGTCTGGTAAATTCTCTTATTGGCAATTTTTTGAATTAAATAATAAATAAGCGATTCAAATTCACATTTCAATCTTTCCTCGAGTAATATCAAATAAATTCAGCATTATTGATTTTTAAAAGGTGAAGGGCAAATTAAATTGAAGGTATTTATAAAAACATTTAAAATATGTAACGACTACATACTTAAATAAACTCGCAAATATGTTAATCGTTAATATTGATTTCATGGTACTAAAATAAATTTAATGCATTTTGCCTTCACATATTCACGAAAAACAACAAAAAATTACACCCACAAATACATTCATAAAAACTACGACTTTAATGTTACGTACGAAATCTACTCACCTCATTTGTAGGCTTTAGGTTTAATACTTTACGTAAGCGTAATTTTTCAAATCATCAAATCTTTCAATATTGTTTTAAATAAAAAATAATAATTCTAATGTTAATATTTTTAACGAAAACACTTCCTTTCCCATGACATCGATTTTGGGAATTAAGATTTTGTTTGACAATGACTTTGAGTACTGTCAGTTTTGTTTACGATACGTTCATTAATGATAATACATTTTAAACAAACTAGGGTACCATAAAGACAAAAGGCACTATATTATATATATTTTCATTTACACTCTTACAAACATCACTATCACACACTGTCTCGTCGAATTAACCACTAGTTCGAAATGCAATAAGTAATCAGAACTTTTTATTCAGTTCGTAACACAATGGGTTATTCTAAGAATATACAGTTAAATACAAACACCACTCTCTTACGATAACCACCATTACCTACTTTACGCTCATATAGTGCAAAACCTTACATTGGTGAAGTTTCTTTCTACTTTTGTTTCTATCATTAGTTTATTCACATTGGTAAGCTAAGTTAATTTACGTATTATATTATACTTTTTTTGTAATCACCTCTAACGCCAAGCTCTACATTTTGGAAGTGACAAACTCCTCTTCACGGGGCAGCCTACACGGTTTCCCAACGAGTTAACTGATTCTTTCAAACTGTAAAACAAATTGTAGTTTCTGAGAATGTTTATTGAAATTTTACGCGGAAATCCGGAACCAGAGCGTTTTTCCATAATAAATTTTGTCACAAAGTAGTGTCATGTATCATTTTTGTTTTGAAAATATTGGGCCAGAACGAGTATTTTTACCCCGTTTCGACCGAATCCAAAGCAGAAACCAAAGTGTTCTCAGTAAAGCAACTGGGAACAGCACAACCAAAAAAGTATTAATTCAAAAAAATATATCTTCTTAACATTCGTTTCTTTTGTTTTAGGAACAACAAAAATTTTAAAAATGCAATTCGGTGTAATAGTTTCTTTGATCTACATCTTCCTTCCATCTTATTTTGCTGATGATGTCAGTTGTAAGTATAGTGAAATAACTTTATTTTTTGTTTAATTTATCTCAAGTGTCTAGTATTCTGATAAATACATTGTTAATTTGACAGATCAAGCCTGCGTGGATAAATACTCCAGAAAAGGATATCAACCGTGGCAAGAGTGGTCAGATCACTACACCTGTCACAGATATCGTTGCGAGATTCGAGATGGCAAATACTTTATAGCTGCTGTGGGGTAATAAAATCAATATTCAATTTTGTCTTGTTTTCTTTTATGATACCTTGTACAATATTTATACTTTTATAATTTGTGTTACAGATGTAGAAAGCCAAAAATTCCTGAAAATGCCCTGGAGTGCCACGAATATATAGAAGATGAAAATGTTGGTAGGTATCGAATAAATATCGAAGATAACATACAATTTTTAACAAGTTCATACAACCCCAAGCTGCATTCACTAATTTTATAATTTCTTCCAGAATTCCCTACTTGCTGTGCAAGATTAAGATGTGTTGTTGAAATCAACGGCGAAAGGATTGTACAAACCCGTGGTCAGCCCGGTGAACTTTTCCCTGACAAGTAATATTGTTTTTAATTTATCTTTCGATTGCTATTGATGTGATGACACTTGATGACACGTCTTCTAATTTGACAGACCCTGGAAGGGACAGCAAAACGAAGCTAGCCCAGCTGTAGTCGGCATGGGAGCTATCCAACAGAACTCAGTCGGTGGAGAACCTCAAGCGCAACCCGCCACAGGAATGTTCAACAGCAGAGGAGCAGGCAAGCATACAAAAGGCATATTAGCAGCCGTTCGATAATAAACCATCTTCAAAACTCGAACTGCTGATAATATTCTCCACTTTACTATTTTTTGTAGATTAGCAATTAGTTTTAGTTAGTAATTAGTATTTTAATATAAACAAGCTACACGAAAATAATATGCATGGAACCTTTGGTAAACAATCATACAAATATTTAAAGGAATGCATGATGTAGAAACGTAGACAACATTTCTTTATTTATAAAGATGTCTGAACGTATAGCTTTAATATTGATTTTATTAATTTAGCCAACGATATTCCCGACAGCAGCGGATGGCAACGATATTAGTGGAAAGCGATATGTTGACCCTTACCCGAGCCAGCAAATCCAGGATTCCCCAAGGAAGAAGCGCTCGACCATCTTCCCAGTGATGCATAAAGCGGAAATGCCTGAGCAGGCAAGCGCTCTTTCCCCACGCCTAAAGTCTCTACATGGTTATCCTCCTGTATATACACAATTCTTCAATACTTTTTCCGACTTCATGCCAGCAATGGCCAATGAGAAACGTCATGCAAACCAAATTTAAATTCGATTTGTTATTTAAAATTAATCGGAATATTTAATTTCACGCACCTTTTTGTAATGTCGAACACTTCTCATTATTATTACCTATTTACTACAATGCAATTGTTATTTATGTTTATTAATGTTGTGTTTTTGTGTATTGTTGTAAAATAAAATAATGTTTTAAGAAAGTATTCTAATTTTTATTTATTATGTACTCTTAAATTTAAATACCTCAATTTATTTATAGTAATAATATTTATGTGTCATATCAAAATTATTTAATAATCTTATTATAGTATTATTAAAAGCACACTTCAATATTTTTAATTATATGTAGCTACTTACATAATCTTTTGCAAATAACATCATCTAAATCGTAACTCAAATCATAACCTAATTCATTAATTCAGTCCAGTCTAGGTCTAAAGGTCAGGGTATCATCAGGGTATAACAGTTTGTTGCCGGTAAACTAAATATGCTCATCATTATTCTAAACATAAAAGGTTTAACATTAAATTAATTATTTTTTACACAAAAGTATTAACATTAAGATAAAAATGCCAATAAAATGTTGGAATTAACATGTCATGGATTCGGTATACCTACTCATTAAATCTCTTTATATCCGATCATAAAAATATGTTTCGATTAGATAGAACAAAGGACACTGCAAATCCAATGATTTTTGAAATATTCATCAATATATTCTACATACCTACTTTATTAAAAACTAAATATTAGTAATATAATTAATTATCATAAAATAATTTAATTAATTTTGTTAATAAATAAATAAAACTCTTCTTCGTTTCGAGTACTTAAGCTAAGAATGCTTGGGTTGAAATAATACTAGAAATACGTTGATAGTAGAACCACATTTCACCCTTTAATAGATGCCGCATACTAAACGAATTTATTAACAGTTCATCAGTATTTTCACACTTACTAGTCCGCACCTATCGAATTAACTATGCGTGTAATTTTATAGTCTTATTAGTGATAACATTAACAGTGATTAACTTACTACACTTGTCTTCCTGTGCTGTGAGCGAAAATTAAAGTCATTCGTGAATATTAAAACAGAAAAAGTTGGCATAACATTTAACTGGTAAGTAATTAATTGAATGTTAATCAAATCATAATAGTTTTATTAGAGCAGGTAAATAAGTGCACAGTCTATCATCTAAAATTATTTAAATATTACTCTGTAGTCTCAATTATACAGTACGACAGTGTTATGATTGACGGTGACAGAATGTAGTCGATTATGCTAAATAATATTATTTAAATACCTAAAATAATTAGCATGCGGTGTCTATTAGGGTAGAATGATGCAAAATAAGATTATCCCAAAAGTGGATAAAATTTGCAAATGGCCTAGAGGGATTTTGTTTTTGATGAATAAATAGAGGTTATGTTTTTTAAAACTCTTTAGAAATATGGGAACTTATCTTTTTAGGCTAAACGCAGAGTCAACTAAATTAAGTGCGTATTTAGTGTAAAATTTTAAATTATTAACAAGTTTATTACAAAGAAGCATTTTACTATACCTAGGTACCTACAATAATTATGTTTAAGCAATTCGGGAGCACACTGAAAAATGAGCACATCGTATTTTAAACCTCTTTGTGCCTAAAAATATTTGTTTTTGTGATAACTCTTTAATTATGAACGCATTGTTATATGTGTAATTTTGCCTAATATTATTCCTACCTACTATAAAAAAAACTGATATATTGTATTCTATGAGATCAAGTCATGCGTTTGAAATAAAATAGACATAACTAACGATATAGATTAGTATTAGTAATAATGTTAAATATTTATAGTTTTTTTAATGGACTTTTTGTTTCATATTTTAAAACAACTCATAATGTAATATGCATTAAAAGATACAACTTCTCATACAAGGAGTACTTATAAAAAAAACACGAAAAGAAACAATAGTTATGGGAGTTTTTCATGGAATTATTTTTAGTGTACCTGTGATTAATTCTTCCTTTTTCTTTCCAGGTGAAAGAAACTTAGCTCCAGATGCCATGAATATTCTTCCGTTGTCGATGGATAGTGCATAAAGGACAGTTTTGAACGACCTAGTAACAATTGACAAGAACTTATTTATGAAAATTATATAGATACCTATTTATATTTTCAGGGGTTTTGGCATTGTATTCTTTTTCATTACGTATTTTTAAGGTTGTGTATAAATTATTACTTTGGTTATTTATTTGAATATAGCTAAGCCCAAAGGTTGTTTTTACGAATTTGTTTTATTTTGTTAGTATTATCAAACTTTATTTTTGGTCCGTACACTGAAAGTTCTTAAGAATTAATTTGGTAGGTACCTACAGCTGATGTCAGAAATGGAGGCATAGTTTACCCCACGGATTACCCTAATTACGAAACAAAGTTCTTAGACAGGGAAGTCCCTAATAATTATTTACATATTTGAATTTTTAACGCTTGGGATTATGTGCACCTCAAACTGACAGACATCTAAGAAATGAGAGGTTTTCCGACAGCTCATTAAAAAAACAAAACAGTACAAAAGGCTTCGATAGATGGCGCTTTACAAAAGGCGAAGTCTTGTCTGTCATATAGCCATTTATTCCACACTGCGTTTTTAAAAGTAAAATAAATTAATTGACGTCTGTATCAGAAATTGAACTTATAAATAACCATAAAGAAGAAGAAGAAGAAGTAAATAACCATAGATGGTAGATACCACTTACCTACATTATAGTACCTTCGGCTTTTGAAATAGGCCATCTATAGAGGTTTTTTGAACTAATTTTTATGAGCTGTCAGAAAATAACCCTCCTCATTATGACCCTTGTTGCAATGTGCCAATATGTCCCCACTTTTGAAGTCGACAGTTTGATTTTAATGTGCTTCGATCCAAAAGACACAAAGGTAGCAGTAGATCATATAAATGAGGACCTAGCGAGGATCTCGTCCTGGTCAGAATCCAACACTCTAGTCATAAACCCAATTAAAAGTCAATTAATGATCTTGGGGTCTCCAGGACAGATTGTCGCTATATCCGCGCATGATCCTTACGTGTCGGTGATGGGTGAGCGCGTTGCTCGGGTGGCAGAGGCTCGGGACCTGGGGGTTATCATTGACGAGCAGCTGCGCTTTGAGAGTCACGTAATGAATTCAATCAAAGTATGTTTCTACAAACTCAGCATTCTATATCGTATTCGTGACTTTCTAAGCGTAGATTTGCGTATCCAACTGTGCGATGCCCTTATTCTTTCCAAAATATCATACGGAAGTTTGGTATATGGACCGAGGTTGCTTGCGCGCACGGATCGCATTGTACAGCGGGTACAGAATGCGTGCGCGCGTTTTTGTTTTAAAATCCCTCCCCGCACACATGTCACTCCATACATGAATGCTGCTGGAATGTTAAAGATGGCGCTGCGTCGAGAGTTACATTTAGCCAATCTGTTGTTTGGTATCACTAAAACCGGTCGCCCAAAATACCTACATCAAAAACTAGAGTGGCGTGCCAAATCTCGTGGGTTCAGAGAAATGAGTCGCCCCCTCAACATGCCCTGGCATCGCACGACAGCCTTCCGAGGCAGCTTTAGGTACTCGGCTACCAAGTGCTGGAACAACATACCACCTCCACTTCGGAGACTAGACTCATTACAACGTTTAAAAAAATATTTTAGAAATTATCTTTTTAAGTATCAGTCTAGTTTGCCGAGTGGGGTGCGGGTTGTTCCGGCATATACGTCCAGTGTATGAGAATGTATATATTTATATATGTATATAATAATTATTATTTTTTCATATATATTTCTCCTTTATTTATTATGCAATAGTTTGTAACATTAGGTTTATTGATATTATAATTTGATATATAGTAGAAATTCATCTTTATTTGGTATGCGATATATGTTTCTTGGTTTACTTGATTTTTATTTCTTTTTATTGTTTAATTACATATATATTTACAAGCTGCGTTAGCGCGGACACACACTAGATAGGGCTCATCTGAAAATCAGCGTTGTGGCTACCGCTGCAGCAGTGTGCTGAGATGGGTCCTATTCGGTAAGCATGCTACAGCACAAGATTATTTATTTAAGCCTTTGCTTTTTTTTTTTTTTTGCAATTTTAATGTTTTAATGTAATTGTCAAAGTAATGTTATTTTTATTTTTTATTGTTATGTGTTTTCCTCTTGTTTTTATTTCTTATCTGTTAATTATTTGTTATATTGTTGCTTTCAATCCGTAATTTTTTTTCGTAATTTTGCCTGTCTTTTTAATTTTCTGTCTTTTTTATGCTTTATTGTATGTGGTAAAGTTACTATGTGGGTAATTGTTTTGCTTGTTTCATGTTTATTATTTGTTTTGTTTTTATATGTTATTATTCTTTTTTTCACTGTTTGGCTTATGTTTTTATCTATTCTGTTGTGTTGTGCTGTTGTAGTTTTCCGAATAAATGTTTTGAGTTTGAGTTTAGATTAGATTTATACATGTAGATGCTCAAGCTTCTGGAAAATGCGAATGGGTAAGTGTCGTCAAATATGGTGTCGTGGCCAAATAGACCTGGGCATATCTACGAACGCCTGGTTATGTGGTAACACTAAGGTTATATACATTGCCTTTTATGCCAGAGGATGTAATTTTGATGGATATTTGTGTGTTTACACAAGTTCTTTCATCATCACAACTCTGTGTAATGACTAATGAGCCCACTGCAGGGCTATGAGCCTCTCCTCTGGGTGACGAGGAGGTTTAGGCCGTAATACACCAAGCTGGCCCGGTGCTGGTTGGTGGATATCAGATATTTCAGGGTGCCGAAATGGCTTCTGACAAACCCTAACGACTACTGTATACAAGTATACAGCACCCGGGACCGACTGCTTATCGTGCCCTCCGAAGCACGGAAGTCGTCGTGAGAAATTAATGGTCGGCGGTCATCCATCCTAATACCCACTGGCCGTACCGAGCGGCGCGCTTAACCTGCGATATCGTTTGATATGCACAGTAGGTAACCACGGCGACACGACAACTTCAATTCCATCACATGGTGTTATGGCACACGCTTCGTGATGATGGCCAACATCTTTAACATTTCCAACAGACGCAAGAGCTGACAGCGGCGTAATTATTATCTCGGCCAGACTTTTGCCGGTGTGTTCGCAAAAAAAGTGATCTGGAATGACGGTGTGTACGCAAAAAAAGTAATGTGGATTGAAACAATGGAGTTCCCGCTGACTATGATTGTCGCGTTCGTAAGTGAGTTACAGTTTAGTGTTTTTACGCAAAGGGAACAGAATGTTAGGTATGTCGATTGAAATAAGTGCGGAATAGAGCCGCCCCGCCGCCGCGGCGCCGCGCCGCACCTAGTCTGTTACAACATGTTACAAAAAAATGGCTAGCCACTTTTAAAGTTATAAATCATCATCATCATCATCATCATACAACTCCGTGTAATGGGCCCACTGCAGGGCATGAGTCTCTCCTCTGGGTGACGAGGAGGTTTAGGCCATAATCCACCGAGCTGGCCCAGTGCTGGGTGGTGGATGTCAGAATTTTCAGGGTGCCGATATGGCTTCTGACAAACCCTAACGACTACTGTATACAAGTATACAGCACCCGGGGCCGACAGCTTAACGTGCCCTCCGAAGCACGGAAGTCGCCGTGAGAAACGAATGGTCGGCGGTCACCCATCCAAGTACCGACCGCGCCGAACGTTGCTTAACCTGTAATATCGTAAGATACACACAGTAACCACGGCGCCACGACGACTTCTTTCTTCTCAGTAACTTTAATGAAAATAATTAATCACCAAACATAGACGTAAAATTAGTTTTTGCTATTTTTTAAAGTCAGCGAAAAAGTGTCTGAGAAATAAATGAGAAAATGAAAGCATAAAATTATGTAGTAAATTATGTTGTAAAATTTGTTTTCGTTAACTAGTACCACAGAATAATAGTTGGTACAGAAGAATTACTCCGCAAGAAGATCTAAATAAATTCGAGTCTTGCTACGACGCGATACGGTGGAATTCAGCTCGCACAGCATTACGTACCTGCAAATTTATATACCTAGAAGTTTTGTCTCTTTCTATCGCATGCCTCTTATCTTATCTTACGCTGTTAGGGTTGCTGCCTAGTGAAGAATAATTAATCTCCTTATTTGTAATTAAGTATCTACCGATGTAGGTATTACTGTTATTCTACCTTTGTAAAAAATATTGTTTAAACTTACCTACAGTACAAAATGAAAAAAAAGTGACGACGAATAATTAGTAATACTACATATGGTTTGTTTGCTAAATTGAACATAATCAAATCCAAACATAATCTAATTGAATATTTGTTTCTTTTTATGTCCATTTTTAAATACTATTTGCGACCTCGATCATAGAATTACTGTGAGTGCTATTAGGTAGGTAGGTATCTACAACGTCCCGATGGGCGCGCGCGTGATACACGACCCATTCGAGTTACGCCGGCGGTGCGCTTCGCTGTAGGTAAATAACGGATGTACCGCGCGGAGTGAGCCAGGCCTGCTAGTACCTAATGAAAATTCAATTATTCGATTTGCTAATGGAAGGGTTAGTTAGTAAAAATCAGCTGGTAGCCGCGTTACTCGCGGCGGCGCGGCGGCAGCGTTGCAACGCTCGCTACTCAGCGAGCAGTAGCGTCCGTGAGTAGTAAATGCATTGGTTTACCCGACTACGGCGAAGAAAAAAGGAGGGTTATGATTTGACCTGTAGGTATGTATGTAGGTGGGTGTGGATGTTCATCTTTTTCCTCGTAACTTCTAAACTAGTTATCATAATTGGACTACTGAGCTGTCGTTGCAAGCCTCTTGATTGTTCGCTGGTTATAGGCTACATGACGTCACGGTAAATATAGTACAGCGCCCTCTAACTAAGGCCTCTAGAGCTTTACTTTATGTAGAGGGCGCTGTGGTTGATTTAACGTGACATCATGTATTTTGTAACCAGCGGACAATCAGGATGCTTTCAACGACACCTCATTTGTTTAATTATGATTACTGGTTTCGCAGTTATGGGGGAACAGATGAACATCCATACCTACATACATACAAAAAAATAATATAATAATAGAGAGAGAAGAGAGTAGTCGGGGTAATAAAGGCATTTACTATTCACAAATGAAAAAACACACTGGAGGTGATACATTTTTTCCAAAAAAATGTCCTTTTCTTGGCGCCTACTGTTATTTTTTTACATAATGGTTGCATTCCCTTTAAATTTATTTTACCTAGAAATTTTTAAACGGCTACTTGTTGGATAGCTTAAACAATGTAATATATGATGATATAATCTGCACAGTAAATTACTAGGAATTTTTTTACAGGAGACGCATTTAAAGTGCGATGTTTTGGTTTAACATAATTAGAGAATAGTGCCTGAAAGACGATAACATGTGCTCTTTCGACGCTATTTTAGTTTTTTTGGTTGGCTTCAAAGGAAAATAGCCACGTAGTATGAATATAATGGAAAATATAAATGGAAATATAATATAAATATAAAAAAAACGTAGAATTAACTCAGGCCCGGTGCAAAAGAAATGTATCTCAAAATATTGTCCATATTTAGTAATTAAATACTTAATAATATTAACTTTTTTTTTTTGGGGGTAGCTTAATAAATGGTAGACGTTTTTTCTGTGTTCAGCTGCTTTATTTATTGTTAAAAATAGTAATTCTAATCAAATCTTTCAAATTATACATTAAATGCGTCAATAGTTACTAGATCTACCAGTTTATAATCCTTTCACTTCACTGCACAGCACTAAATACACTCAAGTTCCAACTATAAATATGGAGGCCGTGAAAGAAACATTCAGCCAACTGCAAGCTTCATTTTCCAGCAGAATGGCCAATTTTGAAGACCAAATGGGCAAGTGTGCAAGCACTCCTACAAGTCTAGCTCAAGAATTTGCTGATTTTAAATCTTTTATACTCAATACTTTGAGTCTCCTCCAGCGACAATTGGATTGCCTAAGTAAGGAATGTGATCGTCTGGAAATGCAGGGGCGTAGAAAAATCCTGTTGATCCATGGACTGCCTGAAGCTAAGATGGAGGACACACATTCGCTGGCTGCCCAGGTATTTATAAATAGAATGAAGATTGACAATTTCTCCAACTCTGATATAAAGCGTAGTCATCGCTTGGGTAGCATCAGGGAGGGTAAATCAAGGCCTTTGCTCGTAGAATTTCGCGAACTTGTCGTGCGGGATAGAATCTGGTCAAGTAAAACTTCTCTCAAAAAATCTGGTGTGACATTATCCGAGTTCCTTACAAAAATGCGACACGACGTCTTTATTGCGGCTAGAACACGCTTTGGCATTGCGAAGTGCTGGACTCGAGGTGGCTGCATGTATGTCCTGGGGCCTAACGACATCAAGCAACAAGTTTTTACAGCAGCGGATTTGCTCGCTATACCAGATCCCGCAACAATCACGACAGCTGATTCTGCACCATCGCCGCCGCCGTCCAAGCAGCAGGCCAAGCCAAGTGTGGCACCTAAAAGGCGCGTTGTGAAGAAGCCATGATGACACTTTCCTTAACTTGTTTACTTTTGAGGGTTAATGTAAATTATTTTCGTATTGACTGTTTGTTAATGTTAATTTTTGTTTTGCTTGTCACTGACACTGACATTTAGTCAAACGTCAGCTTGTCATTTCAATCAACAGCCTGTCCAAGTATTTCTGGCTACGTTCTGAAATCGTGTTTTAAATATTTTAATCGAGTGTAATTAGTTCTTTTCTTGTTTAGCCTGGTAGTTCAAGTAATGCATTTTGTTTTGTTTTTAACTTAATTTTTATAAATATTATTATTGTATATCACATATCTATCTTATTATATATGACTTCTTCAGATGATTTAGATAACTCTGACTCTTCAGATTTTCTGTCTTGTTCTTCAGATGGATTGAACAGTTCTGGTAGCTATCACAGTACCCTCCTTCCTTTGTCGAAGTATCTTGATTTACAATTCTCAGGCTTTCTGAAAAATTTTAATGTTGTCCATATAAATGCCCAAAGTATTCCGGCACACTATCCCGACATACTAGCATCCTTTGAATGTAATACAATTCACGCAATTCTTGTATCCGAAACTTGGATGAAACCATGTCTTCCATCTGCTTCTTATTCCCTACCTGGGTTTAATCTGCTTCGCAACGACCGTGATGATCGCACTGGAGGTGGAGTCGCCATCTACCTTCGATCACATATATCATACAAAATATTAAAAACTTCGACCTCAACACCAAATGCTGCCGAGTACATCTTTATCGAGGTTTCATTAGCACATACCAAACTCCTGCTAGGAGTCTTATATAGTCCACATTGCACCATTAATTACTTTGAAACCTTAGATACTATACTAGATGAAATGGTACCATTGTACGAGCATACAATACTGATGGGTGATTTTAATACATGCTTGTTAAAAAACGATGTGCGCGCCAAAAAACTAAAATCCATAGTTAAAAGTAGCAACTTAAATTTACTACCATCTGGCGCTACACATTATTTTCCTGATTCTGCTCCTTCTCTCTTGGATCTCATGATTGTGTCCTCAATTAATCACGTTGCTACGCATGGACAAGTCGAAGCAGAGGCTTTTTCGTATCACAATCTGGTCTACTTGTCCTACAAGTTAAAAATTCCTAAATTAAAGCCCAAAACACTTCTGCAACGAAATTTTGGTAGCATTAACTACAACGACCTTCTCGAGGATGCGCGTAATGTCGACTGGTCCGTGGTTGTAAATGCTGACGACCCTGACATACAAATCTCTACTTTCAACTCCTTGCTTATTCAGCTTTATGACCGACACGCCCCAGTTCGGCCAGTTAAAATCAAACATCTCCCTGCTCCATGGCTCACCGATGAAATAAAAGCTCTTATGAGAAAAAGAAATAACGCTCGAACTAAATACAGAAAGAATCCTACTGAAATTAACTCCGAGAGATATCGTACACTTCGCAATCGCTGCAATACTATGTGTAGGGATGCACAACGACGCCATATCCACAACTCAGTTTCAAACGGGAATCCCGCTAAAGTGTGGAACTTCCTTAAAACATTAGGTATTGGCAAAAACAAAAATAATTTTCCATCTGATAGTTTCGACATTCATAAGATGAATCTTCATTTCTCTACATCAAGCTTAGTAGAAGCTTCCGTTAAAGCAAAGACGATTAAACAACTTTCTTCGTTGCCTTTACCTATGTATGAATCATTCATTTTTAGTCCATTCACTGAATGTGGTGTTAAGAAAGCTATTGAATCCATTGCCTCAAATGCTATCGGGACGGATTACATAAGTCGGAAAATGATCTTGATTCTCCTAGATTTCCTTCTCCCTATAATCACTCACATTCTGAATAATTCAATAAGTTCCAAAAAGTTTCCAACTTTATGGAAAGACGCCGAGGTCATTCCGTTGCCTAAAACAAAAACCCCTGCTTCTTTCAAAGATATCCGACCCATCTCTGTTCTCCCATTCTTGTCAAAAATTCTCGAGCGTCTTGTCCATCAACAACTTAGCGAATTTCTTCACAAGAATAATATACTCAACCCTTTCCAATCAGGATTCCGACCTGGGCATAGTACCGTCACTGCGTTAGTCAACATAACTGACACTATTAGAATGGGCATGGAAAATAAGCAGCTTACCATCCTGACCTTACTTGATTTTAGCAACGCCTTCAATACCGTAGATTTTGATATCCTTCTACAACTGCTCAGCTCTCTTAACATATCTCCATCAGTGATTGACTGGTTTCAAAGTTACTTGTACGGTCGCCGGCAGCGCATAGTCTTAGATGGTTCAACCTCGACCTGGACTGATATCAAAGCTGGCGTCCCACAAGGTGGCGTGTTGTCACCTCTCTTGTTTTCGATTTTTATCAATACTATATCTCGTAATTTAACTTCTTCTTACCATATGTATGCAGACGACTTGCAAATATACTCTCAATCTAGACTGGAAGACTTAGCACAGACTATTAATGTAGTTAACAGTGATTTGGCCCATATACTTGACTGGAGCAAAAGTCACGGCCTACTTGTTAACCCAGCTAAAACACAAGCTATTGTTATTGGTAGCCCAAATATGATAAACAGAATGAACTGGTCTACTATTCCTAATATAATTTTTGACGGTGCCAATATACAAATCAAGGAGTCAGTTAAAAACCTTGGTGTTATTTTCGATCGCACTCTAAGCTGGAAGCCCCAAATTGACGAAGTGAGCAGGAAGATGTTTGCCGCAACTAACTCCTTAAAACGTTTGCGCAATCTTTTGCCTGTGCCTACCAAAATTTCCATTGCCCAATCTCTTTTTCTCCCACTACTTGATTATGCGGATGCCTGCTATCTGGATATCACAATAGAACAACTTAATAAACTTGAGCGCATTCAAAATCTCTGCATACGATTCATATTTGGATTGCGGAAATATGACCATGTCTCCGAATTTCGCACTAAGCTCAAGTGGCTACCTATTCGCTTTCGCCGGAATATTCACGTTCTATGTCTACTGTACCGAATTCTGTTCATTCCCATAGTACCTAACTATTTTCAAAACTATTTTAGGTATCGTCATGATCAACATAATCGTCATTTACGATCATCTGAAAATTTAATGCTAAGCACACCACCACATTCTACCGATCTTTATGGTGATGCGTTTAAAATCCGCGCGGTTTCCTTATGGAATGAGTTGCCTCTTAGTATTAAGTCAGCTAAAACCATCAATACTTTCAAAAAACTTTTAAAATCTTATTACTTATCCTTAACTGAAGAAGTCAATGTGTAGTTTATGTATGTATATTTGTATTTGTATGTAATATATGTTTATTACTATTATGATGTAAATTATATTTAGATGTATGTTCATTGCTATTTATGTTGTAAATTATGTTTGTAAATTTTGTTATTCATAGTTTTGTTTTTCTAAGAACTTACCTTTGTTAAAGCTCCATCTACAAATAACATTTTCTTGTACTGGGGTTGCCTGGTAGAAATCGCTTCCTGGCGATAAGGCCGCCCTTTATACATTGTTTTCTTTTTATTTGTTCTTTGTTCTGTATTTTTTATTATGTATAATAAAGGGTAAATAAATAAATAAATAAATAAATAAATACTGCATATGGGTTAGGACTGAAATATTTTCCTGATCTATATCTATTTTTTAATATTAATTTATTCTATTTATTTATTTTTTCACTCTTTATTGCCAATAAAAAAATACATGAGAGACAAAAGAAAATAAAACACAAATTTTGGACACTGTGGGCGGCATTATCGCTTTAAGCGATTTCTTCCAGGCAACCCGTTATATAAAAAACTATGACAGAACTCTTTGGAAGTAGCAGTTTCTCTATCACATTCACTTAGAACGCAAGATCGTTAAACTAACATGGTATTTACTCGTAATAATATCCTAATGAAGTCGTCGTGGCGCCGTGGTTCCTGATGTCGTCGTGGCGCCGTTGTTACTGTGTGTATCATACGATATCACAGGTTAAGCAACGTTCGGCGGGGTCGGTACCTGGATGGGTGACCGCCGACCATTAATTTCTCACGACGATTTCCGTGCTTCGGAGGGCACGTTAAGCAGTCGGTCCCGGGTGCTGTATTATTGTATACAGTAGTCGTTAGGGTTGGTCAGAAGCCATCTTGGCGCCCTCAAAATTCTGACATCCACCACCCAGCACTGGGCCGGCTTGGTGGATTATGGCCTATACCTCCTCGTAACCCAGGGGAGAGACTCATGCCTTGCTCATGAGCCCATCATTACAAAGAGTTGTGATGATGATGATGATGAATATCCTAATAATTAGATAACTAGTTTGACAAATTAAGCATGGTTTCTAGTAAATTATTATTTGTTGCTTTATTTTAGAAGTAATCTTACAAGTATGATACCATTTTAAAATCCTGATTAAATGAGCAAACTTTTGAAAAAAATTGCCAGAAAAGCTGGAAGACAGGTTAAAGTTGAAGAAAATCTTATCTTTAAATGTTGGTTCAGATAAACGAGGCTTTTTCTTCTAAACTAAGGCAGATGACTAAAAATTTAAGGCTTTAAATGATTGAAGCATAACTCAGGGCTATATTTCAAAAATAAAACCTATCAAAAGTTACTATTTGTGGGAACAAGGCTGAAATGAACATGACAGGGTTGAATTTTAGTATTTTTTTAAATACCAATAATGTCATTACCACTAGGCCAAAAAAGTTTTTTTTAATTTTCTGGTAGCTGTTATTACTTGTTGTATCTCCTGCTTCCGGTATATCGTTGACTTTTTTGGAACACCCTGTAGATATATACCATTTTACTGAAACATTAATATAACCGCGGCCTAAATTCGAAAGCAATTTCATAGTTGAAGAAAAAAAAATCGGTCATTCAAACTGTACAGTATTTTATTTACACATTTTTAGTACTAACCTAAGATATGTTTCATTGCCGCCGGGGCTGGCTATATTTGGCCGTTATCCTTTCCTTTAAAAATTTCCCCAGTATTGCTAGCGTCAATTTCTTTTTCCCCTTTTTGCCATCAGATTCTGGTAAACCTATAGTACGTGTGTACTATAGGTTTATTATTGCATAAAAAAACAAACTTTAAAGTCTTGGGTCTGGTGGAAAACATATCATTAGAGATAAGCTGTACCTTTGTACTAATGTGTTATGTTGTGTGTACATACATTGTACGGTTTATTAACCGTACAGTCTATCGCGCAATACTGTCCTAATTTGGTCACATGCTGCGGACACGTGTCACGGGCCCTAACATAATAAATACCTTATGTTTAACATACTTAGTGTACATTATCTTACCAGCCACAGGGTAGAAAAGAATCCTTCCTAACTTAACTGTAACTTACAACAATAAACTCAACTTAACTATCTGTGGCGTTTAACTCAAGCTCCAACATCTACAACAACACTAAGAAAACTATACATACATAAATAATTAAATAAATATTTTTCAATCCAAGAATTTTTCATACAAAATAGCAGTCTAGATTTTGTTTGCTAAGTTATAGTTCATACATTCAATTACCTACTTTAAATACTTAAAGCCCAAATACACTGTTGGAAACAAAACATCAAACCAAGGTGACCTTGCTAGTTTACAACGTGTTTCCAACAGTGAAGACGGCTGTTGACAACCAAATTACACGACCTAGGCGGGTTGGAAACGGCGGTGTTTAGAATCACAGACATACATCTACATAGACAACGCAGGTGCCACGATTTGTATTCGAACCAAGCATGCCGACTTTTTAAGACCTATTGTGACGTCACAGCTGATATTTATTACTGGAAAATACAAAAAGATTCAGAGACACCGAAACCGCCGATGAAATCGATTATTAAGAACGATATTGATATTGTGGACTCGATTTTCTAACAGACATACATACACGCATATTGCAATACATATTAAATCTAGAGGCAACCAACCTTGACGCTTGGTCGGGGTTCGGACACGCAAAGGATATGCATTTGCGTTATCTATGTAGATGTATGTCTGTTTTTAGGACAGTGTGTACGCTTGTTATTGTATATTTTACTATGTAACTATAACTAGAAATGACTCGAGCTTTGAAGCTTTTTATCCTGCGTTTCAACCTTTCCTTCTTTGTATCCTCAATTGCATACAAAACTGCCATCGCGAAAATGTTGTCAACGCGAGAGATCAGAGCACACTGACGATTAAGGGGCGTGGCCTGGCGTGACCTTGGCTTGTGTTCTTGTTTGCCTCCTTGTTGGAAACCACCGTTTGTAACAGTGTGGATGACTCGGAATTGGTTGACAACAACTTAACCTTCCTTAACCTTGGTTGGAAGCATTGGTTTTCAACGTGTTTTCAACAGTCTGGCGGCCCTCTTATAAAGTCGAGGATTTTTTTAATATACCTACTGATATACAGACAATGTTGCTTCAAAATAACTTTTTATATGAACAAGCTTGTTTATAAGACCACACAGCAGAACTATGGACTATTTACGTATACGCCCTGACCCTAGCCGAATTAGAAAACATCAGAACTAGCCAATTTTTTTTTAAATTATAGGATAAAACCTTTTTGACCTCAACCTCACCTGATGGTAAGTGAAGATGAGGTCGAAGATAAAAACTTACGGGCCTAGGAATGAACTGGGTCTTCATAAAATATTGCCAGAATGCATGTATGCCACCACCACCGCCGCGCCGCGCCGCGCCGTTGCTGTAATATTTGGAGGCAGAGATTATGTGAAGGGTCGACATCCGACATTATATACGCTATCATTCTGTCCTTTGGACTACAAATGTGACAGTTATCCATATAATCCATATGGTCTATATGTTTGCAACTCTTTAACAAACTTACTGGCTGAATTTGGCTACTATGTGTTATAAGAGTCACTTATAACAAAGGCCCTGCAGAATACTCAAAGTACCTATAATGAGTTTTCATCTGGGCCTATATTGAGAATAACAAGACTTTTTTTATATGCACTAATCTCCAAAACTAACATAAGATTTCTCTATCTGGTACCTTAGTTTTAAGGACGACACGGGACTGCGAATAAACCGCGTGATGCTACTAGTAGATTTAAAATTAAAATTCTTTTTTGACATATAATACCCCTTCATTGACATAAAAATTTTAAAAAAATATAAAGAAATTTTATCACCTTTAAATATTATCTCTCGTGACTACGCTACAAATGAAAGTGGTGGAATCAGGCTAATATAGTCTGGCTAAAGAAAGTAGAGACTGGAAAAACCAGGCGACAAAAAATACCATAATGTAAACCCCGACAATAGCGTAGATTAAACAAAGTTGATAGCTTTTTTAAATAAAAGTATCGTAGAAATAAAATATCGTAAATAATCTTCAGAACCACTGGTATCGCTGTTTCCTAGATTGATTATGAAACTATCTAAATTTTCATTTTTTAAATTCATTTTCAAATACAAAAATTCCGAAATCTCAATTTCTTAAACCACCAACTAACAACCATTCGATTGATAACAGTGACACCAGAAAAACGACTTTAGCATTTAAGTCATTACTGCCATATAAAAAGTTAGCAAAAATCCCCACTGTCTACTTTCGTTAGCCAGACTCTAACATATTTCCCCCGTTGTCCTAGGTGAACGACAAACGCGACGGTGGCGCCGCGCTACGCGTACGACGATAGAAAATGATAGGAGAAATATGATGGGCAGACTGGTTATTTCGGCATATTTTTTTTTCTTATTTTCCGTATCACGAGTTTAATCAGCACAGATATTATAGTCTGACAAGGCTTTTTTGGAGCCTGGATGATGACGTCAGGGGGGCGTGTGGGTGAAATTAGGGCTACCATTCAGCAAAATCTCCCTACTCTCAGGGAAAATATTATGTATAAGCAAGCATGCTTAAATTTTCGGTATAAGGAACTCTCTGTAAGATCAGTAAAAAATACCCTAAATGAAACCAACCGATCAGGACTCAAACCTGGGACTCCCGTTTATCGGGCTCTAATCTCTGTGTGCGTTGTTAATAAAATATATTTTTTAAGTTTTTGCATTTAATAATGCTCAATTGATCTTAAATAACTGAAAAAATATGTTAAATGAAATCGTCACCCGACCAGGACTCGAACCTGGGACCTCTCGTTTGCCAGACGAGTGCTCTTCCACTGAGCTACCGGGGCCGGGCTACAAGCCATGAAATTACTTAGCATAGGTACTTTTGTTTTACGTTATATTGCTAACAT